>BSBK01001667.1:0-457500 GCA_027943335.1 Chamaecyparis obtusa
CAAGGTATCACTTGTTCAATCATCCGTGTTGTCTTCTTGAATACTGGTGTCAAAGTTCTCAGAATTTTCCATATCACTTCATTCTCTGTCTTATCATCTCCACAAGACTTTGTTCCTGTTACAATCTCAGACATCCTACCAATATAGCTTCTAATAGATTCATCTTCCATCATTCTGATATCTTCAAATGCACAAATCCAATTATGTAATCTAGCCTTCTTTGCATGTTCATCACCTTCAAAAGTAGAATGTAAAGCTTTCCAAATTGCATGAGATGTTTTCAAACATCTTACCTGACTATATTCATTCTCCGGTAGTGCTGACAAAAGTGCTTCTCTTGCAAGTATGTTACACATGAATAGATCTAGTTCATCTTTAGTTCCTGCCTCTAGATTGTCTTCCTCAATGATAGTCTTCTCATTCTTTGTAATCAACCAATAACTTGGTCCTAAACACAATAGATGAGTCTTCATCTTTTCTTTCCAGCTGTCAAAATTTACTCCATCAAACTTAGGGCTTTCTTTTCTGAAATTTGCCATGGATCTCCTTAAGTTGTTAAACTTTTCTTTCAAGGACTTGCCGCTCTGATACCAATTGTTAGAAAGTAAAGATCCCCAAGATAACTGAGAGGGGGGGGGGGGGGGGGGGGGGTGAATCAGTTATCTGATAATTTAACCATTCAACTACTTTAAACAATATAATTAATGTGCTAATCAACCATAGAAAGATAACCATACACAATTGCACAATAACACAAGATATGTTGACTAGGGAACCTCTTGAAAAGAGTAAACCCCGGTGGGAATGATGTCCACAAAATGATGCACTAATATGAAAGTTCCTTGTTAGAGGATGGACCCTGTTAGGAGTCTTATGAAATACATTTAGTACATATAAATCCCTGTTAGGAGATTTTGAATCCCTGTTAAAAGATTCTAACCCGGTTAAGAGTTTATGGAAGACAGAAGGACCCACTGCCCAAATAGCTTCAAGGAAAGATCTCTGAACCCACTGTCCAAAAGATCTTAGAATTATTCAATAGAATAATATGAAATATATTACCTCCTTCACACTATGCCAAAACCGCACTCTCTGCTACACAAGATCACAATTCCAGATCTCTGTACTCACAAGTCTTCCTTCATCACTGAATTAGCTCTTTTCTTCACTTCATGCATATATTCACATCTCAACCTTCACAATACATATTACAACAAGGAAAACATTCCTTCTTATATACCAAACTCAAATAATTACAAATGAGTCGGTCCTCAATTACAAAATAATAAATTCTACATGCTACACACAAAATTTCACATAAAACTGTCGGCTTCCAGATACTGTAACTTTCTCCAAACATATCTTCAAAGTTTGTGCTATGAACCATGTCATCATTAATGAGTCTCCAACATCCCTTTAACTGTGCAAAATCAGATTCCATCCCAGCTAAGAGATATCCTCTGATTTCTGAAAATGACTTCACAGAAACACTGTCTAAACACTGCTTTCACCAAAATGCTCATAACTCTCATGAATGAATGAATTTATTTTTGTGCTATTAACCATAGGTTAATAACACACCAAAGAACATACCATCAACTGTGCAAAAGCCAATTTTCAATACAACATGTGCGCAAAATAAAACTGTACCTTCTTTCCTGCTAATATCCAGAATATCACTGTGTTGACATCAATGACAATCCAAGTCATGAATGCAACAACAACTGCTACAGAATGACTACCAAAATACTTTGAATTCATTCTTAACACAACATGGATTGGAGTGCGGTTGGCATCAGATGCTATAGAGGATGCTTGGGTGACTGGCTGTGCGATTCAGATGGGGCCAGTGCATATTAGCACAAATGTATCATGAGATGCACGAGATCGTGTATCAAGGTGCGTGGAGCATGGCAGTAGGTGTTGTGATATTGGAGATATGGGCTTGGGAGAATCTTCCCATGTGTAGGCCAATGTTCCATGATACCAGAAATCCTTTGGAGCCATATATCTATAGGTATGGAAAACTAATGACTTAGCTAGCATTGGGTAAGACTGAGCAGTGGAGGGCTTAGCTGGATGACATGGTTTGAGTGGTATGGTGACCATGGGCAAGTAAAAAGGTCTGGGATGATGCCAAACATGAGCTCCCACACATGTTCTTCTCATGGCCTTTCATTAGGTGTACCATAGCTATCATTGAGCACTTTCCACTATCATAGGTTCTGTGACAGTTTGGAAGACCACATGACATATCTCCAGAGTATTGTTCTTACACCTGCTTCACCGATGAGGTAAAGAAAGGGTGGTTGGTGAGATTGGATTAGGGCCTGTGTATGATAGAGGCATGGGTAGCACCAGCTCGATGGGATTATATGGCAGCTGTAGCTAATGGTGGGATGACACTAGCATACAAGGATCATTTGTTAGCACATCCATTTCCTCAATTTATAGATCTAGTTGGGATGGTTTAGCAGGTGGCACAACCACCACCATAGTAGCAGGTGGCACAACCGCCACAATAGCCAAAGCAGGTATCTAGACAAAGGACTGCACAGAAACACATCCCTACTTGATAGATGAGAGTGGACCCTGGTGCCAGTAGTAGTGGAGCCTAGGATAGATCATCGAGACAACAGATCGAGGAGACATCACAAAAACCCCCTGAAAAGGAGGCACAGGTTGAGGATGTAGTTATGAAGGATCAGGCTGCACAAAGTCCCCCTCTAGGAGATGAGGCCACACAACTACATGATTTATTAAGGAGGACTTGAGAGAGGTTGCGGTAGGCACAACAAGAGTTGGGTGATCTCCATATACAGATTGTCATTTGAGATGCTCGCTTGGTAGAGAGAGACTAGGAGAAAAGGGAGCTACGGGATGAGCTAGTGAGATCTCAGGTAGAGACATGATACGAGGTGGCACATGCCTCATACTACTATATAGATCATATTGGTGCATTTCTAGAGCTAGCGGACCAGGTTCTGTAATTTTTAGAGTATGCTAGAGCACTAGCGGTACCACAAGGACCCCCTTTGCAGGCACCACAATAGCTAGACATGCCACCTCCTCCACCTCCTCTAGGTGGTGATGGCCAGGGCTAGATTAGGACATTGATATATCATGATGTATTGTAGCCCCATTTTTGATAGACTATGCTCGAGTAGCACCATTTTTGTATACTGACACTGTGATTTATAGATATGAGCTCATCTTTTGGTATCATTGTATGCGTGGTATATTTCTTTGGATTTTTATGCTTTATGAGATGTATCCTAAATGATTAGATGAGTATATATGAGATGTATGATATTTATGAATATGAATATGCACATGTTTTTATTGTTATGTATGTATACAATGTGACATGCAATGATGAATAAATGCAATGTATGATTTGATTTATGCTTATGATGAATGCACATGTATATGAATATGTAGATGTAAATGTATGTAGATGGATTATGAGAATGCACTTTGATGGATGTAATGCAATATATGTGGTACTAATCATCTCATGTAGGATATAGCAATACATAACATGTACTAACCAAAAGAATGTTCTTGAAGATCGAGAGTGAGGATTATACACTCTTGAAGTCAAGGTGAACTCAGGACGTGAAATGAGAACCCTCGTAAAAATCTAGAAGAATACAACAAAGAGAACCGCAAAGTATTGCCGCAATGCGAGCCTAGAATGAAAATGCAAACCTAAGCTAGATGCAATCCCTAGGACTTGGTTGATGGGCCCATTAGATAGTTATCATCATAGAGCCTTTGGTATTGGATGATCGTGAGATGTCATGTAACTCTCACTGATATGAAATTCATGAGAATATGAATATGACATCAATCTTTAGAGTTGTTGGAATGAGGTGTAAGCATTAAGGCACAAGAAGTCAAAATGACATGAACACCTATTCCTTTTGATTTAGCAATTTAACATAAGCATCAGAGCATAGTTTCTAGGATGACCTAAATTTTGCTTCCGTACAAACACACTAGACACGTGAGAGTGTCTTATTTTGCTAAGTGATTGAAAAGTATAATAAGAAGGCTTGCAATGACCCTTACATTCACTTCATAGGACGAGTGTGTGAAAGTTCACTTGTAGCAAAAGAAGTCACTCAAATAGACAAGGAGAAGAACCAACCTCACCAAAGTTTCCATATAAAAGGAGTTGAGGTACACATGGCCATCTAACATGAGATAGAGGCTCTCACAGTGGACACCCATTTTAGATGGATCCATTGGATCATTGGAACTAAACTAGCAAACAGAAAGGAAAGAAAAGATCATGCCCCAATCTTCGCATCTCTCGGTCAAGATAGATGTCCTAGAGTTGCTCGAGGAGGAATGAAAAAGAGAAAAGATAAGCACACAAAAGAAAAGATCAACATGTCTCAGAGAGTCACAAGTTCATTTTCGGTTTGAGTGAATTGATGTCAGGTCAGAAGTATATAGCATAAGCAAGATGTCTCATTAGGACGACGACCGTAGAAAGATAGAGTGAGAACCATTGGTGACTAATGCAAGAGACAGTATCAAGGAGAGATCGTGGTGCTGATTAAGTATCAGTAGGAAGACATAGTGAGAACCACTAGTGACCGATACAAGGAAGATCCTTGAAGAGAGAGATCTTAGGACTAGCTAGGCATCAGTAGGTAGACATAGTGAGAACCACTAGTGACTGATGTGAGGAAGATCCTATAGCTAAGCATTAGTAGGTAGACACAATGAGAACCACTGGTGACTGATGCGAGGAAGATACTATAGCTAAGCATCAGTAGGAAGACATAGTGAGAACCACTGGTGATTGATGCGAGGAAGATCCTCTGAAAAGATAGGACAATGCCTCATAGATTCAGAAGGGTGCCCCTGAGTGTGACCAGTTTCAATCCATGTAGAGTCAAGCATAATCTCGAAGGTAACTGACAGCAAGTGCATGAGCTAGAAAACCAAAAGTAGGAAAGCAGGAAAGCAACTATACAAGGCCAAGTGGTGCGACGATAGGTATAGCATTGTAGAACAAGAGGTGCCTGTTTACTAGGTTTTCACCATCTTGGCAGGATTTATTGCTTTTGCTACCATGATGTATGTTTACCAGGTTTTCATCAATGTCACATTTTTTGTATTTTTATCTTTTTGATTTTTTTTTTTGAATTTTTTAAATTTTTTGGTTGATGCATCAAAGCGCTTGTTTACCAGGTTTTCACTAAGATGATCATTTTTTTAGTACTTTTTGCAATTTTTAGGATTTTCTCAGAGTATATGTATATACATGGAGAATTCTAATGATGTCTCAGCTATAGAATCATTTTAGATGCAGAGCATTGATCAACTCTTTGAGTTGTTCTCCTTCAATAGTAGAGAGTTGATAGGCACCAGACCCAAATGCTATAGTAACAATATATAGACCAAGCCAATTTGGTTCAAACTTCCCTTTTGGATCTGCTATTATTAATTCTTAGGGTTTTCTCTTAGGACGAGATCACCCACTTGGAAGTCCCTTGGTTTAACTTTCTTGTTGTAGCTCTTGGACATCTATTTTTGATATGCTTGGAGATGATTGAACACCACTTGTTGTCATTCATCCAATAGTTCTAGCTCTTGTAGTAAGGATATTCTAATGTCTTCATCAGTGATGAGGCCTTTCAGAGAGACTCACAAAGTAGGAATCTTGACCTCAATAGGTAGTACAACATCTATGCTATAAACTAAAGAAAAGGGCATGGCCCCTGTTGGTGTTTGAATACTTATTCAATAGGCCCATAAAGCTGAATTAATTTGGAGGTGCCAATCTCCACCAGATTTGTGAACTGTGTGGTACAAGATCTTAAGGATTACCTTCTTTGATGCTTCCGCTTGTCCATTACCTTGGGGATAATAGATGGAAGACCAATACTAAGTAATCTTGAACTTAGAGCATAGCTCTTTCAGATCCTTATTCTTGAACTTCCCCCCATTGTTAGTGATTATTGAGGAGGGTACACCATATCTACAAATGATGTAATTTAGGATATACATGGCTACAAAATTGCCATTTTCTATAGTCAGAGGTACTGCCTTGACCCATTTGGTGAAATAGTCTGTAGTGGTGATAATGGGCTTGTGTTCGTTTGATGAAGAAGGATGAATCTGACCCACCAAATCAAAGGCCCATTTTTGAAATGGTAAAAAAGTAATGAATGGGATTATCTCCTTGGTGGGAGTGTGAATCATATTCCCATGAAGTTGACACTATTTACAAGCCTTAGCATATTGTATAGCTTCTTTTTCCATATCAAGGCAATAGTAAGCAGCTCTAATAAGTTTGCGGGCTAGTGTCAAGCCACTCGAATGAGACCCATGGATGCCTTCATGCACCTCAGCTAACACACACTTAGACTTGTCGAGTTCTAAACACCTAAGAAGGGTATCATCTAGACCTTGCCTATACAAATCATTAGCTATGATAACGTACCATGAAGAACTACAGATTAGGTGACGTTTCTCATTCTGGGTGTAAGTGTCTAGAACAATCTGGTCATGGAGGTAGGAGTAGATGTGATGGTAGTGGGATGAGTCATGTCCAATGACTAAACATATCATCCTGGATTTGGGGGAGTCATGGGATGGGTAGCATAATGTCACCACCAAGAATTCATGTAGGAAGTCATTTTTTGGCATTTGTAACATGGAAGCAAGAGTAGCCATGGCATCGACTACTTTTTTGTCAGCCCTTGGAACTTGCTAGAAAGTGACATGTGCAAAGCACTTTCTTAGGTCATCGACCATCAGTTTGTAAGGTACCAATTTGTCATCTTTTGTTTGATAGATGTCATTGACTTGATTGATGACTAACTGTGAGTCTCCAAAGATCTATAGTTCATCTACTCACCATTCAATGGCTATCTTCATGCCGTTGATTAGGGCTTTGTACTCAGCAATGTTATTTGTACAAGGAAACAACATTTTGTATGCCTTTGGTAAAGAGTACCTCTGTGGTGTAATGAACAATATTCCAACACCTAACCCCTATTGGGTAAATGATCCATCAAAGAACATAGTCCATGTTTGATGTGTGAGAAGCATTACGAACTCATTTAGAAACTCAATGTTCAATGGTTGATAATCTGTGATAGGTGCCTCAGCCAATTGATCTGCAATCACTTGTCCTTTAATGGATTTTCTCTCTACATACTTAATGTCAAACTCACTGAGTATCATGACCCATTTCGCTAATCTACCTGTAAGGGCAGCTTTGCTAAGAAAATACTTTAATGGATCAATTTTAGCAATAAGACGTGTAGTGTGAGAAAGCATGTAGTGTCACAGTTTCTGTGAAGCAAATACCACTGCTAGGAAAGCTTTCTCAATGATAGAATAGTTCATTTCATAAGAGACCAGAGTTCTACTGATGTAATAAATAGCTCTTTCTTTGTTGTTCTGATCTTCTTGAGCCAGTAAGACACCTAGTGATGTGTCAGTAGTAGAGATATAGAGAATGAGTGGCTTCCCATGAATAAGAGGCATTAATATCAGTGGATTACCAAGATATTATTTGATCTGTTGGAGCCCTTTCTCACAATATTCATTCCACTCATAAGTCACACCTTTATGTAGGGTCTTGGTGAATAGTTGTGACTTGTCAGCTAGTTGTGCAATGTGTGTGTGTGTGAATTTTGTACCTAGCTGTAGACACAACACTTCAGTAAAACATTAGAGGTTAGAAAAAATCAAAATCATGCAAGTAATTGAAAACTAAACTAACCAGGTGATTTAATGCCTTCTAACAGATGCGAGTATGTATTCTCAAATCGGACCGAGATCACCTAAACGAAGGATTTGAATGCAAAATCTAGATATGAATTGGATGCAAATTAATCTATTTTTTTGGATTTTAGGTGCAATAATATGAAAAATTTGATATGAATCTACTCTATATGAAAAACTGATATGCAATACAATTAATCTAACAATGATGTGCTACAATATGAATGATCTCACAATGTTGTTGATTCACAAAGAGGCTTCAATTCTTCAGATACCAATTCACCAACATAAGTTTGCAAATTCTGAGATATGATTATGAAGAGTTGAGCCTTGATTTTATAGAAATCCAGGGCTTTGGGGATGCATGGAAAAAGCCATAAATCACTTAGATAAACTCAGGTTGATTTTTGAGTTATCAAAGAATAAAAGATAATTAATTCACAAAATCATGCAAAAGCATGCAAAAACAACTTTTTAACTCAAATCAGAGTTGAGTTTATTTTTAAAACAACTTGAATTGATTTTCTGATTTCAAGTTTAACTATTTTTTGAATGTGCATAATAATTATGAATTAAATAAATAAATAAAGTGTTTTATCCTCAACTTAACTGATTTTAAAAATAAAATAAAACAATTGATTTATGGGTTAATCAATTATTAAATCAAACTTTTATTCCAAAATAATATCATTAAATATGACAACTTGCTTTAATTAATTAAATAAGAATTTAATCAATTAATGATAAGAATTTTGATTTATTATCAAATTTAAATAATAATAATAATTAGGAATAAATATAATTAAATTCAATTAAATAATTGAGTGGTAGTATTAAATCTAATTAATTAAATATTCTGAATATTCAATTAATCAAACTTTAGGATAAATAGGATTTATCGCCAAATAATCATTAAATCAAAGATAATTATGATGATTAGGAATATTACTAGGAATATTCTCCGATGTAGAATTTGAGATAATCAATTTAAGATTCGATGATGTTTAGATGTGCCTTGGGTTAGGACTTTGATGTCAATTTCATTTGATGTGTCGATGTAGGAGGTTAATGAACCTATAGCCCATTTTTGGGGTATTACATTTTGGCCCTCTTTGAATTGCTATGCGAAGCGCAGTGGTTCAAAGACAGTCTATGTATGATGTTGAAACTGATGTTTGAAATTGAAATTGATATAAGATAAAAACTGATTGAAGTTGATATGAAGATAATAGGTCTTGAATGACCAAAGATAATGTTAACTATAACAACAAATGAACTGATGATTGTGAAAAAGTGTCAAAACACTTGATTCTGAACTTTATGATTGCGAAGAAGTGAGTGACCAATTCCAGACCTGATTGTTGATAAGAATCACATTGGTATCACATCTGAACCCTTCAGTTTCTAAAGAACCAAGGAAATAACACAATTGAACCGATAGTTGCAAAAACTAATACAATTTACAAGATTAGGAGAATACCAGATTGATATGGATCTTGATGAATCTGATATGCCCCGAGTGATGATTGATTTGCCCCGATCGATGAGGTCTTTTTGATGAATCAGTAACTAGACGTGATTGTTGTCTTGATTACTGAGGAAAGATATTGATTTCAAATTTAGATTATAGACTTTGAATGATGTGCAATACCATGCCCCCTTCAAGATAAAAATTGAAATCTGACAAGAAAAGTTAGCCTTTAAAGTTTAGAAGCATGTTAATTGATTTGAGAAGTGGTTATACACATTTGAGAATGCATTCAACATCATTTTAGAGGTCCTAGAGACCAAGTTTGACTAGGTTTGACCATGGTTGACCAAGTTGAAATTTTGATAGTTTGATGTAAGATAATCAGTTAAGTTGAATTCTAGATTTTTGTGATGATTGAAGGTTGATTATGCAAGTAGTTAACAATATAGACGATCTTAGATTTCAATTTTGATCCCGAAAAAGGATTCTACTTGTTGTTTCATTGGAGGAACCTTCATGTGAGATTCAACTCTTGTTAGATTTGAAGATGTGATTGAAGAATCATTTAAGCATTGAAGTTTAGCCAACCATTGTGAGATCATGCAAACATGAAAAATGCAAAGAGACATGCAGAATGAAATGCAACCTAAGACCTAGGACCTAGTCATTGATCATGTGTCAGTCGTTTGTCATCATTGGATTTTTAGGTAACTGGATAAATCAATACAATGCCCACTAGTTAGGAAACTATAGACATATGAATATCAATTTGTGTGCATAGGAATCAATACAACACCCATTGGTTAGGCAACCATGGATATATGAATATTGATTTTGTTTTCGGAATGTCAAATTAGATATAAGCACCAAAGCATAAGCGCTGAGATGACTTGAATATCATGTCCATTTTGATATTGCAATTTGTATAAGCATCAAAACATAGACATCATGATGACTTGAATACACCTTGCCTTACAAACACATCAAGCAGTCAGGAGATCATTCTAAATCCAATGTGAATTACCTGTAGTGACCCTTTATCATTCACATCCTTAGGTAAGATTGTGTTTTACAGTAGGAGAAAGAACTCACTCAAAAAGACAATAGTTAGATAAAACCTCCTTGAATTTTCTAGGTATCAATGGTTGAGGTACGCATGGCCATCCAATTCGAGATAGAGGCTCTTACAATCAGACACCATTTCAGTCCAGAATTTCCAAAGTTGTTAGATTTTCACATACGAGCAGAAAACAAAGAAAAGATTATGCCCCTAGTCATCACTCTCTAAATCCTATAAAGGACATCATCAAAGAGCTCAAAGGGACATAATATGCAAAAATCTCAATGCGAATCAACAAGCATACAAGGAGATAAAAGCATGTAAAAAGTATAGATTGTTTTCAGTTTGTGTTTGATGTTCGATTGCGTTGTTTGTAGATGCAAAATCCTTTATGGAGACAAGACTGACTGACTGACTCAAATGAAGCTTCAAAGGACTCTGACTAGATATGATACATCTAAGATACATTGGAGGCCATAAAATATGACTTTGATTGCCCCCAAGCTTGAACTTTGATAGGATACCAATGCTTGAGCTGATTGGTGTACAGACCGACTTATTGAAAACAAACTAGGAGATATGTACAAACTAAAGCAAGACTGAAAGTTGGGAAAGACCAAGATTGCGCTGATAGATGGAGCATTTTTTAACAAGTGGCACCCATTTTCTGGGTTTTCACTATCTTGGCAGAGATTCTATTTTTGCTACCGAGGCGCTTGTTTCCAGGTTTTCACCAAGGCACTTTTTCTTTTTCCTATTTTTTTTGTATTTTTCATTTTTCCAATTTTTTTGTACTTTTGATATTTTTTATTTTTTTTGTGAATCATCAAGGCACCCATTGCTAGGTTTTCACCAAGATGTTCATTTTTTCAGGACTTTTTCTAATTTTTAAGATTTTTTTCAGGACATTTTACCATACACTGAATGCCTTAGGCATAGAATTTCTTCAGATGCAGAATGTTGATTGGTTCTCAGAGTTCTTCTCCTTCAGTCGTTGAGAGTTGATAGGCACCAGAGCCAAAAGTAGCAGTGATTACAAAGGGACCCAACCAGTTGGGTTCAAACTTCCCCTTGCGTTCTCGATGTGATTGATTTTTAGGATTCTCTCTCAAGACTAGATCACCAACCTAAAATTCTCTATGTCTGATTTTCTTGTTGTAACCTCTAGACATTCTCTTCTGATATACTCTGAGATGATCATATGATGCTTGTCTGTGCTCATCTAGTAGTTCAAGTTCTTGCAACCTAGACACTCTGTAGTCATCATCAGTTACTAGACCATGCATTCTGATTCTTAGTGATGGGATTTCAACCTCAATAGGCAGTACCGCTTCAGACCCATAAACTAAAGTGAAAGGTGTAGCCCTAGTGGGCATTCTGATACTTGTTCTGTAGGCCCAGAGAGCTGGATTGATCATGAGATGCCAGTCTCTTCCTATTTTATTAACTGTACGGTGCAAGATTTTTGATAAATTATTGTTAGAAGCCTCTGCTTGTCCATTCCCTTGAGGATAGTAGATAGATGACCAATGTTGTGTAATCTTTAATTTAGCACATAAATCATCTAGATCTTTGTTCTTGAATTGTCCACCATTATCTGTGATTATGGAATGAGGTATCCCATATCTACATATGATATAGTTCAATATGAACATAAATATTTATTTTCCAATTGCTTGTGTCAAAGGGATTGCTTCTACCCATTTTGTAAAATAATCTGTAGCTGTGATTATATGGGTATGTCCATTAGAAGAATGAGGATGTATAGCTCCTATAAGATCAAATGCCCATTGGTGAAAAGGTCATTGAGTAGTAAAGGGAATTAGATCTCTCCCTAGAGCATGAATTAAGTTGCCATGCACTTGGCACTTTTGACAGTCCTTAGCAAACTTGATAAACTCTTTCTCCATTTTAGGCCAATAGTACTCAGCCCTAATAAGTTTTCGAGCTAGTGTTAAACCATTTGAGTGTGACCCACAAATACCATCATGGACTTCTTCTAATGCATGTTTTGACTCTTCCCATTCTAAACATCTAAGTAGCATACCATCTATACCTCATTTGTACAGATCATGACCAATGATGACATACTGGGAGGCATTACGGATAAGGTATCTCTTTTCATGGCGTTTGAAGGTATCGGGAATGATTTGGTCTTGGAGATATGAAAATAGGTTTTTGTATCTCGATGAATCATGACCAACAATAGTGTAGATCATGTAGATTTTGAGGGAATCATATACATGATAAGATAGTGCTTCCACCAAGAACTTGTACCGTAGCTCATGTTCAGGCTGCTGTAATAAAGTACATAGCATTGCCATTGCATCGATAGCCTTGTTCTTTGTTATAGGTATTTGCTCAAATGTGATAGATAGGAAATACTTCTTTAGATCATCTACCATTCTCTTGTAAGGAATGAGCTTTTCATCTTTAGTTTGGTACACATCATTGATTTGATGGATAACAAGTTGTGAGTCTCCATGAATGTGTAGCTCTGTCACTCTCCATTCAATTGCTATTTTCATACCATTCAAAAGGGCTTCATATTTTGCAATATTTTTTGTGCAAGGAAAATTTAATCTGAATGCTTTAGGGATTGAGTATCCTTGAGGAGTTATGAACAAAATGCCCACTCCTGATTCATTCTGTGTATAGGAGCCATCAAAGAATAACTGCCATTCTCTAGAAGAAAGAGTCATGATAGAGGAATCTGGAAATTCCATTTGCATTGGTGTATCATCAATCATAGGTGCATCTTCTAATTGATCAGCTATAACCTATCCTTTTATATCTTTTCTCTCAACATATTCAATGTCAAATTCACTTAAAAGCATGACCCATTTAGCTAATCTACCTATGAGGGAAGCTTTTCTTAGTAGGTACTTGAGTGGATCAATCTTAGCTACCAATTGTGTGGTATGAGCTAACATATAGTGTCTCAGTTTCTATGATGCAAAGATCATAGCTAGACAAGCTTTCTCAATCATTGAATAGTTCTTCTCATATGCAACCAATGTTCTACTGATATAGTATATAGCTCTTTCCTTTTTGTTCTCATCATGTTGTGCATGCAATGCCCCCAATGATGTATCTGTTGCAGAGACATATAAGATCAAAGGCTTCCCTAGAATGGGAGGCATCAAGATAGGAGGATTTGATAGATACTTCTTGATATGATTAAAGTTGTTCTCACATTCTTCATTCCATGCAAAGGTCACACCTTTATGTAATGTTTTTGTAAAAGGTTGTGATATGTGTGCTAGCTGTGATATAAATCTTCTGATAGATTGGACTCTTCCTTGCAATGTCCTCATTTGACTAACATTCTTTAGAGGTTGCATTTCCATGATAGCCTTTACTTTAGCTGGATCAACTTCAATCCCCTTCTTTGAAACTATGTATCCTAAGAGCTTTCCATAAGTGACACCAAAAGCACACCTCTTAGGATTTAGCCTGAGACTAAATTTTTCCATTCTGTCTAGTATTTTGCTCAAGTCATTTAGATGTTCAGCTCTAATCATAGATTTTGCTAAAGTATCATCAACATAATCCTCCATAGTCCTATGTATCATGTCATGAAAAAAAGATGTCATGGCTCTTTGATATGTAGCACCAGCATTTTTAAGCCCAAATGGCATGACATTCCAATAGAAGGTGCCCCATGCACATGTAAAAGCAATTTTCTCTTGATCCTCTAGAGCAATTTTTATTTGATTATACCTAGAAAAACAATCCATTAAAGAATACATCTCAAAGCCCGCAGTCATGTCCACTATCATATCAATGTTAGGTAGTGGAAAATCATCCTTAGGGCATGCTCTATTTACATCTCTAAAATCTGTGCATACTCTGATTGATTTATTTGGTTTTGAAATAGGTACAATATTAGAGATCCATTCTGCATAGTCAATAACTCAAATGAATTCGGCTTTTAAGAGCTTCTCTAATTTGGCTTTTACCAAGAGTGCAACATGACGATGCATCTTTCTCAATTTTTGCTTGACAGGTTTGACATTTAGAGTTATAGATAAATGATGTATTATAAGATTAGGATCCAACCCTGGCATATCTGAATATTTCCATGCAAAGTTGATCTTCTTTTCTGTTAGGAATGTTGTAAATTTTTGCTTCTCTTCTTTTGATAAAGATTGTGCTACATGAATCAACTGTGGTTCTGTAATACCCCAAAAATGGGCTATAAGTTCATTAATCTTCTATATCAACAATTCGAACGAAATCGACATAGAAGTCCTAATCTAAGGCACATCTAAACATCATCGAATCCTAATTGATTATCTTAAATTCTGCATCAGGGAATATTCGTAGCAATATTCTTAATTATCTTAATTACCTTTAATTTAATGATTATTTGGCGGTAAATCACATTTATCCTAAAGTTTGATTAATTGAATATTTTCATATTTAATTAATTAGATTTAATATCTTGCCACTTAATTGTTTAATTAAATTTAATTCTATCTATTATTAATTGTATTATTTAATTTTGACAATAAATCTAATATCTTATGAATAATTGATTAAATTTTTATTTAATTAATTAAAGCAAGTTGTCATTATTTAATAATATAGTTTTTAATAAAAGTTTGATTAAATAATTGATTAACCCATAAATCAATTATTTATTTTCAAAAATTAGTTAAGTTGAGCATAAATCACTTTATTTATTAAATTAATTCATAAATAAAACATGCACAATCATAAAGGTAGACAACTATCAATTATCAATTAAAGCTAAACTCTATTTTGAGTTAAAACTTAGCTTTTGCATGTTTTTGTGAATTAAATTATCTTTATTATCAGATAACTCAAAAATCAAGCTGAGTTAATCTGAGTGATTTATGGCTTTCTTTCATGCACCTCCAAAGCCCTGGATTTCTATAAAATCAAAGCTCAGCTCTTCATAATTCATCTCATATTTTTGCACAATCACATTGGAGAATTGCAATTGGAAGGATCAAAGCTTATTACGAATCAACATTATTGTGAGATCACTTTTGTTTTTATATCATTGTTAGATCAATTAATAGCATATCAGTTTTTACATATCATAGATTTCATATCAGTTTTCATCATATCATTGCATCTAAAATCCAAAAAAAAATAGATTAATTGCATTCAATTCATATCTAGATCAATTGCATTCAAATCCTTCATTTAGGTGTCATCTAGGTCATTGATCTCAATAACAATCTGAGAACATCGATCTCGCACCTATTAGAAGGCAGTAAATCGCTTGGTTAAATTAGATTTCAATTTTGCATGATTTTGATTTTTGCTAACCTCTAATGTTTTACTGAAGTGTTGTGTCTACAGATCAGGTACAATTTTCACACACACATTTCTGGCGCCCACCGTGGGGCCCTGAAATGGGCTTTCCTTCATTTCTATCAATCTTCTATCATTTCTCTATTAGAACTCACCTGCTGCTGCCTGTTCTGGTGGTATTCTCAGTAGGACGTTATTTTTTGTTTCTTTTTTGCCTGCAAAAAAGAAATTTATTTTTTTTTGACACTTTTTCTATCAAAACTGTCCATACAGCGTGATTTATAATTTCAGTCCGTACAGTGTCGTACGATTTTTTCAGACTATCATTTCATCAGACACCTAGTGTCATACAAGTTTTTTCAGACTGTCATTTCATCAGACACCCAATGTCATCTGGGAGCATACCCACTATCGTACGACAGTTTACCGAGTATCATTTCATTAGGCACCCACTGTCGTTTGGAAGCTGGATTATCATTTCATCAGACACCCAGTGTCGTACGAGTTTCCAGACTGTCATCTGGGAGCATACCCATTGTCGTATGAGTTTTTGGACTATCATTTGGTAACAGACCCACTGTTGTATGAGTTTTAGCATTAGGTTTCAACTGTCGTTTCATTTTTCAAGGCAGTTTGTCATATTTGGTTTTCAAATTTTGACTAACGGCTAATCTTAACAATTGAAATTCTCTATTTTTGATTGACTCCTGCTGGGTTTGATTGGAAAAAAGTGAAAGAATTGCTAAAAATCAGGTAAACATCTACTAAGTGCATTGCGAGGATTCTAGGTATTCTCCTTAATCTGATAACATTTCAATTTGGGCTTAAAATAAATCTCTAGTGTGTCTAGCTTGGATGATTCTTTTCATGCTTTTGTTTTACACACTTGCATAATTGATACTAGGTTGTGACACCTTAAGTATTTATTAGCAGTCTTAGATTACTTGTGATTGATCTAGATTGCTATCTTGGGTTATTGGACTCGCTAATCCACTGGCCCCTCATTTTCACCCCGTGGTTGCAATATCAGTGCCACATTAAAGGGGAGGGGTCTACAGGAAAGAAGCGTTAAATGCTCCACTAGGCAACCCTTGTGTGCTTCTTGGAACTCACTTGTTTTCTAGGTTGTGGACTCATTTTTAGCTTGTGTGAGGTGTTAAGTGCTCCACTTTGTGGACTCACCTCACATTTTCTTTTAGTGTTAAGTGTACCACCTTGTGCTTTTGAATACTTTTGGATAGATTTGCTTCCAGGAATATATCTGTGCTCACATAGTAATTAGGCCCTATGAACACTATTCATGATTCTTGAGAGATTGGATTCTCAGCGAAATCCTTCTTGATGACAGAATCCTTGTAGGTAGGGAGGATACTTAGTGCATTTCACATTCAACTCAGTTAGTGCATCTTCTCTTATTGATCAATACATTCTCTCCCAGGAGAGGTTGATAGATCATGTGGGGTTGATATCACGAGCTTTGGTGAATCAAAATTGGTTAGTGTGCCTTCTCTTATTGATTGATACATTCTCTCCCTAGAGACATTGATAGATCACATGGAGTTGACATCATAGACCTTGGTGAAGCAAAACTTTGTCTTAGCGTGTCGGATTAATCTGCTTGCTTTGTTTGGGTTAAAAGTGAAAAGGTGTCAAAAACCTTGGATCTGGAGCCAAGTCCCCTTGTGGTATACTATTGTGAGTCACCTTTAGAGAGGGTTAACTGTAGCAGATAATCCCTTCACAAGGCAAACTACATTGACGAAACCTCAAGCGGTAATAGCCATTTTCACCGTGGTAGTGATAGCCGCTATATAAATGTCCTTGTGGAAGAAATCTCCATGGGTATGATTCATTGTTGGGTTGTCATATCTCCCTAGCAGCTCTTGAAGATTAAGTTCTCAGACTGTGTCAAAACCCTGGTGCGCTGGGATTGGAGTTCACCCCTTTGGATCATAAAAGTTGTAGAGTCAAACAATTACTAAAAACCCTAGTGAGGCCAAATTTTCATTTTATAGGGTATATGTGCGTTATTGCAAAACATTTTTGGAACATACATAATTAGCGCTTCTGAGGATTAGAACGAATAAGTCACTTAATTGTTCATGCGCAAGGTTGCTTTTTCCCTTGTTCATTGTTTTCAGACATGCTTGAAATCATGTGCTTGCTATTTTGCATGCTTGTTTATCTATTTGGTTATTGAAAATGGACAAATCTGTTACAATCCTCAAATCTGGACATTGAAATTTGCAAACAATCTGAATCTGCAAACTCAAAATTTTGCAAAAATCGACGTAAAATCCTTTCTGGAGTCAAAAATCATTTCAGGAAGTCAGAAAGTCATACGAGTTTTTTTCAAGTGTCATTTCATTACAACCCATCTGTCATATGATTGAGTACCCAGTGTCGTACGAGTTTCCATGCCAGCAAATTCTCAGAGTCAAAATCTTGCAACTATCGTATGAGATTTTCAACTGTCGTGTCATTGCTACCCAACTGTCGTACAAGTTTTGCAACTATCATTTCATAGCATACCCACTATCGTATGAGTTTGCAGAGTGTCGTGTGGGAAATTTTTGAAAGTTGTCAAAAAAAATTTGTCAGAATTGCCAGATATTTAGCTTTTTCAGCCTATTTCTAGAATTTATCGAACAAGTCACTGTGTCAAGAACAGAGCGGTAGCTATTGAGAATTAGTACACATGTCTCAAAGAATTAGTACACATGAGGAAGAAATTCTAATCACCGCTATGATGAAGCAGCTGCAAGCTATGCAAGTTGAACTTAAAAATCTTAAGGAAGAGAAGGAATCTAAAGAGTTCTCCATGGAATCTCTATACTCTTTTCCATTTGATAAAGACTTGTACATGTCACCATGCCCCCGAAAAGAATTTGAGCAATGTGATAACCCTTATGATACCTCTTCCATGAAGAGTGACACATCCAGCTTTGGAGACTATGATGACTATGATGACAGACAATGTAATAATACCTATGAGACCTCTATTCCTAAGAGTCCTCCTCGTCGTGTGTTCCTACTTACTACAAATGGGCCATCACATTGGATAGATCGTGATGGTGATCCATATGATTTTGATTTTGAAAGAGATTTTGATGGCTTTTGTGGACAATACCTTGATTATGATCCATCTACTACTGCTAAGGACTATAAAATGCATCATGCTAGCTTGAAAAGTCAATTCTATAATGATCTCTCCTCTAAGAACTCTCAGGCTGAAAATAAAGATTACACTCTCAAGCAAGATCTTGTTAATGTTGGACCTTTGTCTTGTGATGGTTCCCTTCCATCCCCTACTTCCTCCAATACTTGTACATTTCCTAAAGCTTCCGAGTCTTTCAAATCTTTCACAGAACCTTCATCCGACACAAGCCCTGATACTTTTCATACAGTTCCCTATAGTTATCCTCTAGGACTACCTCTTAAAGAAACTCAAGCTAACCTTCACATGGCTGAAAATACTTTCAATGATGCTAAACCTAAAGAGCTTAAGCCTTCATATGCTATAATTCCTACTTCAGCTAGTCCTCCACCATCTCTTCCAAAGTCATCCATACAATCCCAACATGCTTCCTTGTCCTTAGAAGTGGCTCCATGTCAAGAGGACTCTAAAAATGATGAAGAAAAGAACATAAAGAAAGATCAAGATCAAGAACCCTCCATGTCATCCAATCCTTTTCGTGATGTCTTTTATCCACCTTAGGGTTCTTTTGATCTTACACACCCTTTTTCATGCATTCCACCATGTCTTAAGTCTTCTGCTAAGCAAGATCAAGCTACTACTTACACTGTTGAGCTTATTGACAATCAAAATAACCTTACTACACTTGCACTTTCCAAAGATGATACTTCCATTAAGGTTGTTAAAAATGGTGTTGTTACTTCCAATATTAAGTCTATTTAAAATCAAAAGAAAAATTATGTGCTTGTGCTATCCAAAGATCCTTGTCAAGATCAAAGTCTTCCATCTTCTTGTTCTACCACTCCATGTTCACTTTTGCTTTCTTCTCTTCCTAAGTCTTTGCAAGCTTTGAACAATCCTATCAAAGAAGGTGCTCCTATTCAAGATGTTCATGATCCTATTGAAAATCCTAATGCTCCCTCTAAAGATGCTGATGTCCTTGGTTGTCATATAGATGATGATGAGCTTATTGATTATCCTTTTGTGTCTTCCACTTCCATCCTTGGACCTCTTCCACCACTACTAAAGGCTTCATGTCTACCTTCCATCTTGGGTCCTTATGTCCCTTCACTTTCCCCTCCTAACTCTCCTAATTCGCCATCCATCTTGGGTCCTTACATCCCTCCATCTCCCATCTTCCCTCAAGATCAACATAGATGCATACCCTTGAATCCTTTTCATCCACCCACCCATCTAAACTAGTCACATCCTCCTTCTTCTTCCACAAGTCCCAAGTTCTTTGGAAGTAACTTGAATGTTCAATACAAGAAAAAGAAGCAATACAAGAATCCATCAAAAAAAATATATCATCATGTCTCCTCTAATAGACATGGAAACATAAAGTCAAAAGAGATATCTAAGAAAAAAACTACAAGACAAGTATGGGTTCCAAAATCCATCATTGAAGATATTCTCTCTAGATCATCAAAAGGAAATAAAAAGCCTATGGCTATATGGATTCCAAAGTCTCTCTTGAAAGAGTCTAGTGTTGAGAAAAAATTGAAGTTGACATTCAAGCTTCCAAAGGCTTCCACTTCATTTCCCTCCAAAAATATTCTTCCATTCCATGCGCCTAAACCACAACCTCTGCTATCCATTCTCCATATTCCTTCACATATTCCTTCATTCACATTTCCTCCACCCTCTCACCACCCTTCAAGGTGTGTGTTGATGTTGACTTTCCTTCCTTTCCATTTACCCTTCACAGTCCTTCCATTCATTATCCTTCTACCTTCTATCCTTTTTCCTCATTTGCCTATTCCTCCTATCTTCCAACCTCACTCGCTTTACATAAAACCTTATCCTCCATTTTTCTCTTCCATCTCCTTTTCCCTATCAGCATCTTTGAGGGTATCATTTTGAATCTTTGGCATATCATGGTTTATCCTTTCAAGGAGCATTATCTAAAAAGCTTGCCTTCTTCCAAAAAGAGAAAAAAAGAGAAATAAAATAAAAATTGAAAATGTGCCTTAGTGAAAACCTAGAAACAGGCGCCTTGGTAGCAAAAGTAAAGAGAAATAAATTTATCCTATGGTGAAAACCACTCCCTTGTGGCACCTTGGATAAGTACCATGATGAAAACCTGGCAATCAGGCATCATGCATAGTTCTTCTACATATTTTATCCATTTCATCTTCTCTCTTTGATCTTGACAATGTTGATCTATACACGAACATTTGGCTATTTTGTGAGCTATCTTACGATGATCTTGTTTTTATTCCCTTCCTATTTAGCCTTCATATTTATTTTCCTCCATTCATTCTAGTCTTTCGCTATCATTTCCCCTTTGGTCTTGATCTAATAAAAAAGAAAAAAGAGAGTAAAACACAGTGCTATGAAGCCTCTTGACATGTCTACTCCTTTGGATTGCATCCTATCCTTCTTTGGCATTACGCTTTTGTGACTTATCCTATGCTGACCTTTCATTGCTTATCCAAATGCACTTTACATGACAATTTTTCCCTAGCTTGGGTATTCTTGAGGAGTTTTCCCTTGAGGATTTCTTCCCTTCATTCTCCTTCATTCTCTTGTCTTCCATCTCATCGACCAGCTTGCTAATCCCTCTTGTTCTCCACCTTGCTAGACATTGGGACTGCATGATATGATCTTGCTTGGGAGTTTGCAATGGAAAAAGATGCTATCAAGTATACCAAGTATCAAAACAAGTATCAGAACCAGTATAAGAACAAGTACCAGAACTAGTATCAGAACAAGTATTAGAACAAGTATCAGAACTAGTATCAGAACCAATATCAAAATAAGTATCAAAATGCCTACTAGGGCTACACCTTTCACTTTAGTTTATGGGTCTAAAGTGGTACTACCTATTGAGGTTGAAATCCCATCACTAAGAATCAGAATGCATGGTCTAGTAACTAATGATGACTACAGAGTGTCTAGGTTGCAAGGACTTGAGCTACTAGATGAGTGCAGACAAGAAACATATGATCATCTCAGAGTATATCAGAAGACAATGTCTAGAGGCTACAACAAGAAAGTCAGACACAGAGAATTTCATGTTGGTGATCTAGTTTTGAGAGAAAATCCTAAAAATCAATCCCATTGAGAACGCAAGGGGAAGTTTGAACCCAATTGGCTAGGTCCCTTTGTTATCACTACTACTTTTAGCTCTGGTGCCTATCAACTCTCACCGACTGAAGGAGAACAGCTCTGAGAACCAATCAATGTTCTCCATTTGAAGAAATTCTATGCCTAAAGCATTTAGTCTATGGTAAAATGTCTTGAAAAAATCTTTAAAATTAGAAAAAGTCTTGAAAAAATGAACATCTTGATGAAAACCTAGCAATAGGCACTTTGATGATTCACAAAAAAATTGAAAAATATCAAAAATTCAAAAAAATCAAAAATACAAAAAAAATGAAAAAAAATGAAAAAGTGCCTTGGTGAAAACCTGGAAACAGGCGCCTTGGTAGAAAAAATAGAATCTCTGCCAAGATGGTGAAAACCTGGAAAACGGGCACCACTTGTTCAAAATGCTCCATCTATCAGTGCAATCTTGGTCTTTCCTAGCTTTCAGTCTTGCTCTAGTTTGTACATATCTCCCTGTTTGTTTCTACATTTCCAATATTTTAATAAGTCAGGTTGTACACCAATCAGCTCAAGCATCTGTATCCTATCAATGTTCAAACTTGGGGGAAATCAATGTCATATCTTATGGTCTCGAGTATATCTTAGACAAGTCATATCCAGTCAGAGTCCTTTGAAGCTTCATGTGAGTGAGTCAGTTAGTCTTGTCTCCAGAAAGGATTTTGCATCTACAACAATGCAATCAAACATCAAACATCAAACTGAAAACAATCTATGCTTTTTACATGCTTTTATCTCCTTGTATGCTTACTGATTCGCATTGAGATTTTTGCATATTGTGTCCCTTCGAACTCTTCGATGATGTCCTTTATAGGATTTAGAGAGTGATGACTGGGGGCATAATCTTTTCTTTGTTTTCTGCTTGTATGTGAAAATCTAAACAACTTTGGAAATCCTAGATTGAAATGGTGTCCGACTGTAAGAGCCTCTATCTCAAATTGGATGGCCATGCGTACCTCGACCATTGATACCCAGAAAATTCAAGGAAGTTTGATCTAACTATTATCTTTTTGAAGTGAATTCTTTCTCCTACTGTGAAACACGATCTTGCCTAAGGATGTGAATGATAAAGGGTCACTACAGGTAAGTCACATTGGATTTTGAATGATCTCTTGACTGTTTGATGTGTTTGCAACGCAAGGCATATTCAGGTCATCATGACGTTTATGTTTTGATGCTTATACAAATTTCTATATCAAAATGGACATGATATTCAGGTCATCCTGGCATTTATGCCTTGGTGCTTATATCTAATCTGACATTTCGAAAATAAAATCAATATTCATATATCCATGGTTGTTGACCAGTGGGTGTTGTATTGATTCTTATGCATACAAATCAATATTCATATGTCTATGGTTTCATAGCTAGTGGGCATTGTATTGATTTATCTGGTTACCTAAAAGTTCAATGATGATAACTAATCGACATATGATTAGTGAGTAGGTCCTAGGTCTTAGGTTGCATTTCATTTTGCATGTCTCTTGGCATTTTGCATGTTTGCATGATCTCACAATGGTTAAATGAACTTCAATGCTTAAACGATTCTTCAAATCGCATCTTCAAGTCTAACAAGAGCTGAATCTCACACGAAGGTTCCTCCAATGAAACAACAAGTAGAATCCTTTTTTGGGATCAAAATCAAAATCTGAGATTGTTTATATTATTAAATACTTGCATATTCGACCTTCAATCATCACAGAAATCCAATATTCAACTTAACTGATTATCTTACATCAAACTATCAAAATTTCAACTTGGTCAACTATGGTCTACTCATGGTTTAACCTAGTCAAACTTGGTCTTTTGGGACCTTCCAATGATGCATAATACGTTCTTGGACATGTTTAACCACTTTTCCAATCAATTAACATGCTTTTGAACTCTCAACGTTGACTTTTCTTGTCAGATTTTAATTTTAATCCTGAAGGGGGCGTGGTATTGCACATCATTCAAAGTCTGTAATCTAATTTGAAATCATATCTTTATGGAAATCATATCTTCCTCAGTAATCAAGACAACAACCACGTCTAGTTACTGATTCATCAAAAAAGACCTCATTGCTCGGGGCAAATCTATCATCATTTGGGGCATATCAGATTCATCAAGATCCATATCAATCTGGTATTTTCCTAATCTTGTAAACTGTATCAGTTTTTGCAACCATCAGATCATAGTGTTCTTTCCTTGGTTCTTCGGCAACTGAAGTATTCGGATGTGATACCTGCTAGTTCTGCTAAGACAATCGAGTCTAGAACCAGTCACTCACTTCTTTACAATCCTAAGGTTTGGAATCAGGTGTTTTGACACTTTTTCACAATCATAGGTTCATTTGTTGTTATAGTGAACATTATCTTTGGTCATTCAGGACCTATTATCTTCATATCAAATCAATATCAATCAGCTTTTGTCTCATATCAATTATCAATTTTGAATCAGTTTCATATCTCTATCAAACACAGACTGTCTTTGAACCACTGCGCTTCGCACAGTAATTCAAAGAGGGGCAAAATGTAATACCCCAAAAATGGGCTATAAGTTCATTAATCTTCTATATCAACAATTTGAATGAAATCGACATAGAAGTCCTAATCTAAGGCACATCTAAACATCATCAAATCCTAATTGATTATCTTAAATTCTGCATCGGGGAATATTCCTAGCAATATTCTTAATTATCTTAATTACCTTTAATTTAATGATTATTTGGCGATAAATCACATTTATCCTAAAGTTTGATTAATTGAATATTTTCATATTTAATTAATTAGATTTAATATCTTGCCACTTAATTATTTAATTAAATTTAATTCTATCTATTATTAATTGTATTATTTAATTTTGACAATAAATCTAATATCTTATGAATAATTGATTAATTTTTTATTTAATTAATTAAAGCAAGTTGTCATTATTTAATAATATAGTTTTTAATAAAAGTTTGATTAAATAATTGATTAACCCATAAATCAATTATTTATTTTCAAAAATTAGTTAAGTTGAGCATAAATCACTTTATTTATTAAATTAATTCATAAATAAAACATGCACAATCATAAAAGCAGACAACTATCAATTATCAATTAAAGCTAAACTCTATTTTGAGTTAAAACTTAGCTTTTGCATGTTTTTGTGAATTAAATTATCTTTATTATCAGATAACTCAAAAATCAAGCTGAGTTAATCTGAGTGATTTATGGCTTTCTTTCATGCACCTCCAAAGCCCTGGATTTCTATAAAATCAAGGCTCAGCTCTTCATAATTCATCTCATATTTTTGCACAATCACGCTAGAGAATTGTAATTGGAAGGATCAAAGCTTATTGCGAATCAACATTATTATGAGATCACTTTTGTTTTTATATCATTTTTAGATCAATTCATAGCATATCAATTTTTACATATCATAGATTTCATATCAGTTTTCATCATATCATTGCATCTAGTACCCCTGATCTAGGTCACTGATCTCGATAACAATCTGAGAACATTGATCTCGCACCTATTAGAAGGCAGTAAATCACTTGGTTAAATTAGATTTCAATTTTGCATGATTTTGATTTTTGCTAACCTCTAATATTTTACTGAAGTGTTATGTCTACAGATCAGGTACAATTTTCACACACACAGGTTCCTCCGCTGTTCCCAAATTGATGGATTGAGTGGGCTCAATTAGAACTAGAGATCTATCCTATAAATGACTTGGAAGGACATCAAATATCTCATCCTTAGGCACCTCAGAGAGGTTTTCATCTTTGGATATGTCTTTTATTTTTACTTTTTTAGGTTCTGAGACTGCCACAAAGTGGTTTTCACCCTCAGAACTCCTTTCCTTTTTATTTTTATTCTTATTTTTCTGACTAAGATACTTGATGTCTGACTCTGTCATGCTAATGCTTGGTTCACTGATGGAAATACTCATAGGCTCAATTGCATTGAGGTAGCAAGCAAGGGCATAGTCATTTGGGAAGGTATAAATACAATGGTTTGGATTTGTGGAGGTTTGATCAATAAGGTCTGGATATTGGATAGTCAAAGTGGGGAAAGATTGGGAGATAGTGTTTACAAATATGGATATGTCATCATTGGTCCTAACCCAACGCTTGAGCTCAAAGGTGATATTACAACTTAAGACATTCAATTCGTGAGTAGGCTCAATGTCATTGTGGGAGTCCAATTCAGCCATAGGTGAATTAGTCTCATTAGGTTCATCATTTTGCTCTAGACTTACATTGGGTTTAGGTGCATATCGGTGAATAACATCAACATGTTTCTCTATAATAAGCTCATCTTCTTCTGGAATGGCTCCCCATTCATAGTCATTAGATTCTTCATCTGTCTCTAGGAAATCTAAGAACATGAGTAAAGTCAGGATGAATACCGCAAGAAGGGTTACCCTCAGATTCTGATTTGAATTCATACTCATGGGAATCTATCTCAGAATAACTACCACCTTCCTTGTGGTCTATGTGATTGTCTTCGATATTAGCTAGTTCTTGTGTGGCAACTATCTCTTGATTGATAGTAGGTTCTTGTGTTTCTACTACATTAATTCTTTTGATTGGATCATTTTCAGCTTCAAGGAAGTCTTTGATTTCCTTAGGAAAACACTCATAAGGGACAAGTTCAGAGCTATGTGAATCACTATCTGATGGTTTAGTTTCTTCTTTCTTGAGAAGAGGTTCTCCTGGTGCGATCTGCTCTATGACATGAGAATAATTACCTTTGAGGTGGAAGGGTTTCTTTTTAAAGCCTAGGCCAATAGTATCCTTATTTGCCCTACCAGTATGTGAAATAGGTGTTATAAGACCTTCTCCTCTGATTCCTAGAGGTCCTTTACCTGAATATCCCATCTTAACAATTAATTTATCTCTTGGACCATATGCCTTAGAAGGGATTTTGGATATTGTAGAGTCACTAGTTTGAACAACTTGAGATTTAGGTTCATCTTTGTATAGCCATGCAAGCACAGCTTCATCTTCTTCAAATTCTTGCTTGGAGACTTGTTTAGCCACAAAATTCTTTTTATATGCCTCAAGAGGTTCTTTAGAATCTGGTTTGGATTGTTTTAAAGATTGTCCATAAGACTTAGGTGAGATAGGGAGGGATGTCAAAGATAAGACTAGCTCTATAGTGTATTCTCCCGTACCATTTTCTTTGATATTGACCTCTTTTGCAATGTCTTCCATTTTAGATGTGGATGCTTCTTTAGTTGGCTTAATGGAAGATTCTCTGTTATTAGGCACAAGTTTATCTATACTTTCTTTCAATGTATTGCAAGTGGTGGATATGTTTGCTGGAATAGTGACCTCCACTCCTTCATAAGGAAATTTCAAGCATTGGTGAAATGTAGAAGGAATAGCCTTCATCTCATGTATCCATGGTCAAGCCAAAGGTACATCAAGAACCTGACATATAGTATCTCTGATAACTGGACCTACTTTGATAGGTAAGACAATGGTGCTTTTAGAAGATCTTTCTTGTTCATCATAGGCCTTTATAGTTATTTTCTTTCTAGGATCAATAGCCAATTCTAAAAATCCCAATTGTGTGACCAAGCTGTAAGAACAAATGTTTAGACCAACGCCTCCATCTATCAACACATGTTTGACTCTACGGTTCTGGATCAAGACTTCTATATGCAAGGGCTGATTATGTGGATGACTCAAGGAGTTGTCATCTTCCTCTAAAAAATAGATATATTGCAGAGATGTAAGATGTCCAACCATAGTCTGGAACCTGTCTAAATCAAGGTCATCAAGAACATTGGATCTGAGCAAAGCTTTGTCTAGAATTGCTCTATGAGATGGAGATATTCAAAGCAACTCAAACATGGAGATTTTTGCATTAGTGTGTTGGAGTTGTTGAACAATGCTATAAGATGTTGGCCTCGTATCTTTAGGATTGGAAGATTTAGAAATAGCCTTCTATTTTGAAGCAAAAGAAAGATTGAAGGGCATCTTAGGGACATTTGGTGAATCTGGGATTTGTCCATTCAGATGTGCCTGAGCTTGTGATTGAGTCACTGCATTAGCTGAAGTATGATCTCTACCTTTTTGCATAATTGTGATGACATTGCAATGCTCAAAGAGACAAGGTTGAACCATATTGATAACAACATTATTTCCAGGGTAAGCATAATTGACCTTTGCCCCCATATTAGGCTGAGAAGATGAAACTTCTTGACCATGTTTTCAAAATGGTTTTGTGAATGCTGTATGACCATTATTGCTCTTATTATTGTTGATGGTGATATATCCCTTATCAATCAAATCTTGAATAGTATGCTTCAAGCGTAAGAAGTGATTATTTTTGTGACCTTTACCTCGATGAAAATCATAGAATTCATTCTCTCTCCACCATTTTGGTTTAGGATCAGGATCAAATTGTTGGATCTCAGGCAAAGAAATGATGTTATTAGCCAGCAGAGTTCTCATAGCTGATTCCAAAGATTCTCCAAGAGGAGTGAACTTTCGTTTATTATCAGCAGACCAAGATTTGTATTCTAGCTTCTTTTGAGATGGTTCAGACACCTTTTGTTCTAAAGCTTTGATGGCTTGGGTGCCAATAGTTAGATTGAAAGCTAGTGCCTTTGATGGGGCATGGTGATCAAGATTAAAGTGGGAAAATACTGAAATCTAATTTTTCCAAAATTTCATATGTTTTAGTAAATTGCAATTTTGAGGGTCTTCGGTGCATTTCTGGGCAAATATGCTGCTTGCGACATTAATGTTTCCAAAATTTGGTTCAAGATTATTTGAATACCTTTCCAACGCATCAAACGGTTTGTAATTCAGAGCTAGGATGAGAAAGTTATGCCTTCTCCAAGTGGACCTAAATTTTATATTTAGTTTTTTTGATAAATTTTGATAGTTTTAATAGTTTAATTGTAATAAACATTATGATGACTCTTCATTTCAATTCCAAGGGATTTGTGTGACCCTTGGGATCCATCTGACTTGTATAAACTCCAATTTTGAATAGAATGGAGACAGGTTTTGGTTTGCAATCTTGTTGTTCTCAATTTTCGTGTTGAATTCTACAATACTGCAAGTATCACACCAGGTATTGTAATCTGGTTTTCATAAATCAAATCAGTGGTATCAGAGTGGGAACGCTCCTTTATGCCAATTTACACAAGGTCTTCCTACCAAAGATTAGGATTGGATACACAAGATTTGTCAAAATACCCACCTTTGAGATGCACACGATCGAAGATGTTAGATGATGATGTTAAGAAGTTGGTCGAGGAAGCTTTAAATAAGCAACGAGAGGAGATGAGTCAATTTTCATGCCTCCTACGGAAGCAAAAACCCTCTGAATCTGAAACATCATTTCATGGAAATACCCCTTTCAAAGTGCAGGTCAATTTTGACATCCTGAATTTTGAAGGAAAGGTTGATTCTGAAGCTGTCGATAACTGGTTATCAAAGTTGGATAGGTACTTTTCTGTAAATAATTTCTCAGATGCTGAAAAGATAACATTTTCTCTCCTCAAAGTTGAAACCCATGTGAAATTAGCATGGGAAACCAAAGTAGCAAATAAAGAACAAGAATCAGTTGCTGAAGATGGTTTTATACTATCTCTTGATAAGAAGCCCACATGGGGAGAATTTGTGGAATACATAAAAGAAGCTTACCTCTTGGAGGATGTCTATGAACAAAAATACATAGAATGGCAACTTCTTCGACAAAAGAGGGATTAGTCTATGCAAGATTACACCAATACATTCCATTCACTTTCAACAAAACTCGGTATTAATGATTCAGAGAAGCATCGAATTTTGAAATATCGGAGTGGACTTCATAGGTATATTCAAACAAAGATGGAATTTTTAAATATTGAGACATTGGCAACTGCCTATAAATATGCTACAAAAATTGAAGAAAAATCAAAGCAAAAAGGGAAGAGGGACTACTTTGCAAACAACAAGCCAAGGGTTGAAGGTGGCAATAAATTTGTAGGAAAATAGGTGACCAAGGAACTTCATTCAAATTCACCCAAGAACACATGGTGGTCTACTAAAAAGACAGACACAGGCATGTGGTGTGAGATGCATAAGTCCCCAACCCATAAGACAAAGGATTATCAAAGTATTAAAAATTTGATGATAGAAATACGAGGAGAGGAAGCTGAACCTGAATCATCACCAATAGATAATTCTGAGAAAGAGGAGAATGATTCCATCATAGAAGCAAACCCATATGCCGTAGTTGGAACTGCTAAAGTATTACCCCGTGAAGATGAAGAGAGACTTTTTCATTCATAGATGTGGGTTGATGGAAAGCCTCTGCATTTTATTGTTGATAGTGGGAGTCAAAATAATTTGATCTCTAGGGAGACAGTCAAAAGATTAAATCTGAAAGTGACAAGAAACCCACAACCATACTCTATGGGATGGGTAAATGAGGGACAAGATATTCAAATAAATCAACAATGTCATTTTCCATATTCAATCAAGCCTTTCAAGGATGAAGTGATATGTGATGTAGCACCATTGGATGTATGCGATGTCTTGCTGGGGCAGCCATACATGTATCAGAGGCATGGGGTGTATGAATCCAGGCCACGTAGTGTTACAATCAAGCTTGGTGGGAAGAGGTATCGAATACCAGAGGTATGTCCAACACAAACTACTTCTTTAATTAGTGCTAAACAATGTAAATGCTTGATTGCTCAAACTGGAGCTTTTGCTGTACTCATGATTCACCCTGAACAAACAAAGTCAGTTGTTCTTAATACACATGCTAAGGTAACAGAGAATCAACAAAATCAGATGGATTAAATTTTGAAAGAATATCACAGTGTGTTTACACCACCAGTGGGAGTACCAACACACTGTCAAGTCAAGCACTCTATTGATTTAATCCCAGGCACACCGCTACCACATGAGCCAATATATAGGAGGTTAGTTTTGGAAAATGATGAGATTAAGAGACAAATTTAGGAGTTGATTCAGAAAGGACACATTCATCCAAGTGCTTCACCTTGTGGAAGTCCAATTGTCCTTGCTAAAAAGAAAGATGGGACATGGAGGCTTTGTATTGATTATAGAGCATTAAACAAAATCTCTGTTAAAAATAGATATCCAATCCCTCGAATTGATGATTTGTTGGACCAACTTAGGGGGGCTAAATTCTTTACAAAAGTTGACTTGAAGTCTGGATACCACCAAGTACCAATTGATCCAGCAGATGTGTGGAAGACTGCATTTAAATCTAAGGAAGGTTTGTTTGAATGATTGGTCATGCCTTTTGGCCTAACAAATGCCCCAGCCACATTTATGAGATTGATGAATGATGTGCTTAGACCATTCATTGATTCTTTTGTAGTTGTTTATTTGGATGACATACTCATCTTTAGCAGGACTTGGTCTGAGCATTTGCAGCATGTTGAACAAGTTCTTTCAACTCTGCAAAAACACAAACTTTATGCCAACATTGAGAAGTGTTCTTTTGGTATGAAAAGTATTCAATACTTAGGGTATATCATTGACACTAAGGGTGTTCATGTTGATTCAGCAAAGATTCAAATAATCCAAGATTGGCCATCCCCTAAAAATTTCACAGAGCTTCGTAGCTTCTTGGGCTTAGCCAACTTCTATCGCAGATTTGTGTTTGGTTTCTCACACATCTCATGGCCTCTTAATCAATCACTAAGGGGTGGAGCACAAGAAAAATTTTAGTGGATAGAGGCAAAGAAACAAGCATTTGAGGAGTTAAAGAAAAGACTATGCTCAACACCAGTATTGGTCCTTCCAGATCTACACCAAGCATTTGAGATAGAAATAGATGCATCAGATTATGCTCTTGGTGCGGTACTCACACAACATGGGCATCCTATTGCCTATCACAGTGAAACTTTTTCTGATACAGTACATAGGTATCCCACCTATGATAAGGAGTTGCATGCCATTGTTCAAGCTTGCAAACAATGAAAACACTATATACTGGGAAAGGAAACTATTATACATACAGACCATAAACCACTCCAATTCTTGCAAACAAAAGGGAAGCTATAGAATGATAGACATCAACGGTGGTCAGCCTATTTACAACAATTTAACCTCAACATTCGTCATAAAAAAGGAAGCAGTAACAAGGTGGCAGATTGTTTGAGTAGACCTCCAATTGCAGGTTTGAAAATAGTGTTGGATTCATGTGGTCATCAATCATCCACTTGGGAACAACTATATAGTACTGACCCTGATTTTGCTAACATCTATAGCAATTTGGTAGAAGGAAAATTTGTCTCTAATTTTCACTTGTAGGATGGGTTTCTTTTCCATAATGGTCACATATGTGTACCCATCGAAGAACAGAAGAAAATGATATGGGAAGCTCACTATAGTCATGTTGTAGGACATTTTGGTATTGGTAAGACTACTGCTATCCTTCAAAAGTATTTCTATTGGCCAAAAATGAAGCAGGATATCATTTCACATATACAAGCTTGTGCAGCCTGTGCAATTGCAAAGCTAGCAAACTGTAAGTTGGGTCTATACTTACCATTACCTATTCCTGATAAGCCATGGTAGTCTATTTCAATGGATTTTATGTCTGGGCTTCCAACTACCAGGCGGGGGCATGATTGTGTATATGTTGTGGTAGATAGGTTTTCTAAAATGGCTATCATGGTGGCATGTAAAAAGATGATTTCTGTAGAAGATACTGCCAAGCTATTTTTTGAACATGTGTGGGTTCATTTTGGTTTGCCAAAAACCATTATTTCTGATAGGGATAGCAGGTTCATCAGCAAATTTTGGTCTGCACTATGGGCTAAAATGGACATGAAATTGACAAAGTCCACAACATTCCATCCCCAAATAGATGGGTAGACAGAAGTGGTGAATCGAATGATTATTCATATTTTATGGATGTATCATTCAAAACATCCTTGCACATGGGATGAAAGCTTACCCTATGTGCAACACAGCTACAACCGTGCACTCCATAGTACTACAGGGCACAGTCCATTTGAGGTTTCTCTTGGGTACCAGCCATTGGCACCTATGGATGTAGCAATACCATCTCTACAATCTAGTAGTCCATTGAATGGTGACAAGGAGGTAGATAAAGAAGAAAAATTTATTGATAACATTAGACACCTACAACAACAAGTTCATGAGATATTGGAGTAGAGTAATTAGAAGTATAAGGAAAGACATGATAAACATAGAACTCCTCATGAGTTTCAGGTTGGTGACAAGGTATGGTTACATCTTCAGAAAGAGCACTTGCATGGACCAAATAGGAAGCTTCGTCCTCTTCATTATGGACCATACACTATTGTGAAACAAGTTGGTGAGAATGCTTTTGAACTTAATTTGCCATCCTTTTTGGGACTGCATCCAGTTTTCAATGTGGAATTGTTGAGACCCTATTTTCCTCCTTTATTGGATATCTCCCAAGCTACTGAACACATTCAAGCTACAGAGTTAAATCCCTCTACTACTGCTCTAGTCCAGTGTGACCATGTTACTGAAGCCATTTTAAAGACTTTGAGAAATCAGAACATTCCTTTGTATTGGGTGTTTCGAGCTGGTCAGCATTCTCATCAAGGCAAGTGGTTTACTAAGGAACAAATTGAAGAACAATTTCCTCATCTGTTGTAGCAGATTAGTGAAATGGGGCCCATTGCCTCTTAAGGGGGGAGGAATGATCAGGATTAAAGTGGGAAAATACTGAAATCTAATTTTTCCAAAATTTCATGTGTTAGTAAATTGCAATTTTGAGGGTCTTCGATGCATTTCTGGGCAAATATGCTGCCCGAAAATAAGATGGAACATCAATGTTTCCAAAATTTGGTTCAAGATTATTGAATACCTTCCAACGCATCAAACGGTTTGTAATTAGGAGCTAGGATGAGAAAGTTATGCCTTCTCCAAGTGGACCTAAATTTTATATTTAGTTTTTTGATAAATTTTGATAGTTTTAATAGTTTAATTGTAATAAACATTATGATGAATCTTCATTTCAATTCCAAGGGATTTGTGTGACCCTTGGGATCCATCCAAATTGTATAAACTCCAATTTTGAATAGAATGGAGATAGTTTTTGGTTTGCAATCTTGTTGTTCTCAATTTTCGTGTGAATTCTACAATACTGCAAGTATCACACCAGGTATTGTAATCTGGTTTTCATAAATCAGATCACATGGATAGTATCAACAACACCATCTGTGACAATGCCTTTATTCTTGTTCCAATTCTTGTTCTTGTCTTTAGAACTGGATCCTGATTCGTACTTGTTTTTTTGAAGTGTGATTTCTCCTTTTTTCACAAGTACTTTTTCAATTTTGATCGCATTGTCTACCATCTTATCAAAAGATGTATGATCTTGCATTTGTAAAGGGTAGTTGATCTCTGGGATAAGATTATTGATAAAGATTTCTAGTTTCTTACTTTTTGGAATAGGCCTAGCATATAGAGAGAATTTCTTCCTCCATCTTTTGAGAAATGTCAAGAATGGTTCACCTAGATATTGCTTGAGATTACAGATATCAATCATGGTGACTGGATGTTGAGTGTTGTAGGAGTATTGCTAATAGAACAATTTGATCAACTCCTCAAAAGTTTTGATAGTAGAAGGCAATCTAGAGAACCAATGAATGACTACTCCTCCCAGAGATCGAGGAAAGAGATGTATTAGATAGGTTGGTTCGTGCATGAACTCCATAGATTGTGTACCAAATTCTCTAACATGATCATGAGGATTTGAGTGCCCATCATACTTATCATATTTTGGCATCTCCACTCTTTTTGAGAAAGGTGGCATGTGCAAGTCTTTGTCAAATGGAAAAGGACATAGGGCCTCCATGGAGAACTCCTTGGGTTCCTTTTCTTTCTCAAGGTTATTAAGTTTGACTTGCATGGCATGCATCTATTTCATCATAGCTGTGAGTGGAGTTTCTTCCTCATGTGTAATCATATCTTCAACATTAAAGTTGGGAGGAAGTTTAGCTCCTTGATGAGCTAATTGTAAAAAGTATGCTTCTCTATCCTCTTTCAAGAAATGCTTCATCATTCATTTGAAGTTATCATCATTTTGATATTGAACAATTTCTTCAGGTGTGGGTTCCTGATCTGCACCATGCTGAGATTGAGCTCTTTGAGAGCCAAAGTTTGTCCCTGCTTGAGACATGGTGGGAGTTCTACCTGGGATAGATTGATGAGGAGTTTTTTGATTACCTCGTGAGTTGATGAAGGAGGAATGTAACCAATTTTTAATCAAAGATTGCCAAGACCGTCATCTTCGTAAAGACCAGAATTGTAGAGTTTCTCAAGAGTTGGACTTTGGATATGAGTCAAAGGTAAAGTATGAGATACTTCCCCAAATTTATTGTGAGAGGAAGCTCTAGTTTCCACCATTAACCTTGGGTGAAACAAAAGAATATGAAGACAACTAAAGAAAGGTTTGATTCAAGAAGATCAAATGATGTGACCTTGTCAAGGTTTGATTGATTGAAGCTTGGATTAGATGTAAATGAAGGAGATTGTGCCCTGGATGTATGGGTAGATTCCCAAAAGATAGTAGACATGAGTTCACAACACTTAGCCATTTTAATGATTGATTGAAGATTGATAGTTATGACAAGGTTTTGACACAAGATGATAAAGACTCAAATCGATTAAACAGAAGGCTAAATCAGATTCAAAAGGGCCACTTTAGAAAAATGATTGGATTCTTAGTTTTTGCTGCTCTATTCTGGATACAGTGATTTGTTTGATAGATTCTAGAAATAGGTTGGAAAAACTAGGTCTTTGACAGTTTTGACAACTTTTTGACAACTTTTCCAAATTTTCCAAACAACTTTCTACAGGCTTGTATGACAGTGGGTATAGCATGAAATGACAATTGAAAAACTCATACGATAGTTGTCAAACTTGCACGACAGTTGATTGTGAGAAATTTGACTTTTTGTAATTGACTAGAAACAAAACTTGTACGACAATGTACCATATACCATACGATAATCTGGGGGTTCTGAAATGACAATAGCCAAAATTTTTACGACTTTCTGACTTTACAAAATGACTGTTGACTCCAGAAAGGTGTTTGACATCAGATTTTGCAATTTTTTAGATTTTTAGTTTCAAATTGTTCACAAAATTGTTTGTCCAGATTTAAAGATTGTAGCGGATTGATTCGTTGTCAATAACCAAATAGATAAACAAGCACGCAAAACATCAAGCAAGTGATTTCAAGCATGTCTAAAAATAATGAACAGGGGACAAAGAAACCCTGTGCATGAACAATCAAGTGACTAAATTGTGCTAATCCCTAGGAGTGCTAACAATGTATGTTCCAAAATTTTTTACAATAATAGACATATTCCTAGAAAAATGAAAATTTGGCCTCACTAGGGTTTTTAGTAATGGTCTGACTCTACAACTTTTATGATCTCAAGAGGGCGAACTCCAATCCAAGCGCACCAGGGTTTTGACATAGTCTGAGAACTTAATCTTCAGGATCTGCTAGGGAGATCTGATAGCCCAACAAGAGACCACACCTGTGGAGATTTCTTCCACAAGGACATTTATATAACGGTTGTCACTACCACGATGAAAATGGCTATTACCGCTTGAGATTCTATCAATGTGGTTGACCCAATTGAGGGAATGTCCACTACAGTTAACCCTCTCTAAAGGTGACTCAAAAAATATACCACATGGAGACTGGTTCCAAATTCAAGGATTTGAGTTTTTGGTACTACCCAAAAAGGGAGTAGAGCATAATCCTCTAGCCTTTTCACTTTTAACCCAAACAAAGTAGACATATTAATCCAACACGCTAAGACCAAGATTATCTCATAAAGATCTATGATGTCAACCACTCATGATCTATCAACCTCTTTGAAGAGAGAATGTATCAATCAGAAGGTGAAGATGCACAAATCTAGTAGAATGTGATACTCTCTCAGTATCCTCCCTACCTACAAGGGTTCCTTCATTGAGAAGGGTTTCGTTGGAAACCCACTCTCTCAAGAGCCACAAATAGTGTTCATAGGGCCTATTTACTATGTGTAACAAAGATGCTAAAAAGCAAATCTATGTTCATTTTTATAACCCAAAATGAAATATGTGATATGAAAGCAATAAAGGTCACACAAGCTTGACACGCAAGAGTTCTTTTTAATCCAAATTGAAACATTATCAGTTGAAAAGATTACCTGAATTCCTTGCAATGTGCTTAGTAGATTCTTACCTATTTTTAGCAATTCTCACGCTTTTTCTCAATCAAATCAGTAGAAATCAATTAGAAACAACAAATTTCAATCGTTAATGTTAGTTGTTAGTCCAAATTAGAAATTTTTTTTTGGAAAACTACCTGAAAAAGTGAAACGACAATCAAAACCTGGCACTAAAACTCATATGATAGTGGGTCACCCACCAGACGACAGTCCAGAAACTCGTACGACATTGGGTACCAGATCATACGATGATAGAGATTCCAAATGACACTGTGATCCTGATGGTATGATCCTCGATCAAATAAACTATTGTACGACAGTTGGTATCTCCTGGTATGAGTTTATGACAAAACTCATATGACAACTGTATGAATAGAAATTAAAAATCGTAGCTTGGAATAGAAAATGACAAGAAAGTGATAGAAATTGATAGAAATTGAATGGAAACCCATTAGAGGGCCCCACGGTGGGTGCCAGAAATGTGTATGTGAATTTTGTACCTAGCTGTAGACACAACACTTCAGTAAAATATTAGAGGTTAGCAAAAATCAAAATCGTGCAAGTAATTGAAAACTAAACTAACCAGGTGATTTACTGCCTTCTAATAGATGCGAGTATGTATTCTTAGATTGGACCGAGATCAATGACCTTGACGACACCTAAATGAAGGATTTGAATGCAAAATCTAGATATGAATTGGATGCAAATTAATCTATTTTTTTAGATTTTAGGTGCAATAATATGAAAAATCTGATATGAATCTACTCTATATGAAAAACTGATATGCAATACAATTAATCTAACAATGATATGCTAAAATATGAATGATCTCACAAAGTTGTTGATTCACAAAGAGGCTTCAATTCTTCATATACCAATTCGCTAGCATAAGTTTGCAAATTCTGAGATATGATTATGAAGAGCTAAGCCTTGATTTTATAGAAATCCAGGGCTTTGGGGATGCATGGAAAAAGCCATAAATCACTTAGATAAACTCAGGTTGATTTTTGAGTTATCAAAGAATAAAAGATAATTAATTCACAAAATCATGCAAAAGCATGCAAAAATAGCTTTTTAACTCAAATCAGAGTTGAGTTTATTTTTAAAACAACTTGAATTGATTTTCTGATTTCAAGTTTAACTATTTTTTGAATGTGCATAATAATTATGAATTAAATAAATAAATAAAGTGTTTTATCCTCAACTTAACTGATTTTAAAAATAAAATAAAACAATTGATTTATGGGTTAATCAATTATTAAATCAAACTTTTATTCCAAAATAATATCATTAAATATGACACCTTTCTTTAATTAATTAAATAAGAATTTAATCAATTAATGATAGGAATTTTGATTTATTGTCAAATTTAAATAATAATAATTAGGAATAAATATAATTAAATTCAATTAAATAATTGAGTGGTAGTATTAAATCTAATTAATTAAATATTTATAATATTCAATTAATCAAACTTTAGGATAAATAGGATTTATCGCCAAATAATCATTAAATCAAAGATAATTATGATGATTAGGAATATTACTAGGAATATTCCCCAATGTAGAATTTGAGATAATCAATTTAAGATTCAAGGATGTTTAGATGTGCCTTGGGTTAGGACTTCGATGTCAATTTCGTTCGATGTGTCGATGTAGGAGGTTAATGAACCTATAGCCCATTTTTTGGGTATTACACAATGAAGCACCATATAGATTGTAACTGACCTTGGAGACCTCTCATCTAATTGATGTTGTGGGGTGGAGGCATTTCCATGATAGCTTGAACTTTCTTAGGATCTACCTCTATGCCTTTAGAAGATATGATGTAACCCAATAATTTACTAGATGTGACTCTGAAGGCACACTTTTTTGGGTTGAGCCTTAGATTGAATTATTCCATTCGATCTAGTATAGGACCTAGATTTGCAAGATGTAATTTCTGTTCCATTCTCTTAGCTAATGTATCATCCACATAATCTTCCATCATCTTATGCATTATGTCATGAAAGATAGTGGTGAAAACTCTTTGATATGTGGCTTCGACATTTTTAAGTCTGAAGGGCATGACATTCCAATAGAAAGTTCCCCAAGCAGAAGTGAAGGCTATCTTTTCTTGGTCTTCTAGCGCAATTTTGATCTGGTTGTAGCTAGAGAAACTATCCATTAGTGAGTACATTTCATAGCCTACTATCATGTCTATAATCATGTCAATGTTGGGTAATGGGAAGTCATCGTTGGGATAAGCTTTGTTTAAATCTCAAAAATCTGAGAAAACTCTGATAGATTTATCATGTTTAGAGATTGGAACTAAATTAGAGATCCACTCTGCATAGTCAATTTCTCTAATGAAACCAGCTTTGAGAAGTTTTTCTAATTCAAATTTGACTAAAAGTGCCACATGCGGGTGCATCTTACGAAGCTTCTGTTTGATAGGTTTGACACCTGGTGTAATGGAGAGATGATGCATAATCAGATTGGTATCTAATCCAGGCATATCAGAATAAGTCCAGGAAAAGTTGATTTTCTTGCTTCAAAAGAATTTGGTGAATTCCTCTTTCTCTTCTATGGATAAGGACTGTGCCAAATGAATGATTTGAGGTGCAGCTTCTGTACCCAAGTTTACTAGTTGAGTTGGCTCTATCAGTATTGAAGATCTTTCCTAAAAATGACTTGGAAGTGTATCAAGTATCTCATCCTTGGATGCCTCAGAGAGGTTTTCACCCTTGGATACATCTTTTGTTTTTACTTTTTTGGCTTTGACATTGCCACAATGTGGTTTTCACCATCAGAGCACCTATTCATTTCTCTTTAAATTTTATGACTAAGATACTTGATATCAGCTTTAGTCATGTTGACGTTGTCTTCGCTGGTCGAGGACGTTATGGGTTTGGCAATGTTAAGGTAGCGAGAAAGAGCGTAATCATTCTAGAATGTAAGGACTTCATTGGATGGAGAGGAGAGGTTCTAGTTTATCAGCTTGGGATGGTCAAGTGAAAGAGAAGTGATAGGTTCAGGTGTGTTCATGATATAGTAATCAAAAGTGCGGACAAGCAAGTCAAGATCTTAAGCGATCTCATCCAGAGGTGTGTTTGAGTCCCTTTGAGAACTCATGTCAAAAGTAGAGGGTATGTTAATGTCATTGGAATCATACTTAGTTGTCCTAACACCAGACCCTTCACCTACTTTGAGGAGATTTTCAAATGTGTGTACTGTGTCTACATCCTTGTCAGAAATTGCGTCAGACAGAGAATCAAACTCATACTCATGCGAGTCTATAATAATTGAAATGGGAACTCCATCAACACTGGCTATAGCATCTGACTCATTATCATCTCTTGTAACATTAATGTTATGTTGGCTTTGTTCTAGTTTGAACTGCTCTTGAAAAGGAGATGACATGTACAATTCCCATTGATAGTTAGGGTGAGCCATTTGCATTTTTCTCAACTGCTCACTTTCAAAGGAGTAACTGAGGTAGTGTCATCAGAATCACTATCACTTTCAAGGTGTCTGACATGCTGCACAAAATCATCCACTCTGTGAAGAGCGTGAAAAGATATGGAGGAATAAGATAAGGAAAGGTATCCTCATCTGACCTGACCTCTAAATTTTTAGCTGAAACAATGTCCCTAGATGTTGGCTGACATTCTAATTCTAGTACAAATTTATTGATCCCTAAATGGAATAGGATTTTCTTAAAGCCTAGACCGGTAGTGTCTTTTGTCCTTCATCTCATGGCTTCAATTGGTTCAAGAAGTCCATTATCATTCACCCTTATAGGGTCACTCCCTTTATAGCCAAAGCATTTCATGAGTTTGAAACCTTCACTGTTTGGTTCATGTTCTATATCACGAGCATGAATGATTTATTCAAATGTGTCTTTCCCTTTATAAATCCAAGCTGTAATAGCTCAATTTTTATCCTCGTATTCTAATGGTGTTGTGGCTTGTACAAAAGTGCCATCATAGACTACTTGGGTGAGACAGTAGAAGGTTTCTTGCATTCAGTGGGTCTCTCATAGGAACATGAGGATAGAGGTAAAGCTATCAGTGACAAAACAGGCTCCATCTGATATTCTCCCATGCTTGAATCTATAAGTTTTAGAGTCTTTTCCATTTCTTTCAGTTTGGCATCAAAAAATTTAGTAGACTCTCTATTCATTGGGACAAAAATGTTAGCAGACTGAGTGAGCATGTTGTAGGAATAACTTCTATTGGTAGGTACAGTTACTTCAGCTCCATGGAATGAGAACTTTATGTACTAATGGTATTTCGAAGGAACCGCTTGCATCTCATGGATCCACGGTCTTCCTAATAGTATGTTGTAGGTGAGAGGAATATCCAATACCTGACAAACAAAATTTCTCTCAATAGGGCCAACCCTAATGGGAAACACAATCAAGCCCTTAGATTTGCACTCTTCTTTGTCATATGCGCATCTATAGAATCTTCGCCATAACCTAGTTGGGTGAGCAAGTTAGCAGAGAAGATATTGAGACCGACACCATTATCAATGAGTACACGACGGACATGCTTTTGGCCAATCATGACTTCAATATGTAGAGGAGTATTATGTGGGTGGCTTAGCGAATGACCTTCTTCCTCAGAGAAAGATAGATAATGAGGTGAGGTTAGGTGACCTACCATGGATTGAAACTGGTCGAGATCAAGATATTTTAGGACATTTTCCAAGGGCTTTATCTAGAATCTGCCTATGAGTAGGTGAGATTTTCAATAACTCAAAGATAGTAATTTGAGTATTAGTATGTTATAATTGGTCTAGGATGTTTTAGTTAGCATTAGTAGGTGTGGGGACCAATTTTTAATTCTTGTTGGCAGGGTCAATGGAAGCTTTGTTTGTAGGTTGTTTCAGTGCAGATTTAGAAGGCTCGGGGCCTTTGAGAGTGATCTTTGTATTAGATCGAGTGACAACATTTGCACAAACCTGAGACTATTTTGATTTAGAAGATTGAGACATAGGGCCTTGCAAAATGAAAGGAACTTTGGGTCTAGGAGTGTCCTCGCTCCCCTTGATGGTAACCACATCACAGTATTCAACATTGACAAATTAAACCATATTAATAATATTTTCATTGGTATTGTACATATAGTTGACCTTCTTGTTGGTATTCTTGGCCTTAGAATAATCACCCTTCTCATGAGGAGGAAAGGGGTCTTTAAATGCTTAATGATCCAAGTTCCTGTTATGACCACTCACAACAACATTACCATTATCGATAAGATCTTGGATCTTATGTCAAAGTTGGATATAGGTAGAAGTATTATGACCCTTATTTTGATGATAATCATAGTATGCAGAATCATTCCACCAGGCAGGTCATGTTTGTGGATCATAAGGATGCAGATTATCTAGAGGTATGAGTATCTGGTTCTGCAAAAGAGTCTTGTAGACTATGTCAAGAGGTTCCCCTAGGGGAGTGAACTCACGTTTGGGTGGAGGTGCCCAAGGCTTGCTTCTGGAAAATTTTGAAGGTGGTTGAGTATCTACCATATCCTTCTCAGTGGCTTTGGTTACTTCCATATTAGAGGTGAGATTAAAAATAGCCTTTGGAGGCTTTGGGGTCACATTGTCAACAACACCATCATTCACAACATCCCAATTTTTGTTGACAATTTTAGCCTTATCTTTGCTTGAGGATGACCCTTGCTTGTTATCTTTGTGTAGGGTGATCTCTCCTTTCTTAACCATAAACACCTCTATTCTCATAGCCTGCTTGATCATGTTATCAAAGGTCAAAGGACCTTGCAGCTGTACTTGGTATCCAAAATCAAGAAGTAGATTATCGAGAAAGATATCAAGTTTTTTAGATTCTGGTATTTTACGAGAATATTTGGTATAGAGTTGTCTCCATCACTGGAAAAATGCCAGGAAAGGTTCTCTACATCATTGTTTCAGATTGAAAAGATTGCGGATGTTGATCAGATGCTAAATGTTATGCAAATAATACTGGAGGAATAGATTAGCAATCTCATCAAAAGATTTGATACCGGTAGGAAGTTGAGAGAACCATTCCATAGTAGATCCACCCAGACTACGTGGAAAGAGACACATGAGATAATTTTGATCATGTATGAACTCCATGGATAGAGCACCAAATTCTCTCAAGTGATCCTGAAGGTCAAAGGTACCTAGATATTTATCGTACTTGGGGAGTTCCACACCTTTGGGAAAAGGTGACATGCTAAGACTTTTGTCAAATGGGAATGGACAGATTCTCTCCAGTGTGAACTAGTTTTCTGGTGTGTCCTTGGCTTTCATGAGTTGTTGGATCTGGGCTTACATATCTTGGACTAGTTTTTGCATTTTAGCCACCTTTGTTTCCTCTTATTTGACTTCAAGAGTCTCAACTTTATAGTCTGGGGGTAACTTGGCCCTTGTTTGGCTATCTCAAGAAAGTATTTCTCTTTCTCCTCTTTCATCAGAATTTTCATCATTTTGTGAAGACTTTTGTTAGACCAGGTAGCCTCAACATCATGATGGGTTATATCTTCATCATCATTACCAAGAATTTCAAAGATACTTGGGGCATGGAATTCTTCTTGGTTATCTTGAGCTTGATCTTGATCATGATCATGAGCTCTGCTGTACTCACCATCTTGATTTTTGTGTGACATCTTGCTAGTGTGAAAGTGAGTAGTGTGAGCACACCGAGTATGAGGAGGTTCACTATGACGAGAGGTCATTGCTAAGGAAAATTTGGGTTTTGAAAAAGGATTAATCTCTGGCAAGGAAACCTTGGGTGTCACAAAAGGATTAAGCTCTAGCAAGGAAATGTGGGATGCCTGAAAGGGATCAATCTTTGATGATGATTCTTTAGAGTCTTGGTGTTGTCGAAACAAGGGATTCTTGGCTTGACTGAAGTTCACAATAAAAGTACGCTGGACATAAGGTTGAATGATAGGAGAAGGAGAGAGAAAGGACTCCTCTCCAGACATTTCAGAGGAAGAATGTGAGGATCCTCTATGACACTCAGATTGTATGGAAAAATCGGAACAACCTCTTCCTCAGTTGTGAGATCTATCTCTATCTCATCTAGTGAAACATAGAGGGAACATGTTGCCGCTTCGAGTTGTCACAGGCATATACAAGGATTAAGTAAGGAGAGAGGACTTAGGATTATGCTCAGAACTCTCTCTCTGGAAGAGCAAAAAAAGTGATAAAATTCAAATGCACCTGACATGAATCATCGAGAGTAAGGCTAGAACAAACAAGATGTAACTATCGCGTTGCAAGGTATAAGAGCCCAATAGGAAAGCACAAATAATAGAGAGATAATGTGAGTTTAAGCAGTAATCAATTGGTTCTCAACCCAAGACATCCATTTTCAAGTAGTGGACAACATGAGAACAGATAGACGGACCCCAAACAAAAACCAGATCAGACATAAAATTAACCAACTGATGAGAATAAGCTCGCTATTTTGAAAATTAGGGGATAGTATTGTGCAAGGAAATGCTAGACTACGTGTGAAGGTATGTTGTCTCGCATGAGGAAATGAATAGAAAATTGAAATCTTGTGTGAAAAAAGAACAAATTTTGACAGTTTGACATGGTTTTTGAGATAGGAATGGATTTTGAGACACATCATTGGCTATTCTTTGACAGAATATCTAGATTTTAGGCAACAACTCAACTTATACATGCATCAACAGATTTCTATTGTGATCAGGCACATAAGACAACAATCAGGGATTTCAAGCAAACAATGTCTTCAAACAAGAGCAAGGGACAAAGAAACCTTGTGCATGAACAAGAATATGTCACATAGTATTCTATCCTCAATGAATTCTACTTGTGTATGTTCTCAAAATATTTTGCAATCACACAAATAGTCCTAGAAAAATAAAAAGTTAGTTGTACTATGGTTCGTAGTAATGGTCAATTCTGCAACTTTTGTAATCTCAAGAGGGTGAAATCCAATCCAGGTGCACTGAGGTTTTGACACACTTCGAGAATTTAATCAATTAGAGATGCTGGGGAGATTTTATAGCCCAACAAGAAACTACACCCATGGAGATTTCTTCCACAAGGACATTTATATAGCATCTGCTGCTACCACGACAAAAATGGCTATTACCTCTTGAAGTTCCATCCACATGGTTGACCCAATAAAGGGAATGTCCACTACTATTAACCCTCTCTAATAAGGAGACTCACAAAATGGACCACATGGGGACTTAGTTCAGATTCAAGGATCTAAGTTTCTGATGCACCCAAAAGGGAACAAAGCATAATCCTCTAGCCTCTTCACCTCACCTAGACATAGTAGATAGATTCATTGACACACTAAATTGAAACCACCTCACCAAGGTTTGTATGTCAACAAAAATGGCTACCGATCTCTCTAAGTGGGACCAAGAGAGAACATACCAGCAAAGACTAAAGACAAAAACCAAGTAAGACTATGATTTAATATCAACTCCTTCCCTACCTACAAGGGGATCTATCTTCGAGAAGAGCTTCACATGTAAAACAAGAGAATGAAGCCCACTCTCTCAAGAACTCCGCAAATAGTGTTCATAGGGCCTATTTACTATGTGAAATAGATATGCTGAAAGTAAATCTAGATTCTTTTTAGAGCCTAAAATTGAAGTTTGATTTATCAAAGCAGAAAACACTCAAGCCAAACACATGAGAGATTCATTTTAATGTCCAAAATTGAAGTGCTATAGAGATTATAGCAAATCACCTCAAGTCCAAAGCTCTATAATCCAGTTTTATGCTGTCTACAATAAGGTAGAATCAAGAAAAACCATAGAAAATAGTAGACGTCAAGAAATAACAAATTGAAAGTACAAATCTACAAATTTTAGGTCTTTGGATGCAAAATTTCATGCAAGATTGTGCACATTCTCGCATGAAAAAACACCTTTTTCGCATGAGGAAATGCCAGAAATAGCAAAACTTCACACGATACATTGAGAATCTTTACATGAGAATCCATACAGGGATGTACAGAAGTACAGATAGAATGTAAAATTTTGTCAGAAACTTTAGAATACGATAAAATACAATGAGGCTAGAAATTGATTTTCTGCCCCATGGTGGGCGCCAAAAATGTATGAACTAAATATGGGCCTTTGATTTAGCTCCACACTTCAACATAGTCATTGTTCACTAGTTGCAACCAAGAATGAATATCATATCATTCATCCTGCCTATCTGGATGATTCGACCTATTGCCTCCTATCTAGGTAGGGTTTGAAATTACTCTCAGAATCGAGAGTCCTGCAACCATAGACTACTACTAGAATGAAGGATTTGATTGAAAGAAAATGCAGTTTTAATCTAGAATGAATATGCAATAAATCTAGAAATGATGAAATTAATCTAAGAACAATGAAAGAAAACTAGATTAAGAAATGAAGTGCATCATTAAGCTAAACATGATATATTGATCTAGAAATGAAGATTATGATAAGAAATGAAAGCTTGAATGTAGATGAGTTCTAATAACAATGCGTCAACACTTCGTTACTCAAAAATTGTGGATCCTTTGAATGAGAAAAGAGGGTTCTTTTATAGAATCCTAAGTTCAATCAATAGTTGAGATTGAATCAGACGAACGGTGGAGATTGAATGAGAGATCAGTTCAGAATAGAAAGTTTCCTGCAAAGAAGTAGTCATCTTTTCATTTTTATCTATGTGGAGCTTTAACTGTTTTATTTCCTTTTTTGAATTCTTCATTAACTCAAAGTTTCCTTTTCTGAACTGCAGAGAAGATTTGGAGAGAATATTTAATTCAAATAAATACAATATTGCCTCATAAGTGGATTTTCTCAATTATTTGAATAATTAAATTCATTTATTGAGATGAGGATATTAATTTAAAACTAAATATTTATTTAATTCATTTTTCATGTGTATTAGCTAAAGAGGGTGAATTTAATTTAATTAAAGTGCCAGGACTTTTATAATTAAATTAATCAATCATAGGGTTTATTTAGCCAATTATAGTCGATATTTAGGAATTAAATATGATATATGTTTGATGCAGATTTAAGGTTTTATGCATTTGACACTAAGTCAAGTAGAGTCAATCAGAAGATATAATTGCCTAATACAATAGGACTTTGATGATTTAGAAATTTGATAGAACGAGACTAAATGCAACAAAATTGGTTAGGATTGCAAGATGCCAATTTTGGGGTATTACAGGAACAATGTTCAAATTTGATTTAAACATTTTTGGCAAAGGTTCTTTAATTAAATGTCTTTAATTAAAATAGGAGAGGGGATAATGAAAATAAAAATTAATTAATTAATAATTAAATAACTAATTAAATAATGATGATGCCATCAGGACTTTTGTCAACTAAAATATTTTTAATTGACAAATGGATTTTTAGGTGTCTACATTTTGCCTCACTTTGATGCGATGCCACAAGTGGTGTGGCATAAAAGATAATAAAATAAGATGCCCCAAGATAGAATAGAAGATAAGAGGTTGTGCCCCATTGAGAAAATAACGCAAAGAGGTGTCTTTGGAGAATTTTCTTGATAAGGATGCAAAGATGAAGGAAAAGGAGGAAGAAAGATGAAAAGGGGGGATAATTAGATGTCCTTCCAAGAGAAAAAAATGCATGAATGCAATATGATTCTAAATGTAGTATGCAAGATTAATCTATATGATGCAGGTGTTGGATACAATTGTCTGAAGGACATTGTTGGATTAGCTATGTGTTGTCTTTGATGTCACACAAATGTCATATCAATTATCGCTCCTAGTATCTACCGAGTTCAGTCAGTCAGCTAAGCGGTTCTTAGTATCTACCAAGTTCAGTTGGTCAGCTAAGAGGTTCTCAGTATCTACCGAGCTTAATCGGTCAGCTAGGTGGTTTTTAGTGTCTACCAAGTTCTCTCAGGTGTCTAAAGGAAACATGTTAGGGTAACAGTGTTAACCGAGCCTCCTCGGTTATCGAAGGAAAATTAGTGCTTACCGAGCTCTCTTGGTCTCCAAAGGATGTTGCAGAATTCACTGTGGTTACCGAGTTCTCTCGGTCACCGAAGGAAATATTTTTAGGATTAATGTTTACCGAGCAAGGTCGGCCTTTTCAAAGAATTTTGTTATTACAGTTTGTTTATCCCAGCTGACTGTTATAATAATTATTAGTGCCGACTTGACAATCTAAATGATTATGAAATGGCACATATATATAGAAGGTCAAATGGTGAATAAAAGATATACAGCATGCAGAAAATCATTTTGAAGAAAGGTGTGTGTGAATTTTGAAGGATGGTCAGATATCCTTGAGGAGCAGCAAAGATTTAATTGATCAGTAAGGATCTAGTGAAATAGAATAGAGATATATATTCAGCAATTCAGTTGCAGGTCATTTCATTGTTACTATCTAGCAATTGTGGTAGTGATATCAAAATCTCTTAACCGAGTTGGTTTAACAACCATTTTGTAAATCCTCTAACAAGGTAACAGTTCTATTGAATTGTTTCAAGACCTCTTACAAAGCCACTCCTAGCAGGGTGATTAAATCCTCTAACAAGGTCACACCTAACAGTGTGTTTTGTAACTTTTTACCGGGTTGGCTTCTAACCGGGCATCACTTCAGAAGAGTGAAAAATAGTAACTAGTTACATTGGTGGTTTTTCCCATATTGGGTTTCCATGGTAAATCTAGTGTCTCTTGTGTTCATGTTATTTTCTTTATTCATGTAAGTTAATCAGTGATGAATGCTTAAGAAAAGTTTAATTATTACACACTTCAAGGATCAAGTTTTCAGCATTTCTCTGTATATTTACCAAGTGGCACAGTAAATAATTTGTTAAGATATTTAAGGGATCAGTGGTAATATTTTGTGGTTAACTGATTCACCCCCCCCCTCTCAGTTACTACATCTATATTTCCAACAATTGGTATCAGAGCTTTTGGTGCTTGCAGGAAGGGTTTCAAGGACCTAAGCTAAAGATTAGGCTGTCTTACAAAAGAGAAATTCCAAGGCTTAACATAAATAACTTTTCAGCATGACAAGGTCTCATGAGACTACATCTGGCTTCCATTGGTGATTCAGGATGCAAATATATTGATCAAGAATATACAATTCCTACTAGCACATTGACTATTGAAGACATTGCAGAGAAAAAGAACCATAACACTATGATGATAGACATTGCATCAGCTCTTAGCTATGAAGAATTTGATGAAATCAAAGACTGCACAACTGCTCATGAAATGTGGATCAAGCTGAAGAAAATCTATGGCGGTGATGACAATGTGAAGAGAGCCTAAGCAGAGAGCCTAAGAGGACAGTTTGATCAAATGAAAATGAGACGAGAAGAAAACATTGCAAAATATGTTGAAAGGATCAAGACAAGTGTTAGTGCAATCAGAGCTTCTGGAGGAAAAATTGATGATGAAACGGTTATAAGTAAGGTTCTTAGAACATTACTCCCTATTTATGCAATAAGATTTTCTGCTATTCAAGAAAGAAGATGTGAAGAAAATCACAATATAACTTTGGATGCCTTAGTTGGAAGATTGATAGCCTTTGAACTAGATAACTATGACAACTATGTTCCAACTTCTAAAATTATTGAATCAGCTTTTGAGACCAAACTTTCACTCAAGAAAGGGAAGAAAATCCAATCAGAAAGAGAAGAAGAATCAGAGGAAAGTTCTGATAGCGATCTTGAAGTTATTGAAGCATTACTTGCAAAGAAGTATTCAAGAGGCAGAGGAAAATACAGAGGTAAAACTCCCTTAATCTATTTTTCATGTGAAGAAATTGGTCATATTGCAGCTAGGTGTCCAAACAAGCAAAGCAAAGATGAGAAGAAAAATTACAAGTACAATGGCAAGAAAAATTTCAAATCATTCAAGGATAAAGGTAAGAAAACATGCTTTTTAGCTAAAGATTCGGATGATAGTGAAGAAGAAATTGTTTTCATTGTTGTAAAAGATGAATCTGATAATGATAAAGATGAGATGGCACTTATCTCTCATATAAGCAAGAATGATACATGGATTATAGACAGTGGATGTTCACATCATATGACTGGTGACAGGACCAAGTTTGAACATTTTGAAAACTTTGATGGTGGTAATGTAAGGTTTGGAAACAATGAACCCTGTTGTATAAAAGGAAAGGGACAAATTTCATTAACCAAAGAACTTATATGTGATAATGCATATTGGGTCAAAGGACTAAAGCATAATCTTCTAAGTGTAGCATAGCTAATCAACATTGGATTCAAGGTTGAATTCATGAATGGCAAAGCAAGACTACTGGATGACACAGGAAAACTGATAGGATCAGGCAAACAAACCAAAGGTAACCTATTTTATCTTGATCTTGGTGATTACTCATGTTTTATTGCTCAAATTGAAGAAAGTTGGTTATGGCACAAAAGGTTATGTCGTGTAAATTTTGACAACATGATGAAAATAAGCAAATTCAAAAAAGTAAGAGGCATTCCTACTTTGAAGAAACCTGATGTTGGTCTATGCAAGAATTGTCAAATTGGTAAAATGGGAAAGTCTAGTTTCAAAAGTAAAAACTATCAGTTTGAAGATATTTTGGAAATTGTGCATATTGATTTATGTGGACCTATTGGAATTGAGAGCTATACCGGAGAAAAATTCTTTATTCTCTTTGTTGATGATTATTCTAGAATGATGACTGTTATGTATTCAAGAGAAAAGTCTGAAGCATTTGAGAAGTTCAAATGGTATTTAGCAAGATTAGAAAAGGAAACAAGAAAAAGAATAAAATGATTGAGATCAGACAGAGGTGGTGAATTCATCTCCCATGAATTCAATAATTTCTGCATTGAAAGAGGAATCAAAAGACAGGTATCAGCCCCGAGAACTCCTGAGTAGAATGGAATAGCCAAAAGAAGGAACAGATCTATCATGGACTATGCAAGGACTCTAATGATTGAAAAGAACATTGCTATGAAATACTAGAAGGAAGCTATCAGCACTGTAATTCATACCTTGAACCGAGTACAGCTGAGAAAAGACACATTCAAGACTCCATATGAGCTATGGTATGGCTACAAACCAAATGTAAGTTACCTAAAAGTATTTGGTAGTAAATGTTACATCTTGAAAGAATCTAGAAAAGGAAAATTTGATGTAAAAAGTGATGAAAGAATATTTTTGGGATATTCTTGCAAAAGTAAGGCATATAGATGTCTAAATTTGTCTACTCACAAAATCATAGAAAGTGCACATGTGAGAATTGATGAGTTTGCAGAAAAGATTGAAGAAGAAAGCAAAAAGGAACTAGAGGACTACAAAAAATTTGTTTACATCGAACCTAATACATTTCCAGACACAAGTAAGGAGACTACATCTACCGAGCCCAGTACAGTAACCAAGTCACAAGAAGAAGTTTAGACCAAGTCACAAAGTACTGAGTCTCAGTTTGAAGCCACTGAGAAAGTATCTACCGAGCCCGAGCAATCTGAACCTGAAGATGAAGAAGATGACAATGTAACTCATTCAGGAAGCAAGGAACCTGTATTAGCCAAGTATGTCAGAAAGCATCATAAACCAGATCAGATTATTGGAAACAAATCAGATGGTACTATGACAAGAAGTAAACTAAAAGGTACATGTTTATTTGCTGATTTTGAACCTAAAAATGTCAAAGATGCATTAGAAAATGAAAGTTGGATTGAGGCTATGAATGAAGAAATAGAGAAAATAGAGAAAAATAAGACATGGACTCTTGTACCTAGGCCTAAAGATAAAAATGTAATTGGGACAAAATGGGTATTCAGAAATAAATTGAATGAAGATGGTCAAGTATCAAGAAACAAAGCAAGATTGGTATGTAAAGGATATTCTCAAGAAGAAGGAATAGATTATGGAGAGACTTTTTCTCTTGTTGCAAGATTAGAAGGTGTGAGGACTTTACTTGCATATGCAACACATAAAGGATTTAAGGTATATCAGATGGATATCAAATCTTCTTTTCTCAATGGTATTCTTGAGGAAGAAGTCTACATTGAGCAACCTGAAGGTTTTATTGATCCAGACAAAAGGGATATGGTCTACAAATTACACAAAGCATTGTATGGTCTGAAACAAGCTCCTAGAGCATGGTATGAAAGATTACATAACTATCTTACTCAGATTAATTTCAAAAGGGCTAATGATTACAATTTATACATCAAAGAAGGATCAGATAACAAAATTGTTTTGGCAGAAATATTTGTGGATGATACTATGTTTACAGGAAATGATGATCAGTGCAAAGAATTTTCAGAGCTTATGAACAAAGAATTTGAAATGTCTATGTTTGGTCAGATAAAATTCTTTGTTGGACTTCAGATTCAGCAGAACAAAAATGGTATCTACATTACTCAGTCTAAATATATTAGGGAAATACTTAAGAAATTTGGTATGGAAGATTCAAAACCAGTTGGTACACCCATGTGTACTGGACTAAAGCTTACCAAAGATGATGATTCAAAAGAAGTAGATCAGACCTTATACAGATCAATGATTGGAAAATTACAGTATGTAGTACACACAAGGCCTAATATTGCCTTAGCAGTTGGAATAGTGGCAAGATTCTCGGCTAAACCCAAAGAAAATCACATGATGGCAATCAAAATAATCTTGAGGTATTTAAGGGGAACTGAAGATTATGGCTTGTGGTATAAATTTGGAGGCAATCTAGATTTAAAAGTGTTTACTGATGCTGATTGGGAAGGAAACATTGATGACAAAAAGAGTACAAGTGGTGGTGCATTCTTTCTTGGCAAGAGGTTAGTATCTTGGACTAGTAAAAAGCAAAATTGCACATCCCAATCCACAGCAAAAGTAGAATATGTTGCTGCAGCAGTAAACTACTCTAATATTATATGGTTTAAACAGCTTTTGGAAGGCATGAAGGTTGAGATCAAAGAACCAGTTGTTATGTTTTGTGATAATACAAGTGCAATAAATATTTCAAAGAATCCAGTAATGCATTCCAAAACCAAGCACATTGCAATTAAATATCACTTTGTCAGAGAATTGGTGCAGGACAAGGAAATCATATTGGAATATATTCATACAAAAGAATAAATTGCAGATATCTTCACCAAACCACTACCAAGGATGCATTCTTGTATCTAAGAGGCAAGTTAGGGGTCACTCCCCTGTCCGAGGTTCACTAAATAAAGTTTTAGTGATGCATCAACCAGAACATGTTGAAGATCAATCAGTTGATGCAGCATAGTCAGGGAATCATTGCATATGAATCAGTACATAAGGTACATTGATAACTATGTAAATTGTCTTTGGCATGTGTTGTCAAAGAGGGAGAGTTTGCTGTCATTTCAAGAAATTTCTAAGAAGAATAATTTGAGAAGTTAAGAGGGAGAGTTCTCAGTCAAAGAAAGAAGTTTGAAGATGATGGGAATCAAAATGAAGCTAAGGATATGTTTCTTACTCTTGGTTTATCTGTGAAATTTCATTGTGCTATGACATGTTGTGTTGCCATCAATGCCAAAGAGAGAGATTGTTCGATATAATTGTCTGAAGGACATTGTTGGATTAGCTATGTGTTGTCTTTGATGTCACACAAATGTCATATCAATTATCGCTCCCAGTATCTACCAAGTTCAGTCGGTCAGCTAAGCAGTTCTCAGTATCTACTGAGTTCAGTCGGTCAGCTAAGCGGTTCTCAGTATCTACCAAGCTTAGTCGGTCAGCTAGGCAGTTTTTAGTGTCTACCGAGTTCTCTCGGGTGTCTAAAGGAAACATGACAGGGTAACAGTGTTAACCGAGCCTCCTCAATTATTGAAGGAAAATTAGTGGTTACCGAGCTCTCTTGGTCTCCAAAGGATGTTGCAGAATTCGCTATGGTTACCGAGTTCTCTCGGTCACCGAAGGAAATCTTTTCAGGATTAATGTTTACCAAGCAAGGTTGGCCCTTTCAAAAAAATTTATTATTACAGTTTGTTTATCCCAGCCGACTGTTATAATAATTATTAGTGCCGACTTGACAATCTAAATGATTATGAAATGGCATATATATATAGAAGGTCAAATGGTGAATAAAAGATATACAACATGCAGAAAATCATTTTGAAGAAAGGTGTGTGTGAATTTTGAAGGATGGTCAGATATCCTTGAGGAGCAGAAAAGATTTAATTGATCAGTAAGGATCTAGTGAAACAAAATAGAGATCTATATTCAGCAATTCAGTTGCAGGTCATTTCATTGTTACTATCTAGCAATTGTAGTAGTGATATCAAAATCTCTTAACTAAGTTGGTTTAACAACCATTTTGTAAATCCTCTAACAAGGTAACAGTTCTATTGAATTGTTTCAAGACCTCTTACAAGGCCACTCCTAGCAGGGTGATTAAATCCTCTAACAAGGTCACACCTAACAGTGTGTTTTGTAACCTTTTACCGGGTTGGCTTCTAACCAGGCATCACTTCAGAAGAGTGAAAAATAGTAACTAGTTACATTGGTGGTTTTTCCCATATTGGGTTTCCACAGTATATCTGGTGTCTCTTATGTTCATGTTATTTTCTTTATTAATGTAAGTTAATCAGTGATGAATGCTTAAGAATAGTTTAATTATTACACACTTCAAGGATCAAGTTTTCAACATTTCTCTATATATTTACCGAGTGGCACAATAAATAATTTGTTAAGATATTTAAGGGATCAATGGTAATATTTTGTGGTTAACTGATTCACCCCCCCCTTTCAGTTACTGCATCTATATTTCCAACAGCAAGATGATGCTAGATGCAGGATGGGGGATTTGGGGAGCTCATTATGTGAAATGGAGAGCAAAACCTAGTTTTATATAGAAACATTAGAGACCTGCCAAGGTTACTAGGTGTATACACCTAAAAATGGTCACCTAGACTATTAGCCCCTTTTGCTAAATCATAAATTGCTTATTCTTGATCAAATCCTTGTGCTATCATTTATTCGATTATTTTCTATGGGCTAACCATTTTATCCTAAGTTTTTATTTATTTAAAAGGAATATTTCCTCCCCTTTTAATAAATAAAAAGCCCACCTTTTCTTCTTATCCTATGTTGCACAAATAAAGCATTTAATTCTTATTTATAAAGAAAAATAAAAATAAAATAAAAGAAAAAGTACTTTTTGTCTCACATGGACATAAATTAAATTCTCAACATAAAGTAAATGCTTCTAATTTTCTTATTGGAGGATATTTGTGCACAAGGATCAAGCTTCTTTTTTTCTCCACCGTTGATTAAATCTTTTGCCTCTTAATCTCCATGGCCCATTCCTTTTTCATTCCCTATAAAAGGAGAGCTCTCTTCCTCATTTGCACACACAATTTTTATGTTATTGTTATGCTACAGGTTTTCTAGGTCATCTTGGAGCTTTTGGAGATATTCTTGCATCTAGGGTTTGAAGATTTGGAGCATTGTTGGCATTCATCTTGGATCTTCATCAACACTCTATCTTCTTGTCTTCATTCTTGCATCATCATGGCTTTCTTGCTTCATAGTTAGATTTCATTTCTTGCATCTTTCATTTTCATAGCTTAGCTTGCATTGTACTTTCATTTCCATAGCTTAGCTTGCATCTTCATTCTTAGCTAGTTTGCATTGCATTGCATTTCATTTGATTCTTGGGGATATTGGTATTCTTGCCCTTATCTTCATTGAATCTCCCATTGCATGGTTTACTAGCAAGGTTATTGGCTAAATAGCTCTAGCTGAGAGCATTCTTAAAACCCTTGCACTCCATGCCTAAGGAGCTATGGATCGATTTGTGAGGCCTCATTCTTGAGTTCCCTTGCATGTAATGATTCATAGAAGTGTGGTCACATTTTCACCATACATTTGCATGTAATGATTCTATACTTCATTATAGAAGTGTGTGCAAATGATTATGCTAGTTTTGATTATTTTTGGAGCTAACCCTTGTGCAGATTTGTTTGGAGATGAAAAAAACTCTAGATTTGAAAGATTTGACCATATCTCCCAAATGGCTTGGTTTTCTAGTCTAAATTTTTTTTTGTAGGTTGGTAACATATCAGAGAAGCTCCAAAACTGTTTTTAGAATTTTCGGAGGTAATTTATATTTTTTATGATTTTTTCTTTATTTTTCATAAAAAACCGATTTTTGGCGCAAATCAACATATTTTTCAGAAATTTTTATATTTCTGGAAAGGTCTTCAAATTCTACAGGGGATCCATTCACTATGTTTTTAATTTAGAAATCATATCATAGCTCATTTGGTTGATTTATAAAATCTAGTCTATTTTGGTAAAATGGCTCTCTAGGGCACAAATGAAGAGATTTTTCTGAAATTTTTATATTTTTGGAAAGCTCTTTATTTTTTGATAGAGGTATCTTTTCTGCATTTTGAGTTTAGGGTCTGAATTCATGTGGTAAAAATCAGATCTTGTTGACTAGGTCAAATGCAAAAAAAATAAAATTTTGTGATGGGTTTGCACTTATTTTTCATTGTTCATTGCATGATATGAGTTATCATTTGGATTATTTGCTGGTTATCATTGCTCCTAACAATTGATTTTCAGATTTAACCTTAGGGTTTGCATAAATTGGATATATATTGCATATCTTGTTTGCTTGTTCTCTTGTCTTGTTCATTTGAAGGTGCTCTTGCTTTCATGGAAAATGCTTAAAATCTACTAAGCGCATTGCATTGGACCTGAGGTAGTTTGTTATATCTCTACAACATTTGGATTTTGAGATTAAAATTGAACCTCTCATGTGTTTGGCTTGAGTGTTTACATGCTTTCATAGAACACATTTCAATTGATGCTCTTAATGGGAAATGAATGAACATAGATTTGCTTTCATACAAGTTTGTGTAAGTGAATGCTTGTGTTTAAACCTTAAGTAATTCTTGGTTCCAATATCAAATATCTCATTGAGTGATTGGGGGCATTGATTCATTCCTTGTTTACATAGAGAGTTAAATGCACCACCTTGTGGACTCACTCTATGTTTGCTTGGAAAGTTAAATATTCCATTGGTACACCCCTTTTTCATTTGTGAGTAGTATTGATAAGCAACTTTAGAGTACTTGTGATTGATCTAGATTTCTATCTTGGGTTATTGGACTCGCTAATCCATCAGCCCCTCATTTCCACCCTGTGGTTGCAATCCCAGCACCATATTAAAGGGGAGGGGTCAACAGGAAAGAAGCGTTAAGTGCTCCACTTGGAAACCCTTTTGTGCTTTTTGGAACTCACTTGTTTTCTAAGGTGTGGACTCACTTTGAGTTTGTGTGAGGAGTTAAATGTTCCACTTTTTTGGACTCATCTCATGCTTACTTGAAGGGTTAAATGTACCACCTCTAGTGCTCTAAATACTTTTGATAGTGAATTACTTAGTTGTTATTTCTAGAAGGCCTGCTTGGGGACACACCACCTCAAGGGATGACCTTAACTCCTGTGTTCTAGCGGAGTATAAATAGCGGGAGGTGAATCAAAAGACACCTCTCTTGGGAATTGAGTTTGATATCACTCTTGGCTAAGCCTCAAAGAACTTTATACCTTTGAGAAGTGAAGGAGGAGATTTGGGTTACCGTCTCCCCCCGGCTGTGTGATTTTGGATTCTTCTCATCTACAGATTTGGGCCTCATGTACCTTGTGTATATCGAGGACTCCTCTTAGAAAGCCATGTGTATCCTTGAAGATAGCTTGCTAAGGTGTTGTTGTGTTCTATGTGCCTGCTAAAACATTTGAAGAACATACACAAGTAGAATCTTTAAGGAGTAGAAATACTAAGTCACTATTCTTGTTCATGTGCAAGGTTGCTTTGCCCCTTGCTCATTGTTTGAAGACAACTGCTTGCTTGAACTCCTTGATTGCTGTCTTATGTGCTTGATCCATGATAAAAATCTGTTGATATACTTACTTGATCTTTTAAAACACTTCAAACTGATATTTTTATGTTCGTTGGTCATAGAGTCATACGACTCTGCAAAAGTGTCACCCCACTTACTGGAAACTATCATCTGGCTTAAGGTGAAGTATCACCCTGTTTGCCTGAGAACTATCGCCTGGGTCATTTCTATTGTCCTATCATTGTTGCAATCCAGAGTTGCTAAACTTGTATTTTAACCTATCGTAGAGTGTCCTTTTTTGTTCTTATCTGAAGCTAGTTTGTTATCTACATACTTAGATTTGTTCTAGACTGAAACAAATGAGCTAAAATTATTGGATTTGAGCTTAATGAATGCTACTCTTGATCACTTGTCACATCACGGTTACCTCTCTAGCTACTTGCTTATTGAGCTTCTTGCTCGCTGCTCGGCTTTAGTCAATTGATTGCTGTAAGTGCTTGAGCACTTTTGACGAGCCATCTCTCTATTGTTCTACTTTGACAAGTGATCTTTATTAGCTTTGCTTATCTCATATCTGAGAAACTTTGTCTCATTCTATTATTCAACCAACATCTCTTTTCATGCCGATTACAACTCGATCTCAATTTGAGCAGGAGAATCACCCTCCGTTCAATTATACACAGTTACCTTCTCCAACTAGATGCTCACGAGTGCCTGCTAGCAATGACAGTTCTAGTTCTGACCAATCTAAGGATTCTAAGGCTACTCCGTGGTACAAAGGAGGTTTCCTCTTTTCTGCATTCAAGACCCCCAAGAACAGAGACAGTGTCTCACTCACTTTGACTGAACAAGAAAAATTTCAACAGTTGCAAGCACACTTTAAGCACAAGGATAACCAAGCACACTTAGACAAAGAACACAATCAACAAAGAATGGATGCTACTAGGCGCATGGCTTATATAGGGACATTTCATGAGCAACCTGAGACTAGTAATCATGAGCATAGACCTCTTTTTACCAATAGAAACAATGGCAACAACACGCCACCAAGATCTCCTCTAAGACCTACTTTTGGTGTGCCTTCTTCACCTCCTAGACCTCCTCCCTCTCAACATGAGGCAGAGGAAGATGATGAGATTTCTAGTGAGGATCTTATGAGATTTGAACAAGATGTGGTCTCCCAATGAATGATGCATAAGCTTTTAGAGCGTAATGGCGATCAATATTTTCAATATATGACTTCTAGAGGATACAAGCTTCCTCCTGGCTATGATGTTAGACAAATTGTCCAACAAAGAGTACCAACTGAATTGGAAGTCCTTCAGGAAGAACTGCGTCAGACAAATCAACGCCTTACCCAAATGGAAATAGAAAGAGAGCCTCCAAAGGTCTCTTTTGTAGAATCAATTTGTGCTCTTCCTTTTGATAAAAATCTATACATGGTCCCATTTCCTAGGGATATTGAGGTTCCCAAATATGACAAGTATGATGGAAATGGTGATCCCCATGATCATGTACATCACTTTTATGCTCTTAGTATGGACTTTCTTCATGAAGATACATATCTTCTACGATTATTCCCTCAAAGCTTAAGAGGACAAGCATTAGAATGGTTTGCAAAGTTGACACCTCCTTTGAAGACTTTTGATGAGTTAGCTATGCGCTTCACACAACACTATTCATACAACATCCAACAACCTGTCACCATGATAGATCTTGGTAATCTAAGACAACATCAAGGTGAGCCATTTCCAACTTACTTACAATGTTGGAGGTCATTGTATTCTCGATATCCTCGTCAGCTACCCGAGAGAGAAAAGATTGACATTTTTGTCAACACTCTGGTGCCTGAGCTATATTATGATCTAAGGAAACAACTATTCCCTTCTTTCAATGACATGGTTGAAAGTGCATATCGAATTGAGGATGTAGCTATAAGAAAAGGGGATATTGTTATTAATAAAGATGTTAAAGGCAATGGCAAAGACAAGAACAAACCTTGGAATAAGAACAAGTATGTTGTTAATGATGGGGTTGTTGACGCTCCTAAAGTTAAAGAGCCTGCTTTCAATCTCTCCAATGCTATCTATGCAACAAAACAACAAGAAGCTGCCAACACTCGCAGTGCTCCTAAACCTCAGTATGCAGATAAGCCTAAGAAGTCATTTTGAAAGCGAGTCTATACCAAATTGGCAGAACCTTATGATGTGATCCTTAAGACTTTGGTTGATAATGGATATCTTACACTTCCTGATAAACCTGGTAACTGGGATCCACTAGATAAGCCTGATTGGTGGTGAGAGGATTCTTATTGTCATTATCACAGAAACAAGGGACATCTGACAGACAATTGTTTTAGGCTTAAGGATGATATTCAGGATCTTATTGAGAATGGCACAATCTCCACTGATGGCTTAACTAGAAATTCTGATCACACAGCTTTCAAAGATCCTCTACCTAAGCATGATAAGGGGGAAACCTCTCAAGCACATAAGAAGAATCATGATGCTAAGATCAATTACATGTATCCTTCTAATACACATGTGATCAACATAGTAGAGCCCGTTGAGAGTTTTCTTATGGTAAGATCTCAAGATGATAATAAAGCCAATCTTGGTAAGCCAAAATTGGTCTTGCAAACACGTGGTAGTTCATCTTCCCGAAGTGAGACACTGAATGCTGTTACTAGGGGGCAAGCCAAGATTGTCCTTAAAACTGTGCAAGAGCCCAAGCAGGCTTTGCCTTCCAAACAAGTGGCTCCTTCAGCCACCCCTAGCTATGATCTTGTCCAACATTTGCAAAAAATGCAGCCCAAATATCCATTTTTGAGTTGCTTCAGTTATCCCCTTCGCATAGAGAAATCCTTGAGAAAGCTTTGCATACAACACATGTCCCCAAAGACATTGATCCAGATCAATTTCAGGCTATGGTCAACCACATTTCATCTCCACTATCTCTCTCCTTTTCTGCAGAAGATGACATATCTATTGCTCACCCTCATAATTTGGCTTTACACATTGAAGTTCTAGTCTACAACACCCAAGTCCGCCGAGTCCTGATAGACAATGGTGCAGGGTTAAATATTGTTTCTTTCAATGTCATACAACAGTTGGGTTTGTCAAAATTTGCTGTGGATTCCAAGAAGAAGATTACTATAAAAGCTTACGATGAAGAGGAAAGATCTTCCAAAGGTCTTGTCACACTGCCTGTCCGATTGGGTCCTATCACAAAAGATATTAGCTTCCAAGTATTGGACATCCCACTCGCATATAACATTCTTTTGGGTCATCCTTGGATCCATGACATCCAGGCTGTTCCTTCCACTTTTTATCAGTGTGTCAAATTTCCATACAATGGCACTGAAGTTGTGATTCTTGGAGACCATACTATTGCTATTAATGCTCTGGCTGCTGCTGAAAAATTTGTTCCTCATAATGAACCTTCTGTTGATCCTAGTACGTCTCTAGTTGCTGCTGAGAAATCACTTAAGATGATGAGCCTTGGTATTGGTGAATATACGCTAGATTCATTTGCTTCTATACCTATTTCTCCTAGGTCATATGGGAAACCTTCTGATACAATGAAGCCTTCCACTTCTACTATGGTGATCTTTGATACTTTCATTCCTTCATCCATTCCTTTAGAAGAAGAAAGAGAAGAACAAGCTATTCAAGAATGGATCTATAGAGAAGATTCCAGAAATACTCCCATGCTCAGTAATTCAGAGACAGATACAAATGAGTCACCACTACACACTATGGCTCACATGGGAGATGATCTTCCTTCTACTTCACTTCTTTGGGGGGAAGCATGTATGCCTACTGATGATATTGCTGAGTCTTCTATGTCTAGAACCTATGTTCCTAAAGAATCATTGCACTATGATAGACAACGTCGCAACATTGAGCGACTGCTACAAAGAGGGGATCTATCACATAACGACATGAGTGTTTCTACTTCTCAGCATATTAAGCCTCTTCCAGAAGATTCTTCCATGACAGATATGGATGTTGATGTAGTTCATATTTCTCATAACCCACCTGACGTAGTTGATGAGTCTTGTGTTGGATCTGATGAGTTTGTTCCCCGTATTGCCTTAGTGGACTATGTTGGTCCTCCTATGACGAATCTAGATCTAGCTACTTTTGGAGCCTACCCTATAGGCTCAACCTCTCTTGTTACCAGAGATGACATCCCTCACATAAATGCTATTGAACCAGTCACTCCATTTCATCTCGCATCAACACCTGTTACTTCTTCCACCAGCGAACTAGCAACAAAAAAGATTGAATCAGAAATCAAGCATCACAGTCATCAAGTCAAAAGAAAAGAGCAATGGTCGGATGGTGAAAACCACATTGTGGCGGTATCCGAACCTAAGAAAAGTAAAGATAAAAATTTTCTCAAAAATAATGACTCCAAAATAAAAGATGAGAAGCTGATTCTCTACAAACAAATGGTGCATTACTTCAAGCATGATCTCATAACTGTTATACTTCAGCCCATTCCTAAAGTTGAGAAAAGAGTTGCTAATGCCTTGGTTACTTTGATATCCATCTTACAAATGAAAAAGCATAAATCTCACTTCAAGTTCCTGGTGGATGAATTACGCTATCCTGCTCACAAATCTTACAATCCTACCATCTTTCCATGTCTTCCACCTCATACTCCTCCATGCCATTCTTTCCGCCATCCCTTACACTTTGCCTTTGTCTCTGGTGGCTTGTATAGGAAGGGTCTAGATGGAACTCTCCTTAGGTGTCTAGAAATAGAGGAGTCAGAAAAAGTACTAGCTGAAATCCACGATGGCATATGTGGATCACATTCTAATGATCCTCCACTAACTCAGACATTGCTTAGGGCTGGTTATTATTGGTCGAACTGGTTGAGACCTCCTATCATCATAGCTATAGCATTTGGGCCTGGGGCCTATCAGTTCTCTACATCAAAGGAAGCAGATCTTTAATGCCCGTTCCTGTCTGGGGTATTCCTTGTATATACTTTATGATCTTGAAAAAATTACAAAAAAAATCATATATGATGCTGAAAAAAACCTAAAAAGCATATAAAGTACTGAAAAAATGAGCATCCTAGTGAAAACCTAGCAATAGGCGCTTTGATGTCTCACCAAAAAAATCAAAAAATTCAAAAAATTCAAAAAAAAATAGAAAAAGTGCCTTGGTGAAAACCTGGAAACAGGCGCCTTGGTAGCAAAAATACAAAAAAATTATAAAAAAGTCCTGAAAAAATCTATCAAGTGGTGAAAAGCTAGAAACAAGCACTGCTTGAGACCCTCTGCACCTATATCTATCAGTCTTGTGTGGTGCTCTTTCGCTCCACTTCTCGCTTTGCCTCTCCTAGCCTGGAATTGATTCTTGTCTTAGTCTAGGGGGCATATGTTGCTTTAAGCTTATCTTGGGTCTCTTTGTGCATCTGGGTTTCTTGGGCAACTTGGTTCCAATGGTGTTTTTCAACACCACCCCAGTGGTGTTTTTCAACACTACCCTTGCATCGAGTGTTTCTCAACACTTATCAGATGTCCTACCTGTAGTCTAGTATGATGCGATATTTCTCATTTGCAGATGCAATACTCAAAGTTTGACTCTATGACCTACACACACGCACTTGACTTGTTGAGATTTGTTTGAATTTATTTCTTTGCATGCTGTCTATGATGATTTCTTTGCTGAGTGGTCTCTCCCTGAGAAGTTTTCGATGATGCATAGCTAGAAGACTGAGGGTATGAGAACATGTTTTATTGCTTTTTCTGCTTGTGGGTATATTTTGTTGATCCTAACTATCATGAGCATTTATGCTGGTCTTACTTGACACTGTGGATTGACAGGGTATTATCCTTGACTATTTTTGTGCAAGTGCATACTTGTAGCCATCTTGACTTTCCTTCTGTCTCGATGCGAGTATAATCTTGCTATATTAAACTTAGGTAATCTCACTGTGCTAGTCATCTTGACCTACATGTCTTTGATGCCTAGGTGAGATTTCCACATTCCTATCTGATAAAGATCATATTCATATTCACATAGTTATGCTAGTGTGTATTGTATGATCTTGCGATGCTACCAATAACGCTCGATGATGAATATTAGATGTCTATTGGCTTTGTAACCTTGCAAGTAAACCACTTTTCATGTAGCTTGCATTTCTTAGGTTCATGTTAGTTTAGTTTTGCATCTTGCATATGGAGAGAGCTCTCCTTTCATTTTTCATGGACTTGTGAATCAGCTGCGCTCACCTTTCACTTCTTCCCGATCATGTCTTTCACTTTCTTGTCTTTCATCTCACATCATTTTCTCTTCATTTCGGGATCCAAACCAAAATCCACATTCACCTTGACCCTTTCTCCTTTTTCCGCACAGTTGGCTGACCTTTTGAGGCCTGATCCTTTGATCTTCGCTGGGGCATCATAACCTCTTCATCCCCATCTCTTTCAACCTTCTAGTCTTTCATTCAAATCCCAAGTTCCAATTCCCCCCTCTATGGCATTTACAGGTTGAGGGACCGATAGGTTCGTGCCCCGTGTCCCATGTGTGGGGCATCCCTTCATTGGTTGATGGTTATTCTATTATCTTTCATCTTTGATTATGATTTCTAGTGATTTGATCATGTTGCTCTTGCTTCTGCATTCCCTCTACTTGATTTTGCTTTCGATCCCGAGGGGGCAGACACATCATATCTTATTAGCTATCTCTTTCCTAAGTGTTCAGTACTGTTGCTACCAGGCTGACCATGCAGGATTTTCTATCTCTCTGTACTTCATTCTTTGGAGTCAGATCACTATCTTCTTGCCTTCTTGGCTACTTGCTTGCCTTCTTGGCTATTTTATTCTTTGACTGCATGTGATCGCAAATCGATCTCACATCTGTCAAAATCGCTATTGCTTGCTTTCTTGGTTGTCTGCTTGCCTTCTTGGCTGATCTATTCTTTGACTACATGTGTTCCCAGATCGATCACACATTAGTCAAAGAGGGGCAAAATGTATACACCTAAAAATGGTCACCTAGACTATTAGCCCCTTTTGCTAAATCATAAATTGCTTATTCTTGATCAAATCCTTGTGCTATCATTTATTCGATTATTTTCTATGGGCTAACCATTTTATCCTAAGTTTTTATTTATTTAAAAGGAATATTTCCTCCCCTTTTAATAAATAAAAAGCCCACCTTTTCTTCTTATCCTATGTTGCACAAATAAAGCATTTAATTCGTATTTATAAAGAAAAATAAAAATAAAATAAAAGAAAAAGTACTTTTTGTCTCACATGGACATAAATTAAATTCTCAACATAAAGTAAATGCTTCTAATTTTCTTATTGGAGGATATTTGTGCACAAGGATCAAGCTTCTTTTTTTCTCCACCGTTGATTAAATCTTTTGCCTCTTAATCTCCATGGCCCATTCCTTTTTCATTCCCTATAAAAGGAGAGCTCTCTTCCTCATTTGCACACACAATTTTTATGTTATTGTTATGCTACAGGTTTTCTAGGTCATCTTGGAGCTTTTGGAGATATTCTTGCATCTAGGGTTTGAAGATTTGGAGCATTGTTGGCATTCATCTTGGATCTTCATCAACACTCTATCTTCTTGTCTTCATTCTTGCATCATCATGGCTTTCTTGCTTCATAGTTAGATTTCATTTCTTGCATCTTTCATTTTCATAGCTTAGCTTGCATTATACTTTCATTTCCATAGCTTAGCTTGCATCTTCATTCTTAGCTAGCTTGCATTGCATTGCATTTCATTTGATTCTTGGGGATATTGGCATTCTTTCCCTTGTCTTCATTGAATCTCCCATTGCATGGTTTACTAGCAAGGTTATTGGCTAAATAGCTCTAGCTAAGAGCATTCTTAAAACCCTTGCACTCCATGCCTAGGGAGCTATGGATCGATTTGTGAGGCCTCATTCTTGAGTTCCCTTGCATGTAATGATTCATAGAAGTGTGGTCACATTTTCACCATATACTAGGAACTCAAGGCCTTGTCACCAGCATTGCGTAGGACTGAAACAAAAAGATACACAAGGGTTACCTATAACATCATGGATGAATCCAAGAGGAGGCATGGTAGAAATGATGCTGTAGAAACCACATAGAAATGACATTTTCCAAGTTCACCATGTAACCTGAAAGGTCACAAGTGAAATCTGCAAAGGTCATATCTAACTGACTCACAGGTAGAAGCAAGATGATCAAAAGACCTTGCCCCAGATTGCCCTCATTTGTAGTGCACCATGATATAAAGGATCATGGTGACTTTGAGGAGAGGAAAAATGAGAAGCCATAAAAGATAAACAAGATCCAAAGGACAAAATCCAAATCCAAGACCAAAGTGATAAATACACAAAATGTCTTTTGCCAAGAAGAAGGATTAATTTTATTGGTGGGGGAAAATTAGGTCGGAACATGATGCAGGATACATCCTACACGGACCCAGTTGATTGATGATGGAAGATTAGGTCAGACATGAGGAAGGATAGATCCTGCAAGGAACCATTTGATGAGGATAATGTTGTGTTGCTATTGGAAAATGATGAATCAAGGATAATCATGTGATCAAGGATAGTAAAAAAAAGATGTTACTGAAGTACAAGGCTGGGGGAAAAAGTTATCTAATCATAGCTACTGCATGAGTGATGAGGATATGTACAATAGATGATGAGATATGTACAAAGGACAGGGAGATATTTACAAAGGAGATCAAAAGATAAGCAAAGATCCAAAAGAAACAATTAAATAACAAGTATCTCACACACCCTTTTCCATAGGTACATTGATAGAGGATGTTTGATTTGATGAGGATTGATTTGAATTGATTTTTTTTAATATGAGGAAGGATACATCTTGTGAAGACCGATGATGGATTGTTGAACTAGGATTCCTATGACAAGAGATAGGTAAGACACTTGAACCTTAAAAGGACCAAGAGATAATTGTTGAAGTGCTTAGCTGGATAGGGATAAAGGTCACGATGATACCAGGGCTGACTAATGTAGAGGATGAGACCTAAAGACTGATACATACAAATGAGCCTAGGTGGAGACACGACTGATGCTAGGGTACAAGACTCAGGATGGGATGTACAAGGGATTGGGGATGAAGCTGATGCTACAAAGATATGCAAGATGATGTGCCAGTTGGGCTAGAAAGCCAAGATGGACTAAGGGTGGATAGGTTGATGAGGATTTGGGAAGTATGCATCCCAACAATGATGATTAGGTTGAGATCAAGGATTGCAACCAAGATAGGGACAAGACTAAGGATGTGATTGGATGGTTTGATTAATGTTGGATAACTAGAGGATATGGATAGGATTTGCAGATGTTGGAGGATTACTAGGAATGTTTAGATATGGATGAGATGGCATTAGATACATGAGGGATAACATATAGCTAGATACCAATGACAAGGGAAGTACTGGATGATGAAAAGATGGAGAAAATGCTAAGGGATGTGGATATAGGAAATGCTTAGGTATGCTGATAGAGGATTTACTGAGAGATATGGATAGAGGATTTGCTAAGGGATGGCAATAGAGAAAATGATGAGAGATGTTGGATAGAGGAAATGCTTAGGGATGATGAGAGAGGAAATGCTTAGGGATTTGGATAGAGGAATGCTGAGGGATTTTGGTAGATGGAACTACTGAGGGATTTGGATAGAAGAATGCTGAGGGATTTGGATAGAGGAACACTGAGGGATTTGGATAGAGGAACGTTGAGGGATTTGGATAGAAGAACTGCTGAGAGATTTAGATAGAGGAACTGTTGAGGGATTTAGATAGAGGAAATGCCAAGGGATTTGGATAGAAGAATGATGAGGGATTTGGATAGAAGAACTATTGAGGGATTAGGATACAGGAATGTTGAGGGATTAGGATAGAGGAATGATAAGGGATTTGGGATAGAGGATTGCTGAGGGATTGGGATAGAGGAATTGTTGAGGGATTTGGATAGAGGAATGCCGAGGAATTAGGATAGAGGAATGCCGAGTGATTTGGGAAGAGAATTACTGTGGGATTTGGATAGAGGAATTGTTGAGAGATTTGGATAGAGTAAATGCTTAAGGATTTAGATCGAGGATTTTCTGAGGGATTTGGATAGAGGAATTGCTGAGGGATTTGGATAGAGGAAATGCTTAGGGATTTGGATAGAGGAATGTTGGGGGATTTTGGATAGAGGAATGCTTATGGATTTGGATAGAGGAATACTAAGGGATTGAGGATGGAGGAACTACTGAGAGATGTGGATAGAGGAAATGCTTAGGGTTTTGGATAGAGGAATATAAGGATTCAAAGGATAAAGATGAAAAGACATGGATGTGGATATGGAAGGATTGATCTAATAAGGTCTCCAAGGAATATGTCACCAAGGAATAAGATGACCCCGCTTAGGATAGCTCATGCATTCAGAGGCATTAGGAGGAGGTATGATAGGATGGAAGATAAGATGACAAGAGGATGAGGAAGGTAGATGGAAGCTAGGATATTCGGTGGATGAAGATTGGAAATGGGGAAAGGGATGTAGAAAGGTTCCCAAAAGCATGTATACCTGGTGGTCTTTGTTTTGTCATCAAGATCCAAAGGAGGATGGTAGAGGTAAGAGATAAATGGGATGGAGGAGATGCTGGATATGATGTGCTAGAAGGAAATTATCCCCAATTATATAGAGGAACTGGATGGAGGGATTATGCATGATGCTTGTTTGCCAAGTTTTCATCATGGTACTTGTCTAAGGTGCTTGGATTGAAAAGTTTTCACCATTGGATGAATGCTTTTCTTTTTTTTATTTTTTTGATAATTTGTTCTTGATTTTTTAAATTTTTTGATTTGTTGCTGATTGGATGTTGGTACAGCCTTATTAGGATGGATGGATTATGAAAAGGCATGGATTGAATGGTTGAGATGGGGGATATGCATGTGATGAGAATTATGATGGTATGAAGTGTTTGGATGGCATGATGGAAAGTGAGGATGATAAGGAGATGTTGGCAGGACCAACATTGGAACATGTTGTAAGGCGGGTGGATGGAATGGATGGGATGTGGATGGTAGATGTGGATATGATGGAGGAGTTATGATAAAAGATCTTGGGACATAAGGACCCAAAATGGATTTTGGATATGGAGGAAAGGAAAGCGTAGCTATTGGATTTGTAACTTTGGATGCGATTATGGATGTTTCTTTTAGATGCATTACATCTTTCTGCTTTGGGATCCACATAGTTTTTTCTTTTGCTTTGGTGGGCCTTTGTGGCCATTGGGATGTAGTGGATTTTTATTTTTATTTGATGGGTCTTTGTGTCCATTGGTATATAGTGGATTTTTCTTTTTCTTTGATGGGCCTTTGCGACCTTTGGGAATTAGTGCATTTCATGATTGGATTTTTTTTTGCTTGAGCATGTCTTTTAGAGTGGACATGGAAATATTTGGATCCTTGTTGATAGTTAAATTTACGCATTCTTTGAGTTGGCATCCAAATTGCAAGGAGAATTAGAAGAAATATGAGGAGGTGTGCGGGATGGGGGAGATATGGATGGAGAGATGGAAGGAGATTGACAGATAGGAGATGTGAGGATGCACCTTTGTTGATCCTGACTAGGAATGTATGGAACAATATTTTGAGGGAGATGGGATTGGTGGATGGTGGATTGAGTAGGATAAGATGGGGGATGATATTTTGGGACATAAGGAGCCAAAATGGATTTGGTACATGAAGGATAAGTGATGGAAGATTTTGGGACATAGAGACCCAAAATAGATTTAGAGGATGAAGGGGGAATGTGATAGGTTGTCTTGGTTTGTAATGATGGAGGAGGAGGAATGGTGTTGTATGATTTGGAAGAACTATGGGAAGATGTGATGGTGGGTTTGGAAGCATGCTTGAATTGGGCTTTAGCTGTACCAACATTTTTGGAGGAAGCTTCTTCAGATGTGTGACCAATATAGCATGATCATGGATGTTTTTTGTCCTGGATGGGCTCCAAAGTTCCTTGTTCATGGGAACCCATACCCTTACCTTGATAATTCCATTTCTTGATCATTTTATCCAAGAAAGGATAATTATGATTTGGGGAATAAGCTACACATCTATTATTATGTGCCAGGGTGGAAGACATGAAACTCATTTCTTCTACTTTGAGTGGGCCGCTATTGAAAAATGTAAGTGGATGATGCAGGAGCATCTCGGGTCCTTGGCAATCCTATGTCACCAAAAACATATTTGAGTTGTTTTGTGTTGCTCAGTTTCTTCTTTGACTGAGCTGGTTGGTAGTTGGTCAGTTTCCCTTGGTTACCGAGTTCGGTCGGTTATCTCTTGGGTGGTCGGTTATTTCGTTGGTGCTTGGCAATGCTTGTCTATTGCTCGGTCATCCTTATTATAGCGTAGTTTATTTTGAGTTTCTATTGTGGCCAACTTGTGCATTTATTATGAGCCACAAATTTAATGCTGGTATCCATCATTGGGAAGTGTGTGGTCCCAGATCTAACCATTACTTCCATCGATTATGGATCTGAAGGTTGATTCAGTTCAGTAGACTCTTGTATAAATGTAGTTGTTTGGTTAGTGTTGAGGGAGTCAATTTTGATAGAAGATAGAAGATAGATTTGGATAGATCCTTGCATGTTTGAGGACTTCTGTAATTTATTGTAATATCTGGCCGTAACCAGGAAGGCCTTACAGCCCAGCATGTATGAACCAATTGAAGTTAATATATGAATGATCTGGCATTTTCTCTCTCCCATTGTGTTGTTGTTGCTTCCGCGTAGTGTTGATCAAGGTGGATCTAGTTAGGGTGTGTCATTCCTTGGCCCCCGCTATCCTCCTCTATGTCAGGTGGTATTAGAGCATGGTTGAGATCTAGATCTAGGTTTGCGAATCTAGATTTGTAGCTTCCTTCTTGTGAAGCCCTAGTTGATTTGTTGTGGGGTGGTAGATTTTGATTTGACTTGCAATTGCAGATGGTTTTGAAGATGGTTCGTAGGAGGTGAGATGCGGATCTAGGGTTGGCAGATATGTTGAGACAAATTACTGCTAGATTGGAAGCTGTTGAAATAGTCTAGAGAAGATGCAGACATCTTGAAGATGTTAGTGATGATGAAGTTGAGGAAGAAAAAGGTAATGCAAAACCTGTACCTATGATGGATCAGGGGGAAGAAATATTTTTGAAGGCTTTGACAAGTCTAAAGTCTACACTACATTTCAATCCTCCTGAGTATGGTGGAAAGCTAGATTCTGATGAATTGGTAGATTGGATCACTGAGATGGAAAAGTATTTTGAATATGAGAATGTACTTGAAGACAAGAAAGTGAATATTGCAAGCACAAAGTTGAAAAGACATGCATCCTTATGGTGGGAACATCTGCAGTTGGATAGAAAAAGGAAAGGCAAAGACAAAATCAAGGTATGGAGTAAGATGGTCAATAATTTGAAAGGAAAGTTCTTACCTTGTGATTATCAAATTAACCTAGTTAGGCGAATGCAAAGTTTGAAGTGGAAAGATAGCTTGGTAAAAGAATATACTGAGGAATTCTATAGATTAGATATTAGATCTGGACATGATGAAGATGATGTGGAAGGAATTTCTAGGTACATGAATGGTTTGAGAGTTTCCATCCAAGAAGAGATTGGTATGGTCAAGTTGGAGAGCATTGAAGAGGCTTATCAATTTGCTTTGAAAGCCGAGGAGAAATTGAACAAGAAACATGAACAAAGACAAAGGGGAAGAGGTGGTAGATTCCCTAGAGGAAGAGGTAGATCCTATGGTGAAAATAGTAGATTTGAACCAGAGAAGACAAATTTGGATAAAGGCAAGACCAAGTGGAAAGGTGAAAGTTCATATAGAGGTAGAGGTAGTAACTATCGAGGTGGTTATAGTAGAGGAAGTTTTCAAAGAAATTGTTACAATTGTGGAGAAGGACACAGGTCAGTTGAATGTAAACAAGTGAGTAAGAAGGTTGGTAACAGTCGAAATGCTTTGGTGCAAGAGGAGTCATTGATTGAACCTAAGAAGGAAAGTAATTTGAGGGTAAGAAGGGCACTATGGAATGAAGGTAAAAAGGAAGATCTGGTAAGGAAAAGTTTGTTCAAGACCAGATATAGATTTTCTGACAAATTTTGGAAGGTAATCATTGATAGTGGTAGCTCAGAGAATCTAACATCTGAGGAGATGGTCAGTAAATTGTAGTTGAAAAGGTTGGAACATCTAAAGCCCTATCAGATTTCATGGATCAAAGATGAACACACACTCTTGGTAAGTGAACAATGTTATATGAATTTGAAAATTGGAAAGTACTATGATAAGGTGTTGTGTGATATCATGCCTATGGATTATTGTCATATTTTGTTGGGTAGACCTTGGCAATATGATAGACATGCTATATATAATGGGAGATTGCATAAGTATACTATTGTTGCTGATGGAAGAAAACAAATCTTGTTACCTTTGATGGAAGAACTTGTTAGTAATGTTTGCACATCTGTAAAAATTTTCTTGATGGAAAGAAGAAAGTTTGTTAAGGATTTGAAAAGGGATGATGTATGTTTTGCTATAATTCCTAACAAACTGAGTAAGAAAATTAAGGATAGTGTTCCTAAAGAGATTGATAAGTTACTCACCGAGTACAAAGAGATCATTTATGATAATGTACTTGATGCTTTTCCATCGAAAAGAAGCATTGATCATTGCATGGATCTAATGCCTGGAGCTAGTTTACTGAATAAGGCACCTCATCGGTTGACACCTACCGAGAATCAAGAATTAAACCGACAGATTCAAGAGTTGCTAGAGAAAGGTTTGATCAGAGAAAGTTTGAGTCCTTGTGCAGTACCTACTATGTTGGTACCTAAAAATAATGGAGAATGGAGAATGTGTACTGATTCTATTGCAATCAACAAGATAATAGTGAAGTATAGGTTTCCTATACCGAGAATGGATGACATAATGGATAGTTTGACTGGAGCAAAGTATTTTACCAAATTGATTTGAAAAGTGGATATCATCAGATTAGAATTAGAGAAGGTGATGAATAGAAGACTGCTTTCAAGACAAAAAAAGGTTTGTATGAGTGGTTGGTTATGCCTTTTGGTTTAACTAATGCACCAAGTACATTTATGAGATTGATGAATGAAGTTCTTAAAAAATTCTTGGGTAACTTTGTGATTGTATATCTTGATGATATTTTGATATTCAGTAAGACCAGAGAAGAACATTTGATGCATGTTAGATAAGTTTAGTAGATATTGAAAGAGGAAAAGTTGCTGATAAATCTAAAAAAATGTTCATTCATGAAAGAGGAGATTGTATATTTGGAATTTGTTATTTTAGCTGATGGTTTGAAGATGGATCCTAAAAAGGTTGAAGCTATTTTGAATTGGCCTACACCTGAGAATGCTAGTGAGGTAAGATCATTTCATGGATTGGCAAGTTTTTACAGAAAGTTCATTAGAAATTTTAGTGCAATTTGTAATGCTATGACTGAGACTATGAGAGGATATAAAAGAGTATTCAAGTGGACACATGGAGTTGATAAAAGTTTTGAGACTCTGAAGTAGAAGGTTGTTGAATTACCTATTTTGGCATTGCCTGATTTCAGTAAGGTAATTCAAGTGGAATGTGATGCAAGTGGTAGTGAAATTGGAGCTATGTTGAGTCAAGAAGGTAAACCTGTTGATTTCTTTAGTGAAAAGTTAAATGATGCTAGAAGGAAATATTTTATGTATGATCAAGAATTCTATGCTATTGTTCAAGCCTTGAAGAAAGGGAGACATTATTTGATACCAAGTGAATTTGTGTTGTATACTGATTGAACAATCTCACAATAGGTAGAGATAATCATGCCATTGCCTCTCTCTTAAGGGTAATATATCTATGCTACAAATCACCTATCCCTATTATGAAATTCATTTATATTGTCAACCCAGGGATGTAGAATTGAAATGGGACAACATAGTTTGTGCACTAAGTTCCTTTAGGAGTCAAAACACTTATGTTGTAGGAAGATAAAATGCATGAAATGAATCTTTGCTATTGCTGTAGGAAAGTAAACACACTTGACTATTGAATGGAATTGCTATAGAAAACATATGAAATAAATCTAAGCCTATCTAACACTCAAAAAATTCACTATGCTCATCTCTGCAAATGCTGAAGGAACAACCATAGAGACAATGCTGTAGGAGTAAAATAGTAGCTTTATTTAAAAATAGGAAAAGTATAGAAAGAAAATTTATTCTTACTTAATCTAATCCACCTCCCAAGTGGGCCCCCTTGGTTGGCTTCTACTAACTACTCAACACAACAAATAATCCAAAATCACTCTTCCATTAAATTCTTCTTAACTGGTTACATCACAACTGAATAACTCATGAAGAACAAAAACATAGCAACTTCCACTATACTGAATACATCATTCTATCTTTCTTCATTTCCTACTAAATCAGTCAAAATCCCTTTATATCAAGGATTGATGCTTATTGAAAACATAATAGAAAAGTCTCATTAAACCTCGCCACATATGGAGGAGATAAAACAACCATGACATGATACAATTACTACTGACAATAGAATAACAGTTCTAAGAAAATATAGCAAGACTAATTCCCTATATTCTCTGGAACAATAACTCCTTCAAAGCTTGACATATCCATTAGAATCATGCTGGATTCTCTTGGCATTGTTGGTCTTCTAACTCCCTTCTTCAATGAAAATGTGCCACATATGGAGGAGATAAAACATTCGGTACACATATGCAAGTCAACATTTTCAACTCCTACTTAAATGTTAGAACACAACTTGAAATAATTATATGAAGTATAGCATTATATTTATAATAGTCATCAAAACATATCATTCAAGCTACCCTCATATTTTATGTCTTTTAACTATACTTGGCATAGGTTCACATAAATATAAGTCATAAAATGTCTTGGAAATGTTTGTCAGAATATCAACAAAACATAAAGATCATAACAAAATTGAGTCAATAATTGGACTCATCATCTACCCCCTACTAACTGAATGCTTGTCTTCAAGCATTGTATTTCCTTAGTATTGTCCTGAAATCTCCAACAGTAGTCTTCACCTTCTTTCCACTTCTAAAATTATAGTAGAACCCCCTTGTGCATTCCAAGTGATTTCCTTGATGTTCCTCAACCAATTGATCCAATCTAGAAGTATTGATATTGTATAAAGGCCAAAAGAGTGTAGGTGGTTGAAAGGATAAGGGAATCCATAGTTCCCTTCTGGGCTATCATCCCAACTTCATGTAATTAGCCACTCTATGGACAACTACATCAAAATTAATTGGGCTATGTGGCTCAGCTTTTTGGAAAGCTTCTGGCAACCTGTTCCACCTACTTCTGACCCCTAAGAGAGCTCTTTGGACTATAAAATTGGGCAATATCTGATAGTCTTTGTAAACTTTATGCCTTAATGCAAAATTTTTCTCTCTAATCTTAGGCTTTGGTCTCCCATAAGTTAGATTAAGCCAATCCCTCAAAAGAACATCAGGCTTATTTGACTCAGCCCTTAAAGGCAAAGGCTCAAATTTCTCAAGATCCCTGTAGGTGTTCAGTTGCCTATCATAGTTTGTCTCATTATGCATCCATGACATTAAGGCCCTTAGGTGGATATCCCCTATATAAAGTAGAGGATTCCACTTTGTCTTATGTGGAATAATAAAATTGTGCAAATAAATCTCACATAACAGATTCTACTGCCATGTTGGTAGAGTCTGATACAAACCATAGAATTCTTGGGCTGTTCTAAGCTCACAATCAATGTCCTTCATTTTCATCATAAGTTAGAACAAAATAAATTGCTCTTTTAAGAAAATAGCATATATTCTAGGTGGTGGTCTACAAGCTATCACCTAGTCAGCTAGTTTTAAGGCCTTGTTCATTTGCTCTTTCTATTTCTTTAACTGCTCTTTGAGAGATTCAATTTCCTCATCCTTCTCAAACATCTCCCTTTGCATTTGATTCCTTTCCTACTTCCACCATGTTTTCTGAAAGGTAAAATGGTTATACAGATGAAAGAGGATAGAATGAATCATTGATGGAGGGAACTCTTGTATTTGGGCTTTCTTTTTCTTCTCTTTAGAAGTCTGCTAGAAGAAATCAGTTAACCATGTTGATTGGTAAGGTATAATGGTCACATTAGAATACACAAGATGCCAAGGAGTAGATTGAACATTCTCAAGAATGTTTTCTTGTATTACTTCAGGGTTCAGCTCAGGCACTCCTTGATCATTCTGAGGCATGCTACTGCTAGGTTCTTGCTCATTAGGAGTTTCCTCCATATGTTGGGATTCTTCTTGGGAAGGAGAGTCATTAGGAATAACTTCAACATAGGGCTCTTTAGCCAATGTTAGTGATGGAACATCTAGTTTTTGAGGAGAATGTGGGGTCACTTGTCCTCTCATGCGAGGGATTCTACGCACAATTGCCTCTTTAACCATTGCAGTTTTAGGTTGGTGAGACCTTTTTGCTTTATGTGCTCTAGGAATAGATGCTGTAGGAGTAGTTACTGCAGGACTTGACCATTTTATTTTATTAATTTGAATTGCAGGGTTTGAAATTTCTCCTTATAAGTCAGGGATTTCTTTCATAACTTTCTACTTTCCTTTTCTTGAGAAAGAAGTGGGCACACTACTCTCTAGAGTAGGTTCAAGGGGTTGGTTTTCTGGTGGTAATTATAGTTCTTTTTGGTTCATAGCTACTTCTTCAGTAGGGTCAGAAGATTCTACTACATCTTCTAGAGGTTGGGCCATAGGATTTACTTGGGGTTGCAAAGTTTTAGTTTGGACAAATTCAGCCCATGACATGGGGGAAATATCATTAAGAGATTTTTCAACCAAAAGCTTGATTAGGGCATGGTGACTAATAGAGTTTGCATTGCCCCTTTGGGTGACCTTGACACTAATACTTAGCATATTATAAAGAAAATTGGGAATATTAACCCAAAGATTATGCTTGATACAACTAAGTAACTTAAAATGATGAGCATGCAGGTTTGAAAATCTCTCCTCACAAGTTAAATACCTGATGATATGTGTAGCCAATTCTAGGATTAGCTAAGGAAGAGACAATTTTCTGCACCCCTACTTAGTAATTTCAAGTGGAGGATCACTCGGCCTAGATAACTGAGCATGAGATGACCTAGTGTCATGCTTGTTTGGATAATGCTCACCCATAACTGTTAACCTTGTAACTTCCACAATTCTCTCTTCAGTGGAAACAACTATCAATCCCCATATAGTTTCTTTCCCTTCTTCAAATGTACCCATGAATTCCGCAGCAACCTCCTCATTAAACTCTATCAACTACAGAAAATAACCAAGCTAGCCACATGCATTGAACCTCTAGGCTGCCTCAACATCCACTAGAAAAATACCATGAATGACTGGTTCATGTCTCTGTAATTGTCTGCCCATCTTAATAATGCCCAATTTCTAACTTCTCAATTCTCCAACCACTGCTAAGCTTTCAATTTCTCTGCAAATTCCCTCTTTTGAAATGCAATTGTGATTCTTGAAAAATGTTGATATTTTCTCTTGTATTACCTTTGTTTTACTTGACATGAACTATAATAATGGCATTGATTTTAGAAGACATCAATACCTTAAGTGTGAGTTACCTCTCAAATTAATTATGATCCTTTTGAAGTCATGTCAAGTTCAGGAAATCAGAATTTGAAAGTATAGGGAAATGTGTGAAGGATTTAAAAATTAATGGAACGCAACCTAAGTACAACACTGATGTGATAGGGGTATGAAAAAGATAGTTTAAGAATGAAACTTGGAAGTTAGTACACTTCCCTTGCCCCCTACGAAAGTTGAACAAGTGTCCTTGTTAAATTGAGCAGGAGGTTGGGAAACTGGCTTAATGTGTATATTATACATTTAATGTAGTACTAGATATAATTAATTAAACTTGTGTGCTAAAAATAAGTAAGGAGTTAGAAAGTTGTACCTTGCAATGAATTATCATACATGAATGTGAGTTGATGAGAGTGTTGATTCTGGCAGCCGCATAAGATTGCCGACATGACATTTTATTGAAAGTGTTTGAAAAGAGAAATTGTGGGTGGTACAGATTTTGAGTGGGTGGTAGATATAGAAATGAGATGAGTTGGTGATAAGAATTGAGAAATGTGAATGAAGAAATATGCCTCATTAAATGAAGTTTTGTTATGAATGCTTAGAGAAAGCATGTCATGGTGATGCTACAGGAGGAAGGCTTTCACCTTCTACTATAGGAACTATTTCTTTAGGGGCTGTTAAACTATGCATGTTGAACTATTGTAAGAATTATTCTTTTGTTTGAGGCTTGTGATATAGGTGCAAGCGGTGTCCATTTACTAGTAGCTTAAATTGTACTAGATCAAGTGTGGTGAGCTGAACTGCTCCATTATCAAAGACATATTGAATTTCATAGGGTTTGAGCCATCTAGTTTGCAGCTTCCCTGGGTTCTCCTTGTATCTGGAATCATATAATAAAGCCCAATCTCCTACTTGAAATTTCTTATTCTTGATATGTGAATCATACCATCTTTTCCTTGGGTTTTGGATTAGTTATGTTCTCTCTAATGATGACTTGCGCATTTCATCCAAGGAGTTAAGATGGAGGAGACATTTTTCTTGTGCTGCAAGAAGATTGATGTTTAGCTCAAGTGTTGTGCACAATGTTTTGTGTTCAAATTCTATGGGAAACATTGCTTCTTTTCCATACATCAATTCAAATGGTGTGAACCCTGTTGTTGTTTTCCATGTGGTACGGTAAGCCCATAATGCTTCTGTTAATATTCTACTCCAATCTTTGCAGTGCAACTATACTATTTTGGTTAGGATGGCTTCTATTTCTCTATTTGTCACCTCTTCTTGTCCATTTGCCTGCAGGTGATAAGGACTAGACTTCTGATGTTGTATGTTATACTCTTTCATCAACTTAGTGATCAAATTTGATGTGAACTATGCTCCTTGGTCTGTGACAAGCTCTCTGGGGACTCCATATCTAGTAAATATTTCTTCATACCAAAATTTAGCTACTTTTTCATCCCTTGCATTCCGCATAGCTTTCACTTCCACCCACTTTGTAAGGTAGTCTATACAAAACAAGATGTAGGATTTTCCATTTGATGGTGGATCAATTGGGCCAATTATGTCCATACCCCACTTGTAAAAAGGTGTTATTACTACTTTTGGATTGAGTGGCATCTCATCTAATTTCATTGGATGACCCATCCTTTGACATTGATCACATTTTTTTGTATAATTGGCTACATCTTTGTGTAATTGAGGCCAATAATATCTTGTTGTTAAGATTTTCATGGTTGTTCGCTTTGCTACAAAATGACCTCCACAAGGTTCATCATGACAAGCATGAAGTATATCATATACTTCATCTTCTCTCACACAACTTCTCATAATCTGATCTGGACCAGTGTAAAATAGATTGTTATCTATCCATGAAAACTAAAAACTTTTCTCTGCAAGGTTTTTCTTGTCTTTTTGAGAAAAATGTGGGGGCATGTTATTTGCTATTAGATAATTGGCTATGTCTAGATATCATGGGCTTTTGATTTATATATGGAACATATGTTCATCTGGAAATGTATCTTCGACCTGAGTAGTGTCCTCATTCGCATTTTTTAGTCTAGATAAGTAGTCAGCAGCTACATTAGCCTTCCCTGGCTTATCAATAATTGTTATATCAAATTCCTACAATAGTAAGAGCCATCTTGCCAATCTACCTATTATAGCAGGTTTGTTCATCAGATATTTTACTCTAGAGTGATCAATGTGAACAAAAATATGATAGCTTGTGACATAGTGTTAGAATTTGTTCAATGCATAAACTATAGCTAGGAGTTCCTTTTCAGTAACTATGTAGTTCAATTCAGGGCCATGGAGGCTTTTACTGATATAGTAAATGGCATTCTCAAGGTTAGTAGGCTTTTATCCTAGCACAACACCTATGGCATAATCAGATACATCTGTATGGATATGGAATGGAATAGACCAATCTGGTCCTGTTAGAACTGGTGTAGTGGTTAGGAGTTTCTTTAGCTACAGGAAGGACTCATCACAATCTTTGTCCACTTAAATTTAGCTTCTTTGGTAAGCATTGTGTACAGAGGACTGGCAATTTGACTAAAATTTTGAATAAAGTGTCTATAGTATCTAGCATGTCCTAGAAAAGATCTTACATCTTTTTTTTTAGTAGGGGTAGGTAGTGTAAGTATTACCTCTACTTTAGCTAGGTCCACTTGAATTCCTACTGTTGAAATGAAATGCCCAAGTACCACTCCTTCCTGCATCATCATAAAGCATTTCTGACTATTAAGGGATAGATTATGTTCCTTACACCTTATTAGTGCCTTTTCAAGATTCTTCAAAGCTTCATCAAATGTCACTCCAAATGCTATAAAGTCATCCATATATATATCCATACAGTCATTTGATATGTCAACAAAAATACAAATTACAGCTCTTTGAAACATTGCTGGAGCATTACACAACCCAAAAGTAGAACTGAATATGAATATTCTCCCCCATGGACATGTGAATGTAGTTTTCTCTAGGTCCTCTGGGGAAATAGTTATCTGATTGTATCCACTATATCCATCAAGAAAGGAAAAGTACTTACCAGCCAAAGTATCAAGTACTTGGTCAATGAATGGTAGTGGAAAGTGATATTTCTTGGTAGCTTTGTTTAACTCCCTGTAATCCACACAAATCCTCCATTTTCCTCCCTTTTTGGGTACTATAACCAAAGGTGATACCTACTTACTGTCAGATATAGGATATATAAAGCCAACATCTAATAACTTTTGTAATTTAGTTTTGGCTATCTCCCTTAATGCTGGGTTAATCCTCCTTTGAGGTTGACAAAGGGGTAGGCTTCCTTCATTGATATATATTCTGTGAGTACATAATGTAGGGCTTAATCCCTTCATGTCCCCATAATCCCATGCAAAGGCTTTCTCATGTGTTTGCAATAGTTTGGTTAGTTGCTCCATTTATTGTGAAGGGAACTTATTATTCACATGGAGATTATGACCTTTAGAAAGATCTACACTAGTTGTAAGGTCAAGCATGGATACTTCAGGGATAGGAATTTTGTTTACTTCACTAGGTAGTAATTGGTGGACAATATCGGGTTCTAAAGGTAATACACAATCCTCAAAATTATCTTCATATGTACTTAATTCTAACATAGAACTCTCATATACATCTTTGATTACAACACATTCATTATTAAGAATGCTCCTGATGGCTTCATATTCCTCTTACAGCTTTAGAAAGGATTGCCTATGTAACATCATGAGCTAGACCACAAAATTCAATTCTTCTTCCCCATCTCCTAAGTCTGGCCATATAGGTGTACTCAAAGTCAGCTATGATTGAGCTGGAGGATACAATGCTAGTTTCTTAGTGGCTTGCCCATCTGAAATTGTCATGTTCCTTGATCTAAAACTTATGTTTGCATCAGCTGTTGCTAACCATGGATGTCCTAGAATAACAGGGTAACCAAAAAGGTTGACTTTTGGGGAAAGGATCATGAAATCAACAAGGTACTCCCAAGAATCTAAGGCAACTATTATATCTTCTATCATTCCATCAGGAGTAATAGTAGAGCTATCTGCTAATTGTAATTATGTTGGAGTAGCTCTAACCTCTTCAATGCTTAGTTTATTCATAGTATCCTTTGTCATTACATTAATGGCAGCACCTAAGTCTATTAATGCATTTTTGACAGACTAGACATTAATGATAATATTCACAACTGGACTCCCTGGATCTGAATATTTTGGAATTACCAATTTTCCTAGCATGATATCAGCCAATTGTCCTATAACATGAATTGTTGTAGGATTCTTTTTCTTTCTCCCAGAATTTTTAAGACAAGCTTCTTTAATTGCCTTTCCATAAACTGGAACATCTTTTATTGCTTAAAACAAGGGAATCTGGACATCTATGTTCTTAAGTTGGTCAATGATATCAAATGGCTGATCTTCTTCTTGTGGTATGGGTTTCTCCATGTTGAGCCTTTGGGGAAAAGGTGGTTTAATTGATGTTTGAACATTAGCTGAGTTGAAAACATTTTCTGATGCAACAGTATTTGGCAACTGATTCTCTAGAATTGGTTCTACTACTATAAGAAGATCTGGCACTTCTGTGATAACGCTTGGTTCAGGTGCTAGTAAGGTAGTACCTGATCTTAGGTGTATATCACCTATATCAAGTGCATAGGCAGGGTACTACTGAGCATCAGTAGCATACATTTGCTATTGTGGTTGTTGATTGTTTGGATTTGGTTGAGGTTGAGCAGGTAATTTTGTCTGCTTTTGTGGACCTGCAATTGGAGGTGGTGGCATGATTGCAGGCATATTTGTTGGAGGTGGTAGAGGTGGATATCTAGGATTTGGGTTAGGCCATTGTTGAGGTCCTCTCCACTGGGTAGTGGGCTACCAATCTACTTGTGGTTGTTGCCATTAGTTTGGAAATTGTGACCATTGGGGTTGTTGAGGAGGATACCATTGATTCTATTGATTATTTGGCCAAGCATTATTCAAAGTTGGTTGATTATATTGTAGAGGACTTTGGACATTCTAGTTTTACCACTGACTATTATATGGACTTGAAATTTGTAGTGGGTCTTGAGGCATACCTTGTCTCGTGGCCCATGGTTGACATTGAGAAACAAAGAATACTTGCTCATCCTCTCCTTCTATCTTCAAGTACTCAGTTGGAAGATGATGGTTCTCCAAGTTTGTGACCAATTTGCACTGACAATCCTTCTTTTGTTTGTGGTAATGCGGGTAGTATTCAACCAATTGTGCTTCTGTGTCTGCATGTTTCTTCTTGGTGGTCATAGTGTCAAGGTGTGTAGCAAAATCATTGATGATGTCTTTCTTGAAGTCTGACAACATGTTTGAAATCTCCATCTTTGAAATACCAGAGCCACTTCCTTTATTCAGTGTTGAATAGAATCCCTTTCCTTTCTTGAGTGTTGCTCTAGAATAATTCATACAAATCTTCTAAAGGTCATCCCAGGAGGACTGAGATATATCACTTCTAGGTATAAGGTCCAGAGCTTCAAGACAATTTTCATTCACTCCTCTTAGAAAAATTAGCTTCTTTGAATCCTCCTGCAATGCATGTTGTGGGTTCTTCTGTAAGCTAAATAAGAAGCATGATGTGTAGTCCTCTGATGTCTCATCTTCCCTTTGTGACATATGAAAGATGCTTTCTCCTTTTGAATCACTTCCCTTGTAGTATTCCTTATACTTCCTAAGGAACAAATCTCTCATTCCATTCCAATTATCTATTGCATTCAATCCTAAGCCCATGAACCATATGAGGGGTGACTCCTTTAGTGTTGCTAGGAATAGCTTAAGCTTATGACTATCAGTATTATAGTAAAAAATTCAACACAATATGTCAAACTTGAACAAAAAGGTGTCAGGATCCTGTGTAACAAGGCCATAGAACTTTGGAAGTGTTGAAGCAGGTATGTTCTTGAGGTTAGGATTATTAATAAGACTTGTAATTGGAAATGAAAATGTAGGAGCTGCCATTACTGGAGGTGTTGGATATTGAAACTATGGCTAAAAAGTGTTATTGACTGGAGGGCTCCGAGCAATAGGTGGTCTTGGATTGGGGTTATTATGAAAACTAGATAATATCTTTGCAAAAGGATGAAGGTCAAATGTTTCTTGAGTTTCTTCTTCTTCTTCTATTGAAGATGATGCAAAAAACTTAGAATTGGCATCAAGAAATGGTAATTCAAGCTCTTCAAACTCTTCTTTCAATTTAATAGGTTCTTTTGGAAGAAATCTTCCATGAGCATCTTGCCTTCTTCGATGCATGCAAGTAAATTGACAACTTGTGAAGCAAGATCATAACTCCTTGGTATTGACTAAAAATAGGGAACTAATCTAAAAAAGTAAATGACTCATTAAGGATCCTAGTTTGACACCATCCCCGGCAGCGGTGCAAAAAATGAACAGTCTCACAATAGGTAGAGATAATCATGCCATTGTCTCTCTCTTAAGGGTAATATATCTATGCTATAGATTACCTATCCCCATTATGAAATGCATTTAGATTGTCAACCCAGGGATGTAGACTTGAAATGGGACATCATAGTTTGTGCACTAAGTTCCTTTAGGAGTCAAAACACTTATGCTATAGGAAGATAAAATGCATGAAAGGAATCTATGCTATTACTGCAGGAAAGTAAACACACTTGACTATTGAATGGAATTGCTGTAGAAAATATATGAAATGAATCTAAGCCTGTCTAACACTCAAAACATTCACTATACTCATCTCTGTTGTAGGAACAACCACATAGACAATGCTGCAAGAGTAAAATACTAGCTCTATTTGAAAATAGGAAAAGTACAGAAAGAAAATCTATTCTTACTTAATCTAATCCACCTCCCAAGTGGGCCCCCTTGGTTGGCTTCTGCTAACTACTCAACACAAGAAATAATCCAAAATCACTCTTCCATTAAATTCTTCTTAACTAGTTACATCACAACTCAATAACTCATGAAGAACAAAAACATAGCAACTTCCACTATACTGAATACATCATTTTATCTTTCTTCATTTCCTACTAAATTAGTCAAAATCCCTTTATATCAAGGATTGACGCTTATTGAAAACATAACATAAAAGTCTCATTAAAACTCACCACATATGGAGGAGATAAAACAACCATGACATGATATAATTACTATTGACAATAGAATAACAGTTCTGAGGAAATATAGTAAGACTAATTCCCTATATTCTCTAGAACAACAGCTCCTTCAAAGCTTGGTATATCCATCAAAATCATGTTGGATTCTCTTGGCATGGTTGGTCTTCTAACTCCCTTCTTCAATGCAAATGTGCCACACTTCATACCGCTCCGTATTTACTTGGAAGGTTAGTAACATTTGGTACACATGCAAGTCAACATTTTCAACTCCTACTTAAATGTTAGAACACAGCTTGAAATAATTATATTAAGTACTACATTATATTTATAATAGTCAGCAAAACATATTATTCAAGCTACCCTTAGATTTTGTGTCTTTTAGCTATACTTGGCATAGGTTCACATAAATATAAGTCATAAAATGTCTTGGAAATGTTTGTCAGAATATCAACAAAACATAAAGATCATAACAAAATTGAGTCAATAATTGGACTCATCATTGATCATAAGGCTTTATAGTATTTGGGTAGTCAGAATAAGCTGAATTAGAGACATATGAAATGGGTTGAGTATTTGCAGAGTTATACATTTGTGATAAAGCATAAGAGTGGAGTCACTAACTGAGTTACTAATGCATTGAGTAGATGAAGATCTTTGATGACCAAGATGAAAATTCAAGTTCTTGGTTTTGATGAAATGAAAGATTCTTAAGAAGATGATCCTAATTTTTCTGAGCCATGGAGAAAGTGTAGAGCACATATTCATTCAAGATCAACCGAGTACTAAATGGGAAGAATATTTCATTTAGGAAGGTATGTTGTTTAAAGGTATTTAGTTGTGTATACCGAAAGGACCAATGAGAAATATTTTGATAAAGGAGAAATATAGTAGTGGTTTGGCTGGACATTTTGGAATTGATAAGACATTGAATTTTCTTAATGAGAAATACTTTTGGCCTTAGTTGTACAAAGATGTTTAGAAATTTGTGAAAAGTTGTGGAGTTTGTTAAGTTGCAAAAGGAGTAAGTCAGAATACTAGATTGTATATATTGATTGTTGTTCCTAAGAAACCTTGGATTGACATCAGTATGGATTTTGTTCTTGGCTTACTGAAGATAGTAAGAGGTAATGATTCTATATTTGTTGTTGTGGATAGATTTTCTAAAATGGCACATTTTATACCATGTAGAAAGATATCAGATGTAGCACATGTAGAAAATCTTTTATTTAAGGAAATTGTGAGATTGCATGGATTACCGAGGAGTATTATCTCTGACCGAGACAATAAATTTGTTGGATACTTTTGGAAGACTCTTTGGAAAAAGTTTAGCATTGAGTTGAAATATAGTTCTACATTTCACCCACAAACCGATGGACAGACAAAGGTTTTGAATAGAATTTTGGGTAATCTTTTGAGATGTTTGTTGGAGACACACCGAGTAATTGGGATTCTATGTTAGCACAAGAAGAGTTTGCATACAATAATTTAGTGAATAGGAGTACTAGGAAAACACCTTTTGAGATTGTAAATGGCTTACAATTGAGAGGTATATCTGATTTGAGAGACATTGATGATGAGAATAAGAGAAGTGCTGAAGGAGAAAAAATTGCTGAGTACATGAAGACATTGCATGAAGATGTGAAATACAAGCTGGAAGATAGTAATTAGAAATATAAAGACAGAGCTGATAGATCAAGGAGACATAAGACTTTTGATGTCGGTGATGAACTACTGGTTCATTTGAAGAAAGGCTAGTTTCCTATTGGAACATATGGAAAGCTAAAGATGAAGAAGTTTGGACCTTGCAAGATTTTGAAGAAATTTGACAGTGGAAATGCATATGAGATTGAGTTACCTGATGACATGGATATATCACCTATATTCAACATTTCTGATTTGTATGAGTATCACGAACCTAATGAAGAAATGACAGTACCGATAGAGTATCCTAAGAAGCAGAATGAAGAAGTGGAGAAGATTTTGGAGCAAAGAGTTGGCAAGAGAACAAGAGGAAAACAATATACAGAATATCTGGTAAAGTGGAAGAATAGACCAATTGAAGACAGTTCATGGATTTCATAGTATGAGTTGGATGAATCTTAGATCATACATGCTAAATGATTTGCAGAATCATTTCAAAACAACCCCAAGTGTTTGATGCAGGAGCATCTTGGGTCCTTGGCAATCCAGTATCACTAAAAACATATTTGAGTTTGTCTATGTTGCTTGGTTCCTTCTTTGACCGAGTTGGTTGATAGTTGGTCGGTTTCCTTTGGTTATCGAGTTCGGTCAATTATCTCCTGGGTGGTCAATTGTTTCACTAGTGCTCGATGATGCTTGTCCATTTCTTGATCATCCTTGTTATTGAGTAGTTTATTTTGAGTTTTTGTTGTGTCCGACTTGTGTATTTATTATGGGTCATGGATTTAATGCTGGTATCTATTATCAGGAAGTGTGTGGTTCCAGATCTGACTGTTACTTCTGTTGATTATGGATTTGAAGGCCAACTCATTTCGGTAGACTCTTGTATAAATGTAGTTGTTTGGTTAGTGTTTAGGGAGTCTGTTTTGATAGAAGATAGAAGATAGATTTGGACAGATCCTCGCATGTTTGAGGACTTATGTAATTCATTGTAATATCTAGCCATAACCAGGAAGGCCTTACACCCTGACATGTATGAACCAATTGAAGTTAATATATGAATGATCTGTCATTTTCTCTCTCCCATTATATTGTTGTTGCTTCCACGTAGTGTTGATCAAGGTGGATTTGGTTCGGGTGTGCCATTCCTTGGCCCCTGTTATCCTCCTTTGTGTCAGTGGACCAAGGGGATAGAGTGATGGTGGTGGGATAGGTGTTAGAGGATCATCAAGTGGAGATGATGGTATGATAGGATATTGACTAGAATTGGAGGATGGTAATGGATCTTGAAATGGAGGAGTGAATGAGAGAAATGAATCATGCAATAGAGGAAGTGAAGGGATAGGATCTTGATTTGGAGAGGATGGAAGAAATGGATCATCTAATAGAGGAAGTGAAAGGATATGATCTTGATCTAGGTCAATAGATTCTTCCACATGATTTTGGACAAGATCTTGACACGATTGGATTGATGTGGATAGAGTGATGGGGGATGTATGAATGGACTCTTTAGATGGACTGGATGGAAGGATGGGAGATTATGCAATTGTGATGGAGGGAAGAAGAGTGGACTCATGAGGTCTATTAGATGTGGTTTGGATAATTTTAGGAGAAGGAGAAGTGGATGGGATTTGGATGGAGTCACCAGATGGGAAAGACTCAATGATGCTAGGAGATGGAAGAGGATCAATAAGTGGGGTAGATGGAAGAAGGATAATAGGTTTACGTGATACATGATGAATGGTGGATATAGGAGATGGATGTGCATCATCACTGATGGCTTCACATGAGGGAGCAAGATGGGATGGATCATCAAATTTAGGAGAGGAATTTTTTGCTGGCTTCCTTGTGAAATTCCTTGGAGACTTTTATGATGGAGATTGAGGTGAAGGATTAGAATGTGTAGGAGGTGGAGAGCTAGGATAGTCCGTAGATAGAGGTGGGGTGGTGGATTATGAGCTTGGTTGAGGGGATGACTATGTAGAAGAGGATGTGGAGGATGGTATGAATAGATAGTTCACATAGGTAGGCATAGAGGAATCTTGTGAACTTGATTGACTATCTGGTGAGGTAGGGGTGATGGATTGAGATATGGGATATGAGTGAGGGATGCATTCTTCTTGTGGAAAGGGATTTGTAGTAATGTAGTTTATAATGGAAGATGGTGGATTGATATAGGATGGAGGAGATGTAGGAGAGAGATAGGATATAATGGATGATGGATTGAGATAGGATGGGGGATTGGGTTAATGGATTGGAAGACTAGGATCTTGGATTTGAAAATGGGTTGGAGGATAAGGAGATGATGGACTTGGATTATGGATGTAACTAGTAGTGTTATTGTGGAAAGATGGTGATTGGGATATGACCATGGAAGAATATGGAGGTAGGAAGGATGTATGCAGAGGATATGTGGGCTCGATATAGGAAGAAGGGGTGGATAATGGATTTCCCTTGTCAAAGGTAGGATAAGGAGAACTAATGGGTATGTACATATAAATGAATGGGTAGTTTGGAGGAATGATTGGATTGTGGAAGGTGTTTGGAGAAAGCCTTCTAAGGTTTTCAATTTCTTCATCATGATCCACAAGACTCTCATCATCATTGGAATAGGATGGAGTGGGAAAGACATGATAACCAAACTCATCATAATAGATTTGAGACATGCTAACTTTCAGATGAGTTGGATTGGGATGGAAGGATGAGGATGGAAAAAACTAAAAGATTAGATTAGGATGACCAAGAAGCTCAGACTAGGATTTGGATTGAGCTTAGGATAGGAGGAAAAATTGACTCTAGAAGAAGATGGAAAGGGGATGAGAGATGACCAAGTTGACTCTGCTAACCTAGGATATGGGGAGGAAATGAAGATAATGTTGGAAGAAAAAGATGTGGGATGAGAGGAAGATCATGATTTAGGAGACTAGGATGATAGGATTCTAGAGGTTTGGATGACTTCTGGATTGGAGGATTTGAACTGACATGGAAAATGATTTGTGTGTATAACTCTTCATTTTTGTATGTTCAACAGATGTTTTTCACTAAGTCTTTAACTTCAAAAACACATCAAACAAGAACTACCTAATGATAGGCTAGTATCAAAACCTTTTCTCACAACTTGGTATCCCAAAAAGGAATACATATGGTGCGTAATCTTAAGGTGATCTAGGAAACCACTTGGATTGATCCTCGCACAAAGATTTTGATAACTTCAAGACTAGATTGGGAAGCCTCTGATTAACAGGTGTCTGATTTGATCCATAGAGTCCTCCCAATCAGTTTGTACAAGCGTGAATCACTTTAGATCCTAGTTGACCATGTCAAAATATTAAGGATATTCACCTACCATAGGCTACCATCAACATGCATTGCCTGAGCTTGAGGGGATGAAGCGAGAGTTTTCTCATCACTTTGTTTATATACTAATTGGGGAAGTACCAGTTTAAGGTCATTCTCCAAAGAGGAAGCACTTTTCTCTCTTGACAGGCCTCACTAGAAGTAAAAAAAAATGAACTTGTCCTAGTTCAATTGTTTTACGTCACTTAGATTAACAAGGTTTTGCATAATTTTGAGAAAGCTCCTAAAAACACATCATGAAGAGTTCATTTTCTGAAATTGATTAAGTGTGTTTTAAGCTATGACCTTCAAGAACATATGTTTAGGATGCGAATGCTTATTCCTTGAAAATAGAAAAGCTTCTAAAAAAGTTTTGCAAGATTTTTATTTTGAGCATTCAAGATTGAATTTTCTTTTAGGATCCCAAATTGAACTTTCTTTTGATTGAAAATTTCTTTGATTTTTCTCCTTGTGCACTCAAGATTGATTTTTCTTAAGTACTAAAATGAAATGGTTTTATTTTAATTTGGTTCATTCCCTAAAGTCATTTAAGATTGGATTTTTTACTTTAAGCTTTAAAAAGAACAATTGAGATTGCTTGTTCTTTCCCTTGATCATTCAAGATTGAGTTCTAGGGTTCATTTTAGGCCCAAAGAATGAAGTGTTCTTAGATTGCCTTTAGGGTTGGATAAGATCCTTTAAATACTCGAGATTGTTAGATGAAGTTATTTTTCACTAAAAACAAAGCATGAAGATTGAAATTGTTCACTTTAGGATGAGTTTGATTGAGTTTTTGAACCTTTAGGAAAAGATGTAGATTCATTTGTTTTAAGCATTCAAGATTGGGTGAAAGTTCATTTTAAGATTGAATAGTGATGCCTATGTTTCCTAAATAACCAAGTGAGTTATTAGGTCTTAAGACCTTGATTTTTTGATGATCAAAACACTTTCCAAGGATTACCCTGCAAAAAACCCAAGTTAGATACTATAATTTTGAAGATTGGGAGCAAATAGGGAGGCCAAATGAGCCTGAAAACTCAAACAAACCCAAGTTTAAGGCCTTATGCATGCCCCCCATTTCCCATATGAGTAAACATGGAAGGTTATTTTATGGTGTTTACTTATACGAGTGAGGACCAAGGCTTATACAAGTACCCCTGTGATGCAGGAGCATCCTGGGTGTAAGAGCAATCTTGCATCACCCAAAAATATTTCAGTTTTCTTTTCAATAAGGGCTATCTTGTGCAGAGCTGCTATTTTTGGAAATTTACTATTTTTATTAAGTTTTTTTGTACGATCTTAGAATGTTCTGATTTCACAGGTGGAGGTTCATTTTGGTCATATTAGCTTGCCAGTAAAGTTATATTGCTGGATCAAGTCCAATCTTGAAGATATTGAAAGTTTTCGGTATTGAAAATACGGTACAGAAACTTCGAGCTCAGTTTTGAAGGCTTTAGAGGCCCCAGATGAGGTTGAAACTTTAGCTAAATGAAGCTTTCTTAGTTCAAGTGTTGTAAAGCACTTCATGCCCTTTCTGAAATGGGGTCATAATAGTCAATCAGGTGACCAGGTGATGACTTATGGTCTCCGGAAGTTGGGCCACCTAAAATGGCAGAAAATAATTTTCCTTCAAAATTTCTGTTCGGGTTTGAAAATTTATTTTGAGCTGACTTTGATGTAATAAATTGAAAAATAAAATAATTCTAAGTTTGGTCTGCCTTATTGGCTAAAATTCTAGAACCTTCCCAGGCGGTGAAAATTGCCTATATAAGGAAGGTTGTAGTGTTGTCTTAGGCAGTTGGGATAGTTCTAGGTAGATCTGGGGTAATGATTCAAGGCTTTGTCCTATAAAATATTGTAAGTGAATGCCCATGTGGCTTAGCATATTGTAATTCTAGAAGTTTGTAATTCCACATTTGTGGAGATAATAAGAAGCCCATTTTCTATTCTTGCAAATTGTTGTTGTTTCTCTATTTTTGTTATGTGTTTGTGGTATTAAGGGGAGCACCCTTCATTAAGTGGTATCAGAGTGGGAGTTCCTGAGTGTGTAAACAGATCACTGATTGTGAGACAGTTTGCACTAGGACTGTGGGTTAGGGTTTCTGTGTAAACAGATCGCCGACTGTGAGGCAATTTACACCAGGACCATGGTTAGGATTTTAGTGAGAAGCGTGAAAATGCCTCCATGAAGGGAATGTGGTGGAATAGCTGGTGTTGTAACAATTGAGGTTAGGGCACTGCAAAGATAAGTGTGAGCATTGCAAGAGGAGATTCGTAGAGGAATGAATCTTAATGTAAGAGACGAAAGCGAGGATGAAGCTAAAGGAGACGGAAATTTTGATCAGGAAGGGGAAGTTGAAGTTTTGAATCAAGAAGAAGAAAGACTTTTTTGAGCCATTTAAAAGATCGGGAAGAGACCTAAGATTGAGGTTCTGACATTTTTTAGAAATCTTAACCCAGAAGAATTGATCGACTGGATCAATGAATGTGAAGAATATTTTGAGTATGAAGATATTGAAGATCCTGATAGGGTCAAATTTGCGAAGGCCAGATTGAAGGGTCATGCAAAGATCTGGTGGCAAGAGATTCAATTGGAGTGAAATAGGAGAGGAAATGATAAAATCATAAGATGGGACCAAATGGTGGATAAATTGAAGTGACATTTCATTCTTGTTGATTATGAGCTTGACCTACTAAAGAAGATGCAAAGTTTGAAGCAAGCAGGAAGATCTATTCAGGAGTATATAGAGGAGTTCTATCAAATCCTCATTCGAATAGGCCATTCAAAAGCTGATAAGGAGAAAGTTTCCCGTTACCTTAATGGGTTGAGGCCAAGCATTCAGGAGGAGCTGAATCTAGTTCGAATGAATAGTATTGAAGAGACATACCAGTTTGCCATAAAAGTAGAAGAAAAGTTGAACAAGATGTTTGAGAGCAGACAAAGTAGAAGAGGTCGTGATGGAAGATCTGGTGGATGGTCATATGGAGATCAAAATGAAGATCCGAAAAAGAAGGATGAGGCCAGTAATAGTCAAAATTAGAGAGGAGATAATTTCAATCATTTCCATGATCAGAATAATAGAGATCAAGGAGGAAGAGGAAGAGGACAAGGATTTAGAAGAGGAGGCTTCCATGGAATATGTTTTCACTATGGAGAAGAAGGTCATAGGGAATTTGAATGTCCTTAATGAAAAGGAAGGATAGATAGGAGAAATGAAGGCTAGGCCAGAGTTGCACATTTAGATGAAGATGCCAGATCATCAAATTCTAAAGATGCTGAAAGAGGAGAAACACTGATTAACATAAGAGTCTTCTTGAGTGGTGACAATGAACCTAAGCAAAGAAGGAGCTTGTTTCGCACCAGGTGCAAGTGTGAGGGTAAGTGTTGTGAGGTGATTATTGATAGTGGTAGTACTAATAATTTGGTGTCAGAAGAGATGGTGACAAAGTTGAAGCTCAAGAGGCATAAACATCCACATCCATATTGGGTTGCCTGGGTGCAGGATGACCACAAGGTCATGGTTAGTGAATAGTGCCTAGTGAAGTTCAAGATTGGCGGGTACCATGATGAGGTACTATGTGATATCATATCTATGGATGCATGTCATATGTTGTTGGGTAGACCTTGGTAGTTTGATAGATGTGTAGTACATGATGGTCATGTGAATACCTATTCCCTGACAAAGGATGGAGTGCGACATAAGCTAAAGCCATTGAAGGAGACTGAAGAAAAGGTAAGTGGTAATGCAAGAATAACTTTTGTTGATACAGGAAGTTTCTTAAATGGTATTTGGCATGAGCATATGTGTTTTACCTTAATTCCAAAGGCTGAGAAAGAGAAAATAGAAGATGTACCTGTAGAAGTTGTAGAATTATTGAATGAGTTGCAGGATATTGTATCTAATAATGTGCCTGATGGATTACCACCAGTAAGAAAGGTCAGTCATCAGATGGACTTGGTTCTAGGAGCTAGTTTTCCAAATTAGGTAGCACACAGGATGACACTAGCAGAAAGTGAAGATTTGAAGATAGATTTGAAGTTTAGTTCATCACATCATCCACATATTGTCTATGGAAGTAGTCCCAGAAATGCATCTGAGTTAAGGAAGATAGATAAAGGAGAAATAAGTAGTGTTGAAGCTGAGGATTTTGCAGAACATTTGAAGAACATCCATGAGGAGGTGAGGAAGCACATTATCAAAATGAATGTTCAATATAAGGCTAAGGTAGATGAGAAAAGAAGGCATAAGGAATTTCAGGTTGGAGATGAAGTCATGGTTCATTTGCAGAAGGAGCAATTTCTAGTTGGTACCTATAGCAAGTTGAAAATGAAGAAGTTTGGGCCATGTAAGATACTGAAGAAGCATGATTCAAGAAATGCATATGAGGTAGAATTGCCTACTGAGCTGGATATTTCACCAGTATTTAACATTTCAGATTTGATAGAGTATCATGAAGGAGGTGTTGAAGATGAGGTTACAACAACACGGTGGGGTATTCCAGCAACCAGTTTAGATATCAAGGAGATTGAAGACATACTAGATAGTCATGTTGGTAGAAGCACAAGGAACATGACATATGAAGAATATTTGGTCAAATGGAAAGGATGACCTGTTGAAGATTCATCATGGCTGACAAAGGAGGAGGTTAACGATCTCAGTTTTCCTTTGCACAGCTGAGTCGTGACAGGGTCACTTCTCAAATTACCCCAGGTGTCTGATGTAGGAGCATCTTGGGTGTAAGAGAAATCTTGCATCACTCAAAAATATTTCAGTTTTCATTTCAATAAGGGCTATCTTGTGGAGAGCTGTTATTTTTGGAAATTTACTATTTTTAGTAAGTTTTCTATATGATCTCAGAATGTTCTGATTTCACAGGTGGAGGTTCATTTTGGTTGTATTAGCCTACCATTAAATTTTTATTGCCGGATCTAGTCTAGTCTTGAAGATATTGAAAATTTTCGTTATTGAAAACAAGGTACAAAAACTTTGAGCTCAGTTTTGAAGGCTTTAGAGGCCCCGAATGAGGTCAAAACTTCAATTGAATGAAGCTTTCTTGATTTAGGTGTTGTAGAGTGCTTCATGCCCTTTTTGAAATGGGGTCATAATAGTCAATCAGGTTAATGGGTGATATCTTATGGTCTCCAGAAGTTGGGCCAACTGAAATGGCAGAAAATAATTTTCCTTCAAAATTTCTGTTCGGGTTTCAAAAGTTATTTTGAGCTGACTTTGATGTAATAAATTGAAAAATAAAATAATTCTAAGTTTGGTCGGCCTTGTTGGCTAAAATTCTAGAACCTTCCCAGGCGGTGAAAATTGCCTATATAAGGAAGTCTGTAGTTTTGTCTTAGGTTGTCAGGATAGTTCTGGGTAGATCTGGGGTAATGAATCAAGGCTTTGTCCTATAGAATATTGTAAGTGAATGCCCATGTGGCTTAGCATATTGTAATTTTGAAAGTTTGTAATTCCACATTTGTGGAGATAATAAGAAGCTCATTTTTTATTCTTGCAAATTGTTGTTGTTTCTCTATTTCTGTTATGTGTTTGTGGTATTAAGGGGAGCACCCTTCATCAAGTGGTATCAGAGTGGGAGTTCCTGAGTGTGTAAATAGATCACTGATTTTGAGGCAGTTTGCACTAGGACCGTGGGTTAGGGTTTCTGTGTAAATAGATCACCGACTGTGAGGCAGTTTGCACCATGACCGTGGTTAGGGTTTCAGTGAGAAGTGTGAAAATGCCTCCATGAAGAGAATGTGGTGAAAAATCTAGTGTTGTAACACCTTAGGTTAGGGCACTTCAGAGACAAGTGTGAGCATTGCAAGAGGAGATTCGCAGAGGAATGAATCCTAATGTCAGAGAAAAAAATGAGGATGAAGCTGAAGGAGAAGGAAATTCTGATCAGGAAGGGGAAGTCAAATTTTTGAATCAAGAAGAAGAAAGACTTTTTCAAGCCATTTCAAAAATTGGGAAGATACCTGAGATTGAAGTTCTGACATTTTCTAGAAATCTTAACCCTAAAGAATTGATCGACTAGATCAATGAATGTGAAGAATATTTTGAGTATGAAGATATTAAAGATCTTGATAGGGTCAAATTTGTGAAGGTTAGACTGAAGGGCCATGCAAAGATTTGGTGGCAAGACATTCAATTGGAGTGAAATAGGAGAGGAAAGGATAAAATCACAAGATGGGATCAAATGGTGGATAAATTGAAGCGACAGTTCATTCCTATTGATTATGAGCTTGACCTATTGAAGAATATGCAAAGTTTGAAGCAAGCAAAAAGATCTGTTCAGGAGTATATAGAGGAGTTCTATTGAATCCTCATCAGAATAGGCCATGCAGAAGCTGATAAGGAGAAAGTTTTCCATTACCTTAATGGGTTGAGGCCGAGCATTCAGGAGGAGCTGTATCTAGTTCGAATGAACAGTATTGAAGAGGCATAGTAGTTTGCCCTAAAAGTAGAAGAAAAGTTGAACAAGATGTTTGAGAGAAGATAAAGTGGAAGAGGTCGTGATGGAAGATCTTGTGGATAGTCATATGGAGATCAAAATGAAGATCCAAAAAATCAGGATGAGGCTAGTAACAGTCAAAATTAGAGAGGAGATAATTTCAATCATTTCCATGATCACAATAATAGAGATCACAGAGCAAGAGGAAGAGGACAAGGATCTAGAAGAGGAGGATTCCGTGGAACATGTTTTCACTATGGAGAAGAAGGTCATAGGGAATTTGAATGTCCTCAATGCCAGGGAAGGACAAATAGGAGAAATGAAGGCTAGGCCAGAGTTGCACATGTAGATGAAGATGCCAGATCATCAAATTCTAAAGATGCTAAAAGAGGAGAAACACTGATTAATAGAAGAGTCTTGTTGAGTGGTGACAATGAACCTGAGCAAAGGAGCCTATTTCACACTAGGTGCAAGTGTGACAGAAAGTGTTGTGAGGTGATTATTGATAGTGGTAGTACTGATAATTTGGTGTTAGAAGAGATGGTGACAAAGTTGAAGCTCAAGAGGCAGAAACATCCATATCCATATCGGGTTGCCTGGGTGTAGGATGACCACAAGGTCATGGTTAGTGAATAGTGCCTAGTGAAGTTCAAGATTGGCGGGTACCATGATGAGGTACTATGTGATATCATATCTATGGATGCATGTCATATGTTGTTGGGTAGACCTTGGTAGTTTGAAAAATGTGCAGTACATGATGGTCGTGCGAATACATATTCCCTGACAAAGGATGGAGTGCGACATAAGCTAAATCCATTGAAGGAGACTGAAGAAAAGGTATGTGGTAATGCAAGAATAACTTTTGTTGATAAAAGAAGTTTCTTAGATAGTATTCGGCATGAGCATATGTTTTTTACCTTAATTATAAAGGCTGGGAAAGAGAAAATAGAAGATGTACCTGTAGAAGTTGAGGAATTATTAAATGAGTTGTAGGATATTGTATCTGATAATGTGCCTGATGGATTACCACCAGTAAGAAAGGTCAGTCATTAGATGGACTTGGTTCTAGGAGCTAGTTTGCCAAATAAGGCAGCACACAAAATGACACTAGCAGAAAGTGAAGAGTTGAAGATAGATTTGAAGTTTAGTTCATCACATCATCCACAGATTGTCTATGGAAGTAGTCTCAGAAATGCATTTGAGTTGAGGAAGATAGATAAAGGAGAAATAAGTAGTGCTGAAGCTGAGGATTTTGCAAAACATTTGAAGAACATCCATGAGGAGGTGAGGAAGCACATTATCAAAATGAATGTTCAATATAAGGCTAAGGCAGATGAGAAAAGAAGGCATAAGGAATTTCAAGTTGGAGATGAAGTCATGGTTCATTTGCAGAAGGAGCGATTTCTAGTTGGTACCTATAACAAGTTGAAAATGAATAAGTTTGGGCCATGTAAGATACTAAAGAAGCATGATTCAGGAAATGCCTATGAGGTAGAATTGCCTACTGAGCTGGATATTTCACCAGTGTTTAACATTTTAGATTTGACAGAGTATCATGAAGGACGTGTTGAAGATGAGGTTACAACAGCACAGTGGAGTATTCCAGCAACCAATTCAAATATCAAGGAGATTGAAGACATACTGGCTAGTCGTGTTGGAAGAAGCACAAGGAACATGACATATGAAGAATATTTGGTCAAATGGAAAGGATGACCTATTGAAGATTCATCATGGATGACAAAGGAGGAGGTTAACCATCTCGGGTTTCCTCTGCACACCTGAGTCGTAACAGGGTCACTTCTTAAATTACCCTGAGTGTCTGATGCAGGAGCATCCTAGGTGTAAGAGCAATCTTGCATCACCCAAAAATATTTTTGTTTTCTTTTCAATAAGGGCTATCTTGTGGAGAGCTGCTATTTTTAGAAATTTACTATTTTTAGTAAGTTTTCCATATGATCTTAGAATGTTCTAATTTCACAGGTGGAGGTTCATTTTGGTCATATTAGCCTGCCAGTAAAGTTTTATTGCCAGATTAAGTCTAGTCTTGAAGATATTGAAAATTTTTGGTATTGAAAATAAGGTACAGAAACTTCGAGCTCAGTTTTGAAGGCTTTAGAGACCCCGGATGAGGTCAAAACTTCAGCTGACATTGTAGAGCGCTTCATGCCCTTTTTGAAATGGGGTCATAATAGTTAATCAGGTCAACGGGTGATGTGAAAAATAAAATAATTCTATGTTTGGTCGGCCTTATTGGCTAACATTCTGGAACCTTCCTAGGCGGTGAAAATTGCCTATATAAGCAAGGTTGTAGTGTTGTCTTAGGCAGTCAGGATAGTTCTGGGTAGATCTAGGGTAATGATTCGAGGCTTTTTCCTACAAAATATTGTAAGTGAATGCCCATGTGGCTTAGCATATTGTAATTCTGAAAGTTTGTAATTCCACATTTGTGGAGATAATAAGAAGCCCATTTTCTGTTCTTGCAAATTGTTGTTGTTTCTCTATTTCTATTATGTGTTTGTGGTATTAAGGGGAGCACCCTTCATCAGGTGGTATGAGAGCAGTAGTTCTTGAGTGTGTAAACAAATCACTGATTGTGAGGTAGTTTGCACTAGTTCTATGAGTTAGGGTTTCTATGTAAATAGATCATCGACTGTGAGGCAGTTTGCATCATGATCATGGTTAGGGTTTCAACGAGAAGCATGAAACGAAGGTGTAAAGGTACAAAATATGGATGGGGTCCTAGAACAATGGTTTGCAGATAAAAGAGACCCCAAAACCAATATTTTACACTTACATTTGAATTGTATTGATATAGAAAGTAATTGTAGATGATTAATGTTGAAATGAAGAGATAAAGGTACTTACCTCCAAAAAAGAACCTGCTGAAAACCTTGTCAAACAGTCTCAGAAACTATTAATTTTCGCGGGCTTGAATCAAAAATGCGAGATCTACAAAACTTAGAAATCTTTTCTCCAAATTCACACAGGTCGACTTTGACCTTTTAAAAGGTCAAAGACCACATTATTTATTTGAAGTCCGATTTGAATCCTGTTTGCAGATCCTGAAAGTTTTTCGAAAAGGGTATCCAAATCTACTCTCAGATCTGAAACTTTGCACCTACACTTGCAAGAAAAATGGGGTTTTTATTTGTTTGGGAGGTTTGCCTTGGTCAAACCCCGGTTTGGAATCAACCTTAATATTGAAATTGAAATGGAGAATGCTAGCAAGTAGTAGAAGAGGATCTAACAATGAAGCTATGCAATTTAATAGATAATGCAATTGTATTTGAAATGTAATCAAGTATGTTGATATGAAATCTTGAACACAACAATAAATGTAAATCAAACCTCCATGGTTGTATGCTTGGAATCCACCTTGAGAGAAGGATGAAATGAATCTTGAAGATGAACAAAGGATCTAGAAGGAAGATCACACCATCATAATGGCTAGATCTAGGGTTTGAATGATGAATCTTGAATGCTTGAACCAAATCCCTTCAATAGCTTGAATGCTTGAATCCTTGATCTTCAATGGAGAACTTGGATGAAGAAGAAGACTTGAATGCTTGAATGGATGCTTTCTTGATCTTCTTGAGAGCTTGAGAGCTTGGGAGCTTGATTGAGAAAACTTGATGTGAAAATGAGAGAGGAAGGCCTCCTTTTATAATGATCTAGGGCACACTCCTCTAGATGGGCCACCTTGGAGAATTAAATCCCAATTAGTTCCTCACCTTTAGAAAATATACCTTGATTAAATACAATTAAAGGATTTACCATTTCAGAGCCCAAAACAGCCGACCCGGAGGTGGAGAAATAATTATCCCAAAAGCCAAACTGCCGATAGTTGAAAATTTAAAATCCTGGCGGGAAGAGGTCAAGGTTGAGGTCAACCCTAACCTGGTCAGGGTCAAGGTCAACCTTGACCTAGTTAGGGTCAATGTCGACTTTGACCTCAGACCCTAACTTTGTCAGGTTCTGCAGTAGAGGTCCTAGAGATGTCAGAAACTTGGAAATTGATATCTGAACAGGACTAGATAGAAAATCCTCTATTTGATGTGATGAAGGACTAGGAGGTCTCATTTCTGAACCCTACCTAGAAAATAAAGCCATGGAAGAGGGAAAATAAGGAAAGTCCTTAAGACCTTAACCCTAATTTTACCTAGAATGGAGAAATCAAGCGTGAAGAAGAAGTGGAAAGCGGGGAGAAAGCCAAATACATGCAAAGATCCAATCAAGGTGCCAAAAATGACCCTAAACCACTTGCTCAAAGGGCTAAACACACTTAACATGGAAGTGCTTCCATTTTAAGATGATACAGAAGGGAATGTGGTGGAAGAGCTGGTGTTGTAACACCTAATGTTAGGGCACTGCAGAGACAAGTGTAAGCATTGCAAGAGGAGATTCATAGAGGAATGAATCTTAATGTCAGAGATGAAAGTGAGGATGAAGCTGAAGCAGATGGAAATTTTGATCAGGAAGGGGAAGTCAAAGTTTTGAATCAAGTAGAAGAAAGACTTTTCTGAGCCATTTCAAAGATTGGGAAGAGACCTAAGATTAAGGTTTTGACATTTTTTGGAAATCTTAACACAGAAGAATTGGTCGACTGGATCAATGAATGTGAAGAATATTTTGAGTATGAAGATATTGAAGATCCTAATAGGGTCAAATTTGTGAAGGCCAGACTAAAGGGCCATGCAAAGGTCTGGTGGCAAGAGATTCAATTGGAGTGAGATAGGAGAGGAAAGGATAAAATCACAAGATGGGATCAAATGGTGGATAAATTGAAGTGACAATTCAATCTTGTTGATTATGAGCTTGACCTACTAAAGAAGATGCAAAGTTTGAAGCAAGCAAGAAGATCTGTTTAGGAGTATATAGAGGAGTTCTATCGAATCCTCATTAGAACAGGCCATGTAGAAGCTGATAAGGAGAAAGTTTCCCATTACCTTAATGGGTTGAGGCTGAGCATTCAGAAGGAGCTGAATTTGGTTTGAATGAACAGTATTGAAGAGGCATACCAGTTTTCCCTAAAAGTAGAAGAAAAGATGAACAAGATGTTTGAGAGCAGACAAAGTGGAAGAGGTCATGATGGAAGATCTGGTGGACGGTCATATGGAGATTGAAATGAAGATCCAAAAAAGTAGGATGAGGCCAGTAACAATCAGAATTAGAGAGGAGATAATTTCAATCATTTCCATGATCAGAATAATAGAGATCAGAGAGGAAGACGAAGAGGACAAGGATCTAGAAGAGGAGGCTTCCGTGGACCATGTTTTCACTGTGGAGAAGAAGGTCATATGGCATTTGAATGTCCTCAATGCCAAGGAAGGATAGATAGGAGAAATGAATGCTACGCTAGAGTTGCACATGTAAATGAAGATGCTAGATCATCAAATTCTAAAGATGTTGAAAGAGGAGAAACACTGATTAACAAAAGAGTCTTGTTGAGTGGTGAGAATGAATCTGAGCAAAGAAGGAGACTATTTCGCACCAGGTGCAAGTGTGAGGGTAAGTGTTGTGAGGTGATTATTGATAGTGGTGGTACTGATAATTTGGTGTTAGAAGAGATGGTGACAAAGTTGAATCTCAAGAGGCAGAAACATCCACATCCACATCCATATCGGGTTGCCTGGGTTCAGGATGACCACAAGGTCATGGTTAGTGAATAGTGCCTAGTGAAGTTCAAGATTGGTGGGTACCATGATGAGGTACTATGTGATATCATATCTATGGATGCATGTCATATGTTGTTGGGTAGACCTTGGCAGTTTGATAGATGTGCAATACATGATGGTCGTGCGAATACCTATTCCCTAAAAAAGGATGGAGTGTGACATAAGCTAAAGCCATTGAAAGAGACTAAAGAAAAGGTATGTGGTAATGCAAGAATAACTTTTTTTGATAGAGGAAGTTTCTTAGATGGTATTCGACATGAGCATATGTGTTTTACCTTAATTCCAAAGGCTGGGAAAGAGAAAATAGAAGATGTGCCTGTAGAAGTTGAGGAATTATTGAATGAGTTGCAGGATATTGTATCTGATAATGTGCTTGATGGATTACCCACTAGTAAGAAAGGTCAGTCATTAGATGGACTTGGTTCTAGGAGCCAGTTTGCCAAATAAGGCAGCACATAGAATGACACTAATAGAAAGTGAAGAGTTGAAGATAGATTTGAAGTTTAGTTCATCACATCATCCATAGATTGTCTATGGAAGTAGTCCCAGAAATTCATCTGAGTTGAGGAATATAGATAAAGGAGAAATAAGTAGTGCTGAAGCTGAGGATTTTGTAGAACATTTGAAGAACATCCATGAGGAGGTGAGGAAGCACATTATCAAGATGAATGTGCAATATAAGGCTAAGGCAGATGAGAAAAGAAGGCATAAAGAATTTTAGGTTGGAGATGAAGTCATGGTTCATTTGCGGAAGGAGCGATTTCTAGTTGGTACCTATAACAAGTTGAAAATGAAGAAGTTTGGGCAATGTAAGATACTGAAGAAGCATGATTTAGGAAATGCCTATGAGGTAGAATTGCCTACTAAGCTGGATATTTCACCAGTGTTTAACATTTTAGATTTGACAGAGTATCATGAATGTGGTGTTGAAGATGAGGTTACAACAACATAGTGGAGTATTCCAACAACCAGTTCAGATATCAAGGAGATTGAAGACATACTGGATAGTCGTGTTGGAAAAGCACAAGGAACATGACATATGAAGAATATTTGGTCAAATGGAAAGGAATGACCTATTGAAGATTCATCATGGCTGATAAAGGAGGAGGTTAACCATCACGGTTTTTCCTCTGCACACCTGAGTTGTAATAGGGTCACTTCTCAAATTACCCTGGGTGTCTAATGCAGAGCATTCTAGGGTGTAAGAGCAATCTTGCAATCACCCAAAAATATTTTTGTTTTCTTTTCAATAAGGGCTATCTTGTGGAGAGTTGCTATTTTTGGAAATTTACTATTTTTAGTAAGTTTTTCGTACGATCTCAGAATGTTCTGATTTCATAGGTGGAGGTTCATTTTGGTCATTTAGCTTGCTAGTAAATTTTTATTTGCCGGATCAAGTCTAGTCTTGAAGATATTGAAAATTTTTGGTATTGAAAATAGGGTACAAAAAATTCGAGCTCAGTTTTGAAGGCTTTAGAGGCCCTAGATGGAGTTCAAAACTTCGACTGAATGAAGCTTGCTTGATTTAGGCATTGTGGAGTGGCTTCATGCCCTTTTTGAAATGGGGGTCATAATAGTCAATCAGGTCAACGAATGATGACTTATGGTCTCTGAAAGTTGGCCACTTGAAATGGCAGAAAATAATTTTCCTTCAAAATTTCTGTTCAGGTTTCAAAAAATTATTTTGAGCTGACTTTGATGTATAAATTAAAAAATAAATAATTCTAAGTTTGGTCGGCCTAATTGGCTAAAATTATAGAACCTTCCCAGGCGGTGAAAATTGCCTATTTAAGGAAGGTTGTAGTGTTGTCTTAGGTGGTCGGGATAATTCTGGGTAGATATGGGGTAATGATTCAAGGCTTTGTCCTACAGAATATTTTAAGTGAATGCCCATGTGGCTTAGCATATTGTAATTCTAAAAGTTTGTAATTCCACATTTGTGGAGATAATAAGAAGCACATTTTCTATTCTTGCAAATTGTTGTTGTTTCTCTATTTCTATTATGTGTTTTGTGGTATTAAGGGGAGCACTCTTCATCACCCTGACTCATGATACAAGCAAACATGACCAAAAGGGATACAAAAGGCCAACAAAGACTTGTAGAAGGCCAGTACGGGTTAGTACACAATATAATATGAGAATAAAGGGTTTTGATATCAAAAAAAAGGCCAAGGATGTTTACTTGTATGAGGATTCCCCTGAGTCATAAGAGATCTTCATAAAATGAGTTTTTTTTTCTCAAAAAACCCTAAAAATGAAGTCAGAAAAGCATAGTGGGAGTCCCACTGGGCATGCCAAAATGTAAGTGATGCAAACCTAACCTAGGAGGAGAATGCTAAAATATTCATACATTAGTCTAAACTAAGCATGCATCAGCATATAGAAAATCTATTCGCATGCCACCTCAGATTAAGCTGAAACGAGAGCACCCTGTCACTGTTTGATTTGCTCATATAAGAGGGATGTGGGTGTTCTCTTGAAGCACAATGAACATGTCACAAATGATATTTAGGAAGGATTAGGATAATTTTCAAGCCACAAAGACCCCATAATGACATAGAATTAGGTATAAGGAACCTATTTTGCCCCTAGGGTTCCGAGGGTGCAATGAAGATCTATGTAGATTTTAAAGCTAGAGATGCAATGAAAGGTTTATTTTAACTGAAATATAAGGGTGATATGAATATTAAAATGATGTGAAAATAATGAAACAAACTAATTTAATCCATTAGGCTAAGCTAAGATATGAGTTAGAAAACATGAAAATGAAGCAAATCTAACTATTCTAGGATATATTATGCTAATCTAGATACAAATTGACATGTAAACAATGCTATGAAATGGATATGTGAATTGATTTTTTTTTCTCTTGGAAGGGAGGCTATTTATAGATTTGGAGGAGAGGCTTGGGTTAGGAAGGGTGGTCAAGTTTTAGGACCAAGGTTGGGGTTTAGGACCAAGGGTTAAGCCTTAGGGTCAAATAAATAAGGATGAAGGGTTGCTCACACATGTGTGAGTAATGCTAGGGAAGTGTGCTAGAGGACCAAGATGGAAGAGAGGCATAGGCTCTCATTAAGAGACAATAAGAGCTAAATTAATGAGGGTGTAAGGGGTCATTAATGATCATGTAAGGCTCATTAATGAGGGTGTTGACCCAAAGTCAAAGGAGAGGGTTTAGGCTAAGGGGGTTAGGGATCACCCCTTATATAGGGTTAGGGAGTGATTAGGGATGAGAGGATAGGTTTAGGTTTTTCTAGAAGATATCTAGGGTTTTAGGGATTTAAATAAATATTTAATTTATTTAAATGAGATTTGGGTTGGAAACTTTATTTATTAAATTACTTTAATAAATAGGAGGGAATAATGTTCAAATTTGATTTAAACATTTTTGGCTAAGGTTATTTAATTAAATGTCTTTAATTAAAATAGGAGAGGGGATAATGACAATAAAAAATTAATTAATTAATTAATTAAATAATGATGATGTCATAAGACTTTTCTCAACTAAAATATTTTTAGTTGATAAATGGATTTTTAGGTTCACACACACACACACACACACACATATGCATTAGTGTTAGAGTTCAATTTCATTCTAATGTGGAGTTCATATTGATGTTATAATTAGGGGTTCAGTTAAGGCTCAACTAGGGATACAACTAGGGTTCTATTTAGCTCATGGTATGAATAGGGTGAAAAACATCTATGGAATTGTAGTGAGGGGTGAGATTGAAATTGTTTTCCTAATGGGATAGCTTTAGGGTTCAATTTAGTGCAATGCTCAATCAGGAAAGGAGAGAGGATTTAAATTGGTCAAACACTAGGATTAGGGTTAGATTTGGTTTGATATTAGTGGTAGCATTTAATTTGGTTTATTTTTAGGGTCTATTTAGGTTCAGTGAAAGAGTTAGTGTATAATCTATTTTAAGGATTCTGCTTGATTAGTTTGGTTAGTTTTTTATTAGAGGAAAAATAGGTTTTGAAGGGGTCCTAAAAACCCTTTACAAGTAGATTTTGAGGGGGATCTGGAACCCCACTAAGATGAATCACTACAAATGATAAAACATTGCTAAGAAACATCCTAGAACCAACAGACATTCAACAATAAATAAATAAAATCTAGTAATGCACTAGCTGCCCCATAAATAAGAGCACAAGGCTGAAGCCTCACATCAAAGAGCTAACCTCCCAAGCAAAAGATCTTGGGGTTTTGAGAGACACCACAACCCATAACATTGGGTTTTTTCATGGCTCCAAAAACCATAATTACAGACATCCTTAAGAGAACCATCAAAAGGACCATTTCAAACTGTGGGGTTTTGAAAGGATCCCCAAACTACAGTGGGTTTTGACTTGGCTCCCACAACCCATTACAATTAGCCTCAACAAAATGTACATTGAAGAACTACACTAAAATAACGAATGATAATTTTCTAAGATAAGGTTTGAATTTGGATTATATTTTTTGTTCAATTTTGTTTCTAGATTTAATAGGCTTTAATTTAGTTTATTATTTAATCATATTGATGGCTAGGTTACAATTTGTTTTATGGTAATAGACTATTATTGGTTTTACTATTAAGGTTGTACTTCAGTTTTGGTGTATCCTTTAATTATGTTCAAGGTGAGGATTTGATTTTGTTTAGTGTTAGCATTCAATTTACATTAGTATTAAGGTTAAGGATTCACATAGTTTAGAGATAAGGTTCCATCTAGTTTACTATTTGGTTAGATTTTGGTTTGGTGTTTACTTTGGCTCAAGGTTATTATTATACTTTAATTTGGTTCAAAAGGAAAATGATTGAAGAGTTAGGTTTATTGTTAAAGAGTTGTGCTTTAATTTAACTGTTAGAGTTCAATATGGTTTATTTAATGTTAAAGTTGAATTGAGTAAACCTTTAGAGTTATGATTCACTTTGGTTTAAGATTTTAGCTCGATTTGGCTTAGGTTTAGGATTTAATTTGGTGGTGTAAGGTAAGTGATGAATTTGGTTCAATCTTTACGGTCAATTTGGTTAAGGTTTATTTTCCTTTCTTTATTTATATATTAAAATTGAATGTTTATTCAAGTTTTAATTTTATAAGTACCATTCACTTGATCTTGTTGATTTGTGAAGGCAATGTTTGAATTTGGATTATATTTTTTTGTTCAATTGGTTTACATTTTGGCTTTAATTTAATTCATTATTTAATCATATTGAGGGACATGTTATAATTTGTTTTAGGGCAAGATATTTTTTCATTTTACTAATAGGGTTGCATATCAATTTGGTGTAGTGTTTAATTATGTTTACATGCAACATAAAAATGGGTTAGTATAAGGCATAGCATAATAGTTTGTGTAAGATTTGGTTTAGGGATAGGGTTTTAATTTGGTTTGTTTAGGGCCAGGGTTTAATTTAGTTTAGTTTAGGGTTTCATTTAATCTTCATTTAAGTTTAGGGATAGGTTTGATTTTAGTCTACAATCAGGGAAATGGTTCAATTTGGTTTAGGGTTTAGGTTTAATTTGGTTCAATGTTACGATAAGGGTTTGGATTTGTTTATTATTCTTATTTAGTGTAAGATTTCAATTTAGTTTTTTCTTGGAGCTAATTTTGGTTTAGTATGGACAATTTTGTTTCAATTAGGTTTACATGATTATTGTTCAATCTTCTTTAGTTTGAGGGTTAGGAGTCAATTTAGAAGTTAATGTTATGGTTTTAGGTTCCATAAGATTTCAAATTTATGGATGAAATTTGTTTTGTGGAGTTCATAGATTTAGTGATCATTCTTAATTTTCAATCAGGTTTAGTGGATTGGTGCAATTCAATTTAATATCCAATCAGGTGTACAACCAGGTTTCAATTTTGTATAGTGATATGTTAGTATTGAGTTTGGTTTATTGTTCAATTTTAAGATTAGGATTGAATTTGGTTTAGTGTTTTCCTTCTATTTGGTATATGATAAGGTTCAATTTAGTGTACTATTCAATTATGTTAATAGTTAGGGTTTAATTAGGTATAGGGTTAGGGTACCAAAATTTGAGGTTTACCAAATTAGGGTTCAACTTAATTTATTGAATACCGATCAATTTTGTTTATTTTCTAGGGTTAGGATGCAATTTTGTTTAGGGTTGTAGTTAGAGTTAAATTTTATATAGCGACTAAATAGGTTTATGGTTATGGCTCAATTTTGTTTATTATTCAATTATATTCAAAGTTAGTATTTAATTTGGCAAGGATTAGGGTTTAATTAGGCTTATGTTTTGGTTTCCTGGAGTGGTCCAATTTAATTTATTTATGATTCAATTTGTATATAGTTAATTTATTTTTTCAACATTAAGGTATTCTATACTTTAAAGTTTCTATTTCTTTTAGTTTAGCAACATGTTTATAGTTTAACTTGTCTTAGACTTTAGGGTTTAGGATGTTATGTGGTTTGGAGTGCACAATATGGTTTGATTGAGTTTAGGGTTTTTTTATTTAATTTTCTTAGTATTTGGTTTATGTCATATTCTGGTTCAGGTTTAGGGTTCAATTTTTTTTAAGGTTATGGTTACAAATCTATTTAATCTAGGGTCAGAGTTGAATTTATTTCAAGATTTCTATTCATGTTTAGGGCTAGGCTTCAATTTGATTTAATGTTAGGTTTTCACTTTATTTAAATTTAGGATTAATAGTTAGGGTATATATTTGTTTAGGATCAAGGTTTAATTTACTTTAATTTTTTGGTTTAGGTTAAATATTGAATTTGTTTAGTGTTACAACCAGATTTTAATTTGGTTTAGTGTTTGGGTTAGGGTTCAATTTAGTTTAGGGGTATGGTTTTATTTGATTTAGTTTTACGATTAGGTTTACAATTTTTAGGAATTTTGAAAAGGCTTATGTTTTAATTAAATATATTTCTCAATTAGGTTTAGAGTTATGTGTTGACCTAGCTTAATATCAGGGGTAGAATTTAATTAGGCTCACAAAAATATTTTAATTTTCATTATTGGGATAGTTAGGGTCGAATTCAATTTTAGGATGAACATTTAGGTCCATGATAAGGTTTAAATTTAGTTTATTGTCAGTGTGTAATTTTATTTATAATAAGGTTTCAATCTGGTTTTGTTCGATTGTTAGTGTATAATTTTGTATAGAGTACAAGGGAAGAATGTGGTCTAATATTTATTTAAAGGTATTGGGTTAGCATTCTATTTGATTTAGGATTTGGGTTTAATTTACTTTAGCTTATGGATTCAATTTGGTCTAGTGTTTAATTAGGCTTATGGTTAGGGTTCAATTTAGTTTAATGTTAGCGTTCACATTTCTTTGATGTTAGGATGAGGGTTCAACTTCATTTTGGATTAGCTTCAATTTGGTTTAGGGGTTTTAGTAAAGATTCAATTGGTGATTTTTAATTGATTTTATAAAATAATTAAATATGTTTTTGTTTGGTAAGTTCTATAATAAAAATTACTTATTAGGGTTTACATAAAAGATAATTATTTAGTTATCATGCAATTTAATTATAAGGAGAATGCAATTTATGTTTCTATTTGGTCTGGCTTTAGGGTATGGTTTTTATAGTCAGGCTTATGGTTCAATTTAGTTTGGAGTTCAAATTTTGTCTAAATTTTTTAGGTTTACGATAGAGTTTTAATTTGTTTTAGGGTTAGGTGTTATTTATGCTTTATTATATTTAGGGTTAGGGTTCAATTTGGTTCAATGTTCAAATATGTTCAAGGTCAGCATTAAATTTTCTTTAGTATTGGGACGAAGCTTTATTTAGTTCCAGGATTAGTAGTAGGGTATAAAGTTGTTTAATATTAGGGTTTTAATTACTTCAATTTTTAATTAGGTTCAGACTACATTTTGATTTTGTTTAGTTTAAGGGTTAGATTTGAATTTGATTTATTGTTAGGATTATGGTTCAATTTGGTATTGGGTTTGGGTCTGATTTGATATGGTTTTATGGTTAGGTTTTGTTTTAGTTTAGATTTTTTCATAAATTTTCTATAGGGCCTAGGGGTATGGTTCAATTGAATATTGTTCACAATTAGGTTGAGGCTCATGTGTTAATTTTTCTTAATATTAGGGTTAGGGTTTAGGTAGGTTCTAAACCTTGTTAATTAAATACATATAAGTGTGCTTTTTATGCCTTTAATTTTATTTTATTTCGTTGTTTTAATTTTATTGATAATTTTTTTTGTATGGTTTATTTATATTTTTTTCATTTTATTTATTTATTCGTCAAAATAAATAAAATAGAGCTCTTCAATTCAATAATTTATAATACAAATATAAGCCATTACTATGTTATTATGAATACCATAGAGATATTGTCAAGATAGAACAATTACATAATGAATTATTAAAAATAATTATGTTTTAAAATCCTCTCATCAAGTCAATAAATCACATTTTGAAAAATGTATATACGCAAAAGTATTTTAATACATAAAAATAGATACGTGGCAATATTGTACTCACACCCACAATTTCTTATTTATCAACATTACTATGTTATTATGAAAATAACTTAAACATTCTAAAGAAATAAATTAACACTATCAATTTAGAAAAAAATGTATCTTGGAATTGTCAAATCAATCCCAGCCTTCAAAAGTTTTGATGAAGCATACAAAATCACATCCTTAGAGAATGTCTATCCACTAAATTATTCAAATGTAATAGTAAAAATAGGCCATTATTCTAGTCAGAATTGCTGTCATTTCCATGTTGGACCACATTAATGGGAACCATGTCTTCAGTTGGACGATTGATCATGTCAAACAAATACAACTACTCAAAGATGCATCAGTATAGATACCAGCTGCCCGAGTCTTTATTACTTTTTGGATAAAATTTGAAAATTGTTTGAGTCTACATCAGAATTTGGTCTCTAATAATTTTAGGCATCCATTCATAAAATAGTAGAGTCAAGAAAAGTCCACACGGTCCCCATCTAACCTGTCGATTCCATGTGATGTTTGACCGAGATGCAAATTGTAGACAAAAAAAAATTATCCATGGTAGTGGAGATTCGTCAGGCTAAAACTACTCATATGCAATCCTCTAAGAATTTTTCTTAACCAAATCTGCCCATTATGTTGTATCAGAGATGTATAATCGATTTTAGATACCATAGAAGCTCGTTGAAACCAAATCTCTCGTGGAGCAAATTGTACTTCTGTTGGATCGCACTCTTCATTCTGTGACTACGAGATCTCTGTAGAAATGAATAAAATTTCTTGCAGAAACATTTTCGAAGACAGACGTCTAGTTCTTTCTTGGCTATGAATTATTTGAAGATCTCTATGTTTAAAGCAGACATCAAATATGATAGTTAGGTGCCTTAATATATTGCTTTTGTTGAAATCTATTGACAAGAAATCGAGAACAACGGTTTAAAATGATCATACAAATTTATTTATGGTTTCATTTTGAAAAAATAATAAGAGTATTGAGCTCATGACTTTAATTAGTTTTTTTTGGTTAATATTTTTTTTGATGTTCGTTATATATTTAGATATGAGCCAATATATGGTATAAACATTTACACAAATACAATAGGAATAATACAACAATAAGTAGCATTCTTGGAATGTTTATAATATGCGATTAAAAGTATTTGGATGTCATCTTTTTAAATTATTATGGTAATGAGTATAGCTATTATCTTGCAAATATTTATACAAACACAATCTTTGTATTTTGTTATATGTTTTAACAATTATTATTTTCAATAGATTTATTGAAAAAATCTATAATAATCAATTTAGAAATTTGTAGTTGCAAAATAATGAACTATAGTGTAAACATGGTTTTTACAATTATTTGCTTTAATGGTTAATGTAAATAGTTATTACAAAACTAAACAATTATTACAAAACTATGTAAATACAATATAACAAATTGAAAATAAAATGAAAGATTTGAAATCTAGACTTTAGTATTTATAATTCAAAACTTAATATAATTGTAACTTCATATCGAGAAACAAACATTTTGTGAATATGTACATTGAGAAAGTCTCGATTTTGAAGTAGATAACATATGATATGCTATAAACCGTCTTAAAAAGTCTATTGCATTTTGTGAAAATTTACATTGAGAAAGTCTGGATTTTGAAGTAGATAATATATGATATGCTATAAACCATCTTAAAAAGTCTATTACATTTTAAGTCAATTCATAAATTTATAAATACTGCAATTCATTATTGTCAAGTAGGTTTTCATATGAGTGTAGGTTGTTGGATACAACTAAGGGGGGGGGGGGGGGGGGGGTGAATCAATTGTTTGTCATTAATATAAAACTTTATCTTTTCAAATCAAAACAGTAAATGAAAATTTGAAACCTCAAAAATAACACAGATCAGAACACCAAGAATTATTTTTGAGGAAACCATGTTAAGGGAAAAACCCCAGTGGGGATGAAACCCATAAATAATGCAATAGTAATAAAGTATCTTAGTTACAAGATCTTTCCCTTTTAGGAGAAGACAAATACAACCAGTACAAAGTCTTTATTAAAGGACAAACTCCTTTCTTTGAGTCAACAACCCTGTTAGGAGTTGACAGGATGGGCTTTTCTTTGCTCGGAGCAACTTGCCCAATGTGAAGGTTAAATCCACCTTCTGAATGTTAAACCCACCTTGTGGAACCACTATCCTAATGGAAGTATATAAATATATACTGATTACAAATAATGAACTCACTAAACTCAACTTCTTTGCTAAAACAGTTCCAATAAAGTACAGTAATCACACTGATTGCTCTACATCAATAGTCTTCACATCCACACATTCACATCCATACCCCCACACTTCACATCACTTGTTTTACTCCTCTATACAAGATACAAATGATTTATTAGGTCGGCACCAATTAGGAATTTCCTAAAAAAAAATTTTTACATAAAATCTTGTCGAGATACACATGAGATCTTGGACAAGAAAATAATAAACATCAGCTGGCTAACATACTCCATAATCCATAACTTATCTTCGCAGAAGGTAGAACATGACACATCCCATAGGCCAGTGCCAAATAAGACTTTGTAAGGTCACACGCTACAATTGACGTCACCAAGGGTGCGGCGATCAAGGAACAAGGAAAATTATTCCTTAATGGGTCTTCTATCATATCCTAAACTTGCATATCCTGAATCCATATTTCATCCAAGAAAATACATAAATTCAAAGACTAACTTTTCCATAGACCTCTATTTCTATTCTTGCGACCAGTCTATACCAAAACTATTATAATAAGTATTCCTTTGATTAAATTATCACATGTGATCTTAGATATAAGATCTAAATTCTATCTTAAAAAAAAATCCAAGCTCGTAGAGTTAGGCATGTTGTCTACAGCTCATAGAACCATGATGATTCTACCTGTTCCTCTGTTAACCAATATTACTGCAACGTCAGATATAGTTAAGTCAATCTTTTGAAACATATGTTGACATCGATGACAACACATGTTAGGAATAATTCCAACATAGGTGAGTGATTAATTTTTGAGTATAGATCCTATAACTAGATTAATATGATGTTTCACTGTGTATATCAAAATTAAATGTCAATACAGTATGTTGGGATATCTTTGATCTGTTGAAAAATATCTCATACTAGTAAAGAAAACCATCAAGCACCTACAATTATGTTTTGAATATGGCAAAGTAGATAGTAGCATAATGCTTCTTAAGATCCATAGATTTTGTTGAGAGTATTTTGAGAAACTAGAAAATGTATACATGAAATAAGTTTCTTAGACTTTATAATAAATGTTACAGTGATTTTTTTCTTCATATGATTTTCTAAAATGTTAAATAGCTACAAAATTTGGTGAATCTCTCAGATAATTAGGGTGAAGAAGTAATAAATATTGTAGAGATAATAAAGAAAAATGAAGTTTTACTTGCACAGAGTTAAAAGACATAAAATAAGAATTGAAAGTGATGGGTGTCCAAGAAACCACAAAAGTAGATATTTTATTGGTTAAATCCAAATCTAAGAATACAGGTGAATATTGAAATCGATAAATTAATTATCAAAGGAATTATTGAACGAGTAAAAATGTAGAATGTATTATTCATATGGTTGTACAAAATTAAAAAAGACCAAATAGATAGGATATGCACAAATTTATGAGAACACATTCATGATCCATTACCAACTCTCTATATAGGAGAGATACTAGAAAATATTGTTGGCGAGTAGGTTTATTCAGTTGGGTAGAAGTAAAAACCCGTGTCACACTTTTATAAAGGAAAAGGTCAACAATACACTTGAACTGTTCAACTTTAACGACATAAATGTGGAATTTGTGTTTAGAATTTGAAGATGATGTAAATTGATGAAATGTATAAAATTGGATAAAGTTTATTCCTATATTTTTTTAAAAAAAATTTTTGAATAAGAATTGACATAGTTTTTTAATTTTTGAAGTTCATTTTTCAGTTGCTAATAAATGTTGAAAATTTGAGGTCTAGTTCCTGCCAAACATGTATATACAAATAATATATTTTCCTTTGATTTCAAAATATGTTATAGATGACATGTATAATTAGTGCAAAAAAGAATAAATATTGGTTTTTGATGTATATTTTCTCCGATATAACTATTCAAGGTTGAACTTATCCGAAATCAACAATTTTTATCTCCTGTCAAATTTCCCCTATCAAATATACACCATTTAGAAAAAAATTACATATTCTTGAAGAGGACTCTCTCGTCTAGTGTTAAATATAAATTTTTAATATTTTGATATGATTTACTATTTTTTTTCTTTATTTGAAGCATCATCTTCTCGAATGTTAAAATACCTAATTGCAATTTTTTGAAATTATAATATGTTATATCTAATCAAAATACTATAAAACTTATATGACAATATTCTTGACTCTAAGCTCTACAAAAGGGTATTTTTATATATTTTTAAAAATATATCGTTAAAATGAGTAGGAGTTATTGAAACATCACCTTTCTCAAATAATTTTATTTCTTTGGTAATTAGATCCAAATTGGTATAAAACATGTGATTAATAGATATTTCCAATTGGAAAGTTGAAACACTTATCTAATGAATCTAGCTAGACCATATGTTTGGAAAAAATAAAATTAGTTAGAAATATCAAATTCAACTGTGTTGATAAGTTAGGTTGAAACCTGACACAACTTTGTGCTTTTACCCAGTACTAAATGAAGATAAAGGAACAAAAAATGTACAAGACTACATTTTTCATTGAATAGGGATAATTAATGTACACACTAATACCATTTTGGTTAAAGAATGCACCTATGGGTTTCAACATTATTGAGGTAAATATATTCATATAATTTGTTCATGACTTCCTATCTAAGGATGTACTTTTAAGTGCTTAAAAAATAATGGAATGTTAAAAGACCATAATCGATAATTTAGATTGATATTTGAAAGATATTATATCCTTAAATTGTAATAAATTTAATTAAATGTATATTTTCTTTATCATTGGGTACTCTACTAGGAAACATTATTTAAAAAGGGATGATAGCGGATCCCTTAAAACTCTATAGTATTAAACTTACCCCCTCCAAAGCATGTATAAAAAAAACATATCTAGAAAAAAATATATCAAAATCCTTTAAACACGAGAAATAAAGGCAGTGTGGGGAAAAGGGGAGTCAAGAACATGAGAGAGGATGTAAAAAATAAATGATAGTTAGATTTAATGAGAGAAATAATAAATACAACGCTTACACAAGGGTAAAAACACATGAATATAGAGGGTAAAAAATACATGTATCCACAAATTCTACCTATGATGCATAGGTGTGACCTCTTTTATCGACACATCCTTTTTAATACAACTAATTTTTTCCACATTATGCCTTCTTTATCACCTATCCTTTGAGGTAATGAGAGTACCTTCTTTTCTTTTATTCCACAAATTTTGTGCTCCAATTAACTTGCACTTGAACTACTACCTTTATACTTGGACTTTAGTGTACTTTATTTATGATCCAATCATCTCCTCCATCATAAATCTATTTTCATGGTAGGCAACTACTTCATATCAAGGTCCATTTGAAATGTTCATTTTAAGATGCTTCTTTGCCCAAAAGTTATTTAATACAAAAAAGCTTCTAGAGTTATTGTGAGACAATTTTGTATGAATTTTTCAAATGATTTGTACATATCAAAATAGTAAACTACATGTAGCCATTTATAGTGCTCCTTATGAACATGCGTCCAACATATATATTGAAATTATAGTCACTTGTTTTAAGTGTATGATCTTGTTAATTGTTCACTCTAAGATCTATATTGCTTTCATTAAGCCATGTTTCAGTCCAATCACAAATTTATTGAAGTAATTTAACCTAGAACTCTTCTCACAATAGACCAGAAAGGTCTTTCTTGTCTCATTAATTTAATCACTTGTGAGTATATATATAGGCACTTCATCAAAATTTTATATCCACTAGAAATGGATATTTATGGAAACAATTTTCAAAATTATGCTTAATGAGTAGTCCATTAGGTTTGAGAGGGTTGTCGAAGTGAAACCAAAATTTTAACTATTTCCTACATGTTCAAGATGACTTAATCTAAACACTTAAATCTCAAATGTATAGAATATTTCCTTATCTCACCTAAACAATGCTGAGATCTTTAACCCTTTTATTTTCTCTGGATGCAAAGTACCTATTATAGATCTTGGCTATCTAATCATATTGAAAAATCATGTACATTCTACAAGAATCTACAAGAAATCTAATTTAAAATATATTACTCAATAGATATGCATTACTTCATGTATGCTTGTGTATCTATGTATACATAGTAATATAGAGTTAGGGGCATGCATATGTGCATGTCCCCTAGGACTACCAAACCTAGGTATAGAACTATGCATAATCCAATTATAGCATGGGATTACTTATAGGGAATTGCATATTGCATGCATGCTAAAATTTGTTAGTTACTTAATCATGTAAGGCTTGTAACTAAAACTTTTCTTAGTAAATTTTTATGTTAAGATTCATTAATTTGAAAGTGATCTTATATTGAAATGACATGATAGAATGTGGTGTAGATCAAGAGGTTTGAATGGGAGCACAAGGTCATAAAACAAACAAAATAGTTTTTATTAGAAGTGACCATTTAAGAAGTTGAAGATTGTAACAAGTTACATTACCTCCACTAGTTGTATTTAAAGAAATTCAGCAAGAATTCTATGATATTAATAATCTAATCTAAAATAACAAAAAAGAAAAACAATACATAAAAGTATATGATAATTAATCCACTATACAAGAGAATGCATTACAATGTAACAAGCCGTAATATACATTTATGAAAACAAATAAAAAAGCATCTAGGTTGATGCTCTTTTGTTCATTATTAACAAGAATAGTATATATCTGTATAAAGAACAGAAAAGACTTAAGTTTACAATTCCCATTATAAGCATTTATAAATGAGAATACTAGCTTGAATTGTTTACAAAGTATTTTACAATTGTATTGGCATTGATTGGATGATTGATAGCCAATAATTCATTTTAAGTGACATATGCAAGCTTAAGTTGGCAAAGCTAGCCCAAGTGAGCTCAAGTATTACCTTTATTAGACTTCAATCAAAACAATTATACATTGTTATTAATTTTTAAGAAATATTTTTAGTAAATTAATTTTTTCAAAGAGAATAAATTATATTTTATTAATGAAAATTAATAAACTTTTGTTTTGATAAGCGAGAGATATTTCTAATAATATTTTATGATTGAGTGTTTAGTGTACCATTCAATCTCATGAAAGATGGGTTCTTGTGAACTACTACACATAAAATATAGATAAATGAGCTTGACTCAAAAATTACAAAGTTGATTCTTATAATAATATCATAAAAAGATCAATTCTATTTTTAAAAGTAATTCAATGCCACATTTAAAACAAATAAAACTACACTAACTTAAGTCACTACAATAATCAAATATTTATAAATAAATAATAATTAAATTTAATGATTGTTTCTAATCTATAAGATTTTGTAGTTTATAAATACCAAAACTACAAAGACTTATTGTCAGGATATTCAAATATACAAGAACAAATAATATCTGAAATTAGAGATTGCATATACATATTGTGGCTTGTCAGGGTATATTATACATATTGTTCAGTTCTCCGTAATTGATCTACGTCCGTATATTCCTAGGTTATTATTCCAATCTCAAAATAGCTGTGCACATTAAAATATACATAAGTTGTATTATTGAATTGGCCTGCAACAAAATTATAAGCAATGGGTGGCATCCTCGTCTATATTTGTTGGAATTTGCACCAAAGCAAGTTAATAATGGTCGAGGTGGGGTCTTGGGCGGCAGCCAGCACATCTCTCACAAGCTGGATAACATGCCAAACATTTAAAAACATGCCAAACAACTCAGCTTTTCAATGATGTTCTGCTTAGTGCAAGGATACATCTGTGTTTGTACAGCCATATCCTTCTGTGTTTAGACAACCATATATCTCTTTCTCTTCAATTCTATTTTATTTATAGGAAGGATGCATTAGATACCCATATCACCCAAATCACTTTGGAGTAGTTTTCAAAGCTTTCAAAAGTTTTGGGTGTTCAGAATACAATCTAATACACGATAATGGCAGTTTACAGAAATATGAGAGTGGAGTTTATGATAGCAATGATAATGGGGATGATTTTAGTAATGGGATGTTTTGAATTGGGTGCTGCAGCAGATGCACAAAGTCCCTCCCCAAATCCTCAAACAGGAGCTGCTGCTACTGCGATTGCTGTCTCTTCACTTTCTTCCTTTTTCATTGCTTCTCTGGCTGCCATACTCCTCTGCTGATTTTGAGTTTTGAGGATTTGGTTTCTTTGTCATTAAATTGATGGATGGATATTAATATATGTTGGATTGGGCTGCAATAAGTGGATTTGGTTGTTCCACCTTCTCTGTAATCTTGTTATTCATGTAATTGAAAAAGATTGTGGGTTTTGGTATTTTCATTGTATGTTTTTCGATTTCGTTTAAGTTTATTATGTGATTTTTTAGTTGTTCTATGAGTTCCTGGATTCCTTTTCACAATTTATGATGTAAGAGAAGTTGAGTATGTTTGAATAGTTATGGGAGTGGAATTGGCATGGGTTGTGAGTTTGCTTCTTATTAGTTCTGGGTTTAACTCCGATGGGATATGTGAGATCGAGATAAGATAAGTTGGACAGTTAAAAATAAATAAATAAAAATAATGTAATATTACACCAGTTACAAATTGATTTATAAAGTTCAGAGAATTCAAACAATTAAGCTTTATAAAAGAAATAATATAAGCTAAGAAGCACAAAGTTGTTCGGAGATATAAACTTAGTTAACACAAAATTGTGATTTTTTAATGATAGGAATCCCACTTTCAACTTCCATGTTGGACATTTTTTTATTGTTAAAAACCACATGATGCACTGGAAGTTTACTTCGATCAATTGACATTAATAATGAATAATAGTTCTCATGAAGGATAATTGAAAAGTTTGAGAGATAATAAATTTATCTTCTTGGATAGGCTTTTTTATTCTTCTCTAGTTTAATTATCTATTTTCGAATCACATTTATCTTCTAGATCAAATTTAAATAGATAATTACTATTTTTAAAGATAACATTACTATTTTTCTTGTGTCTTATTATTGTATTAAATTAAATTTCTTATCATAAGTGTAATGCTACGAATTTGTGTTCTGGTGTGATTCATCATTATACAATGCTCCTAGCTTGGCCTAGGACATAAATTTCACGTCACCCTCATGCCTTTTCATTTTAGCCCCTTTGCCACCCGTTCAGAATCTCGACCATGCAACATGATCAGCACAGGATGTGTGCGTGCCACAGAGACATCCACATGACATGCACTTGTCTACAAATCTACAGACGTGTAGACCGTCGTTGGAGCATTACAAACTACCACCCTGTAATTGTAACACCTGATTCCACTGCCATCGAGGTCAGAATTCAAATTTCTTCATTATAATCCCATTTTGAGTTTCACAAGTCTTCTTCTAGGATCTTACAAGATAATTTACACATATATAGGTCGTTCATTGCATTCTTGAGCTTCACATCACCATTGCATAACTTTCTCATGATCTCTTGTTGGCTCTCACTTCATCAAACCCTAGTTTTGTGCTTGTGAATGGGGGTTTCTTGTTAAACCCTTACTTGCATTTGATAGCATATAATTATATCTTGATCACATTCTAATATTTAGCTATTACAAATTACTTATTTATTATCATCTCTGATTATGTATCACCAATAATCCATTTGGCTGCTATGAAGGTGGAGACACCGAAACAAGAATTTGACTAAGGAAAATCTCCAAAAAAACCCCAACATTTTCTCTATTTTTGTGTGTGTAGGTTCGTGGAGGAGTGTTCTTGGAGTATCAATGTTATTAAATGTCAAATCCATTGTATGCTTTTCTCTTTCTCTCTATTTCATAGTGTAATGTGTATTTGTTTCATATTTTGTTGTCGCATTTCATTTTCTTTGTTATTAGTGTGGTAGTTTGTAATTTTCCTTGGACTTCAAGACAATTTTGATACCCTGTATGTTTGGGAAAAATGCGTGTTGCGCTGAGGTCTCGTTCTCGCACAATCATTTATGAATTGCATTGGCATCTAGGACAAGGAGCTCATGGACTCTTGCATTTGATCTTCATGGGCATTTTTGTTTTCTATAGTTAAAATATTTTTACCTATCATTTCAATGAAGTTATTTATATTTCTTTGTATTTAGCTCTTTAATTGTTATAATTATTTAATCTAGTTACACTTAATCTCCTAGTTCGTAAAACCTCCTTAGTCGCATTTAGTGTCTTAATCCCACAGCTGGCCAGAGTGCTAGTAGAAGTGAGGTGGTGCAAGGGAGAGATCATCCCTTGAGAATTAATCACTCTCAAGGTTGGTGCACTTTTATTTCTCCACACTAAACATGAGCACACTAATTGTGAAACTAAATCTCCACAACATTTTTCTGCAAATAAAGATTCAACTAGCCCAACTTGCTCCAATCTTATTTATTATACATAATAAACTTGCAAAATAATAAATTTTTATGTACATCAAAAAAGGACATTTCATTAATGGTCATTTTCAAGCTCATGAGTAAAATAAAAATAGCCATAAACATGGAAGTTAGAATTAGGATGATGGATCCCAAGTAAAAATTAAATAAAAACTAAATATCAATAACTTGAGCATAAAAAATAGATTCTTTTCTCACTTTGAATATAAGAGTAAGAAGTGTTAAGACTAGCCAAGATCAATTTGAAAGATAAAAAGTTTCCATGACAATTAAGAACTTTCACAATAACAATATCACCATACAAGTTTATTAAAATGTACAAAGAAGCTCTACATATAAAGGTGAAGATGAGGTGGTGAGAAGGTAAAACTAAAAGTCTAACAACCCATCCAAATATTAGACACATAAGCACACTAGGGACAAGTGTGAGAAGTGTTTTGAGTACACATGAGATGAGACAAATGAAAAGAAGTCTCTCTATGTGAATTTAAGCATTGTAAGAATAGAATCTAATCAAGATAGATAGGCAGAACACTTTTTCATAGTAGCAACCACCCTTAAGTGATACTTAGGGAGAAAGATAAACACTAGAAAATTAGCCTATTAATTGTTGAGAAAAGGTTTTGCACACTTTGAATAATATTTTTAATGTTATATTTTAATATTATGTGTGTTGCACCTAGAATCACCTAGATAGACGTGCATCACATAGATATTATTTGGAGATTCTATTCTTGGGGCCACTTGATGAGTTATGTTATAATATAGGGATTATTTTTAATATGGGTAGAAAATTGGGATATGCTATTTTTATAGTGTAGGATATTTTCTATCCTTAGGATGTTGAGACCCTAAAGAAAAAAAGTACCTTACACTACCTCACTTCTGCTAGCACTCTGATGAGCTAAGGAGATAAATAAATGATAGTTTACAACTAGATACAATAGTTGAAAATCATAAAATAAGAAATATTATAGATGAAGGTAATTTTATTATAGAAACGAGGAGTTCGAAATGTGTACCTCCTATCCTAAAATAGAAGAAGTATGAGCATCTCACGCCAGTGCAATGCAAGGACATCTACATGTTGTGCTATTGTCTATATATAAAGAAGCTAGAAGACATACCAATATCACTCCTAAACATTCTTCTTCACTTCACATACCTATTCATTACCTACAGACACTAAGAGACATACAAAAGTGTTTTGGTTGTATAAGGGATTTCAGTAGTCAAAACCCCTTTGTGGTGTTTCCATCTTCACATATAGCCAAATAGATAAATTTGGAACAAAAATAATAAATGATAGCATAATAGAAATAAACCCTCTCAGTAAAAAAATTTATCCCTTTAATAAATGTTTACAAAATGACTCAAGAATGCCCGAATGACTTGAGACACAATCGAAAGATATAAACTTAGCTAACACAAAATTGTGATTTTTTAATGATAGGAATCCCACTTTCAACTTCCATGTTGGATATTTTTTTATTGTTAAAAAACACATGATGCACTGGAAGTTTACTTCAATCAATTGACATTAATAATGAATAATAGTTCTCATGAAGGATAAATGAAGGATAATTGAAAAGTTTGAGAGATAATAAATTCATCTTCTTGGATAGGCTTTTTTTATTCTTCTCTAGTTTAATTATCTAATTTTTAATCACATTTTTCTTTTGGGCCAAATTTAAATAGATAATTACTATTTTTAATAGATAAAATTACTATTTTTTTTGTCTCATTATTGTATTAAATTAAATTTCTTGTCATAAGTGTAATGCCATGAATTTGTGCCTAGGTGTGATTCATCATTGTACAATGCTCCTAGCTTGGCCTAGGACATAAATTCCACGTCACCCTCATGCCTTCTCATTTTAGCCCCTTTGCCACCTGTTTAGAATCTCGACCATGCAACCTGATCAACACAGGACGTGTGCGTGCCACAAAGATGTCCGTGTGACACGCACTTGTATGAAAATCTACATATGTGTAGACTATTGTTGGAGCATTACAAACTGCCACCCTACAATTGTAACACCTAATTCCACTGCCATCAAGGTTAGGATTCAAATTTCTTCATTATAATCCCATTTTGAGTTTCACAAGTCTTCTTCTAGGATCTTACAAGATAATTTACACATATATAGGTTGTTCATTGCATTCTTGAGCTTCACATCACCATTGCACAACTTGCTCATGATCTCTTGTTGGCTCTCACTTCATCAAACCCTAGTTTTGTGCTTGTGAATGGGAGTTTATTATTAAACCCTTACTTGCATTTGATTGCATATAATTATATCTTGATCACATTCTATTATTTAGCTATTACATATTACTTATTTATTATCATCTCCGATTATGTATCACCAATCATCCATTTGGTTGCTATGAAGGTGGAGACACCGAAACAAGAATTTGACTAAGGAAAATCTCCAAAAAACCCCAACATTTTCTCTATTTTTGTGTGTGCAGGTTTGTGGAGGAGTGTGCTTAGAGTATCAATGTTATTAAATGTAAAATCCATTGTATACTTTTCTCTTTCTCTTTATTTCATAGTGTAATGTGCATTTGTTTCACATTTTGTTGTCACATTTCATTTTCTTTGTTATTAGTGTGGTAGTTTGTTATTTTCCTTGGACTTCAAGCCAATTTTCATACCCTATATGTTTGGGAAAAATGCGTGTTGTGCTGTCATCCCATTCTTGCACAATCATTTATGACTTGCATTGGCATCTACGCCAATGAGCTCATGGATTCTTGTGTTTGATCTTCATGGGCACTTTTGTTTTCTATAGTTAAAATATTTTTACCTATCACTTCATTGAAGTTATTTATATTTCTTTGTATTTAGCTCTTTAATTGTTATAATCATTTAATCTAGTTACACTTAATCTCCTAGTTCATAAAACCTCCTTAGTCGCATTTAGTGTCTTAATCCCATAGCTCACCAGAGTGTTAGTAGAAGTGAGGTGGTGCAAGGGAGAGTTCATCCCTTGAGAATTAATCACTCTCAAGGTCAGTGCACTTTTCTTTCTCCACACTAAGCGTGAGAACACTAATTGTGAAACTAAATCTCCACAACATTTTTCCTCCAAATAAAGATTCAACTAACCCAACTTGCTCCAATCCTATTTATTATACATAATCAACTTGTAAAAAAATGATTTTTTATGTACATCAACAAAGGACATTTCATTCAATGGCCTTTTTCAAGCTCATGAGTAAAATAAAAAATAGCCATAAACATGGAAGTTAGAATTAGGATGATGGATCCCAAGCAAAAATTAAATAAAAACTAAATATCAATAACTTGAGCATAAAAAAATAGATTCTTTTCTCACTTTGAATATAAGAGTAAGAAGTGTTAAGAGTAGCCAAGATCAATTTGAAAGATTAAAGTTCCCACAATTAAGAACTTGCACAATAACAATATTACCTTACATTTTTAAAAATGTACAAATAAGCTCTACATATAAAGGTAAAGATGAGGAGGTGAGAAGGTAAAACTAAAATTCTAACGACCCATCCAAATATGAGACACATGAGCACACTAGGGACAAGTGTGAGAAGTGCTTTGAGTACACATGAGATGAGACAAATGAAAAGAAGTCTCTCTATGTGAACTTAAGTGTTGTAAGAATAGAATCTAATCAAGATAGATAGGCATAACACTTTTTCATAGTAGCAACCCTCCTTAAGTGATACTTAGGGAGAAAGATAAATACTAGAAAATGAGCCTATTAATTATTGAGAAAAGGTTTTTCACACTTTTCATAATAGTTTTAATGTTATATTTTAATATTATATATGTTGCACATAGAATCACCTAGATAGACGTGCATCACGTAGATATTATTTAGAGATTCCATTCTTGGGGCCACTTGATGAGTTTTATTGTAATATAGGGATTATTTTTAATATGGATGACACATTGGGATATGCTATTTTTATAGTGTAGGATATTTTCTATCATTCTAGGATGTTGAGACCCTGAAGAAAAAATGTACCTTACACTACTTCACTTCTGCTAGCACTCTGATGAGCTAAGGAGATAAATACATGATACTTTACAACTAGATACAATAGTTGAAAATCATAAAATAAGAAATATTAGAGATGAAGGTAATTTTATTATAGAAATAAGGAGTTAGAAATGTGTACCTCCTATCCTAAAATGGATGTAGTCTGAGCCTCAGACCCCAGTGCAATGCAAGGACATCTACATGTTGTGCTATTATCTATACATAAAGAAGCTTGCAAACACACCAATATCACTCCTAAACACTCTTCTTCACTTCACATACCTATTCATTACCTACACACACTAAGAGACATACAAAAGTGTTTGGGTTGTATAAGGGATTTCGGTAGTCAAAACCCCTTTGTGGTGTTTGCATCTTCGCATATAGCCAAATAGATAAATTTGGGACAAAACTAATAAATGATAGCACAATAGAAATAAATATTGTTAGTAAACAAATTTATACCTTTTAATAAATGTTTACAAAATGACTCAAGAATGCCCGAATGACTTGAGACACAATCTATGAGTAATAGTTGAGTCACTTGCAATGACTATGTGCAAGTTCTCTCTGAGTTTTGATATGAAGGCTCAACTCCCTTCTTTAGATTTTCAATGAATAAAAGACCATGATATGTCTTTAACTAGAAGACACAAAGACGTGCTAGCATCCACCCATAAACATGGAATGAATGTGATTATTAAATTTATAAACACAGAAAGAAGGAAACAAATGACCAATAGATAATTTGTCTAATATTCCTATCACAGAGAAGTAAAGGAGAAATTAACATCTTATTTTGCATATATGGAAACTTAAGGTCAACAAACCTATGATGCACACACAATTTGGAAAAAGAGTAGCGGAACAACATCTAAGAATGAATAAAAACACCCATTGATTTATTTCAATCAATAAATCATATATCAAAACCAACTGATTAGACATACAAAATCTACTTTATCCTTAGACTCTTAATACAATGACCAACTGATCATCCTATCTCCACACACCAAACACCAGCTCTGCAAAAATAAAAATAGAAACTCTCCTTCCATATCCTGTTACAATAAGCACTCTGAAAATAATTTCTCCTCCCTCCCGTAGCCCATAGACCTCTCAGAAAGAAGAAGCCTTCTATCCATCTAATTCCAATATGTAGTGCTTCTAAACAGCTATTCGGTTGCCTTAACTGATTCTTGAAAATCAAAATCTTGCCAGAATTTTATAGAACCTTTATCGAAACTATATAATATATAGTTATGAGAACTATATATTATGTTGGTGTTTTCAACATTGCCGAATGGTATTTTAACTAAACTTCATCTATGGCACTCATATATGTTTGGTATGTGGCCAAATGTTATTCAAACAACACCGAGTATCATGAAGTGAGTTGCCAATCAGGATTATTGTCACCTGGACCTGCATGTGTAACATTGAGAAAGAAAGAAATACCAACAAGTGTGTCTCCGAGGTCTTCGATATTCATCTATTCAATTATTTTATTCAGACCTAACATTTAATTTCCTGAGTATTTTAAACCTTCATGAATTTCAAAATGTGGAAGCACACCCTTGTATTTTGTTTGGGATTAATGTGACATTCTCAAGTCACTTTGTATGTGCTGCCAATTTCATGTGACATGCTTGCACATTATATGCCATTGAAGTTCACTTAAATTGATGCAGTGGTAAGGGTGGTGGTTGATGGAAAATAAGAAAACTTTACAAATTTGTGAGGTTTAGGAACTATACCCTTCCAAATCCATAAGTGCTTCAAAAGGATTAAACTTACCAAGACTCTTCACAAGACTTCTAAGTGATATATTTGGTGTTCTTAACTAGTATTTACTTGGATTAAAAGTTTTTTAATGGTATCAAGAAAATCCCACACTCCCGTTCACCAAATCTCTTCAATCTGCCCCAGAGACCTAATTGCTCTGCCTAGTAGCCATGGAGAGACCTTCTTAGAATTCAAACTTTACACTTTCTCAAAACCTCAAATAAAATAAACACTGATCCAAACACCCTCTATGTAATACTTCAACATATCAAAAGCTAATTTATTGTTTTTTCGGAACAATTCAAGGTTCCCTTACTGTACCCCTGCAAATGGGCCTCAAAATGGGTGAAATAACAAAGCAACTACTAGTTATAGACCTCTCCAAGACTTCAAATTCTAGATAGAGTCTATTTATGCTCCCAAATGAACAACTACAAAAGGAATTAAACCCAAACCTTCATCAAGACCAAAACCCCTAATTTGGTCACTTCAAACCCTTGAAACTAGGTCTTCCCAAATGTCATGCCTCTACTCACTTCCAGACATGAAATAAAGTTGTTTCATCATTAATAGGACAATATTAGATGATTCAAATCATAACATATACCCCTTATTTGACTGGTTTATTTACTGCAATACTTGTGCCATCAATTTCAACAACTTTTCACTGTTTCCTAACTGTGATCACTTCCTTCCTTTGAATTTCTACAATTGTTTGATTAGATAAATATGATACAATGTTAGGTTAATCACATTCCATGGATCCTAGGCCTTTAAGTCCATGGAATGGTTAGTATCCATTAATAAACCTCAAACAGTTAAAGAAATTTGTATAGTGCAATGATATACCATTGTATGTGAAGGAAAAATCATACTAAATGACTCTTAAAACATTCAAAAATGTGTAAGGTTACCTTCAAATGTCTATTGAATCCTTTGTAGACCTTTTCCAACTGAAATTCACATGGATCCTCACATACAAGATGCAAAAATGAAAGGAAATACAGTTTTTATTGAATCTTCAGTCACTGTCTGTACATTCTAGGCCTCTTTTCCCATACAATGATTTCAATTTGAAATAGAAATCTAAATCTCAACTTCCCCAACCTCTCTTGATTGGTTAAAGGGATTAGTTTGAGTGTTTTACACTAAAATCTTAACTTCCCTCCCAAATGGATAACTAGCTATTACCTTTTAAACATTTGAATTTTTAACTATGAAAATGAATTAAAACCTTATTAATTTGGAAATTAAAAACTCCAAAGGTTTTTCAAGCTTTTCAACATTTTTTGAATTTTCAATTTCCAAGATTTTAAGAATTTCCAAGATTTTTCATGCTCTGGAATTTTGCCTCGATGATCGATTTGTGACTTGATGTGTTTTGACTTCCGAATGCATTTGGGCATTAGTTTAAAGATTTCTTCTTTCACAAATTCTGTGACTTCCTTGGGAATGCACTTGGAGTGCATGTCATGTTGAGTCTAGGACTCTCAACTTTTGGAATTTCCTTGACCGGGTGTCTTTTGCGCTTGGAGCGCACTTTGGCATAAGGTGAGGATTTCATTTTTTTTTCTCCGTAACTACCTCCCTTTTGCACTCTAGGTGCACATTGCATGGAGTTGAGGTTTTTTCCTTTTGTCACATTCCTTCACCACTTCCACTTTGCACCTTGAGTGCATGTTGGCACAGGTAAAGGATTTTGTTCTTTTTTATCCTTCGTGACTGAGCCTATGTTGCGCTCTGGATGCATTTTAGCATGAGTGGGGGGCTTTTCCTTTTTTAACATTCCAAAACTGCCCCCGAATGCACTCTGGGCGCATATTGCATAGAGTTGAGGATTTTTCCTTTTCTCACATTCCATTACTGTCCCTAGAATGCACTCTAGGTGCACATTGCATGGAGTTGAGGATTGTAACTTCCTCCATGTTCCGCGACTACCTCCGTTTTGGGATCTGGGTGCACATTGCATGGGGTCATGGATTTCTTCTCTTTCCATTCTCTGCGACTTGGTGAAAAGTGCGCTCTAAGTGCATTTTCGAATGGGTTAAGGATTTTATGGCTTGAAAGAATCCATGAGTACACAAGTTTTGCACCTTGAGTGCATTTAGAGTGCCATCAAGGATTTAATTTGTTAGACCTTCCCCGATGAGTGTTGAACTATGCTCCATGAAAGGTGGGATGTAGATAATAGACTCCTTCATTTACCGTATTGGGCATGATTCTTTCTCTGTGCAGAACTATTTTATCGATGATCATTTCTCCTAACATTCACTGTGTTATGTGCTAAAGAAAACTTTGACTAAAAACTTCATCTGCATTTTGAGAGGCATTTGGCATATTAGAATTACTATTTTATTGGATGACTCACTTGGAGACTGGTACAAGAGCCTACTGAGACAAAATAGGGGCCAAGTGGGAGAACGAAGGACAAGGGTCCCATCACAGATGGGCGATGTTGTGAAGGTCACAACACTAACCTTCTTGCAAGAGAGATCATTGTTAATGAAATCAAGCAAGCTATTAGAGCTTTGAGTAGTGACAAAGTGACAGGGCCAAACACATTACCTACTAAGTTCTATAAAATCAACCTGAATTGGATTGGGGAGAAAATCCACCAGGTATATAATGAAGCCATTGCATAGGAAACTCTTGGCAAAGAGATTAATACACGAGTTATCAAAATGATTCCAAAAGAAGGCAACTAAACACTAATTAAGAGGTGGGGACCAATTAGTCTATTAAACATATCATACAAAATTCTAGTCAAAGTGCTAGCTAAAAGGTTGGAGGGTGTACTTCCAAAGATTATGAATCCTATCCAAACTGGCTTTGTTAAGGGAAGGTATATATTAGAAAACTTACTCACATCATTGGAAGGCAATGAGATGGGAAAAGGAGTCAGGAAAAGAAGTTAGTATGGTACTAATAGATTATGAAAAGGCCTATGACATAATTGAATGAAATTTCAATTGTATGATGATGGAAAGCATATGCTTTCCAAAGACTTTCCAATGCATGATTGAAGTTTTGATGAAATATGCAATTCCAAGAGTGGAAGTGAATGGAGCTAAATCTGATTGTATACACCTTACAAGGTCTATCAGGAATGGATGCTCTATGCCTCAGCCTTGTTTGTAATAGAAGTTGATGCATTATATTATCTTTTGAGAGATAACTCCTTATCTCCTACATTAATAGGGATTACTCTACAAAATGGGGATGACCTCACGAATGTAAAATTTGTTGATGACACTTCTATTATAGTGGGGTTGAATGAACCCAATCTTGATAGATTGATAACTAAATTGAATATTTTTTATGTGACTTCAAGAAGCAAGATCTCTCTTCCCAAGTCCATCATGCTTGGTTGGAGGATCACCCCCCAATTTGGTTTGAAAAATTGAGTTGGCATGGGGAGGTTTGAGACTGTTGGAAATCTATTGGGAAATGTGATATTGAGAGGGGAGTGAATTAGATATCACTTATTAATCCATTTTTGTATTGCTGAAAACTTGCATAGCATTATCATGTGAATAACATCAATGTAATGAAACTAATAAACTAAACATCATACATGAAAGTACTCATAACACAATGATTTGGTTACCTAGAAACCCTTGAAAGGTAAAACTAGGGTGGGGATGCCACCCACAAATCTTCACTGCTGCAGTATAAAGTTTTCCTATTAAATGTTTCTCAAGAAATGGTTTATGAAGCATCATAACCATGTGTAATGCAGAGTTCCAACCAGATGATGTAACATTTAGAACCTCTAATTGCACTTCTAGCTCGGCAACTAGATTGAGTAGGCTCTAGGCAGTAGAAAGATGAGAATCTTTCTGTATTGTTTCCTTAGCCTTTACTAACTCTCTCTACATGGCCTCTAGGTGAGGTGTCAACATTGATTGAATTGAGAGTAGACGAGTCCTTATTTTACCATCATTAGCCATCAACTCATCTATCCTTCCTTGAGAATATAGAAGCTTGGCATAATGTCTGGAGTTGGAACTAGCATCCAAACTCAATGTGTTACCAGTATACTTGATATTTGTCTACAGTTTATCTATAATTTCCTGGTTATCCTTTGTAAATTCTTCTACATTGCACAATTTCTTGTAGAAAGTTTGTGCATTTAGTAAAACTCCCTCTGAATCGAATATTTGGGTAGAGAGTTGTGCCTGCTTCACTGCTATCTTGGTCGAGACCTTATCCAATACCTTTATCTCAATTTTTCTTTCTGACCACTGCAACAACTTATCATTTGCTTCGCTTTCATCATCAGGCACTTTCTTGACTATGTGGACAAGTTGCTCCAATATGGGGTCGGATTCATTAACATTAGATATTTCAAAAGCATCAATAAATATACCTTTGATCTCATGCAAAACTTTCTTTTGCTGATGTTCTCTTCTTAGTTATTCCTGTCTGCTTTTTTTTTCAGTAGTTCTTGTAATGTATGCATCTGTTCATATGATAAGTTATCTATGTCCCATTTTGGAATCACAATAACTTCTTCGAGTGTCACCTCAGGTGTAGAAACTTTCACCTTCTTTTTATGTGCCTTCTTCTTTGGTGTATGACCAATCGGCATATGTACAAGAGCAAACCCAATTTATAGAAAAACCACTCAGCTATCTATTAGCTTCTCTGATAGATTGATAACTAAACTTAATATTATTTATGTGACTTCAAGAAGCAAGATCTCTCTTCCCAAGTCCATCATGCTTGGTGGGAGGATCACCCCCCAATTTGGTTTGAAAATTTGAGCTGACATGGGGAGGTCTAAGACATCATGTAAGATACCTAGGAATTCCTTCTCCATGTGTCCAGATCAGAAATAAATATGAGACTGGGTTAGAAGAAAAATTGATAGGAAATCGAGCAAGTGGAATAAATATTTTCTTTCCATGGTTGGGAGGCTTCAAGCATGTTAGAATATTCTTTCCTCATACACTATTTATTATACATCTGTTTGGATTTTAAGTTAGTATCAACTCAATCATATTCAAAAATAGATTAGAGATTTCCTATGGTTGGATAGAAAAGGGGGAAGGAAAAGACACATGTTGAGGTGGCAATGGTGCACCATGAGAAAAAAATTTGGCGGATTAGGACTCAAGGATCTCAAAACTTAGGGTATAGCCCTTATAGCCAAGTGGATATTCAAAGCACTGCAAGGAATGGAACCATGAAAGATCTTTGATTAGAAACAACATCAGAAGAGTGTTCCCATATAAAAGATCTTCATAGAAGGGGTTGCACCTTTGTGATCTCATTGTTAGCCTTTTACCAATTAAAGTGTCTAGATTAGAGGTTTTCAAATCCCTTTAGAGAGGATGAGACCAAGTGAGAAGCCTAGGCTCCTAGAAGGGGAGTGTCTCAGATAATTTCATGATATACAGGGAGAGATATATTTGGTAGAACTTAAGACATGAGGATAAACCTATTGCGTTGTTCCAATATTGTTCAACGAAAAATTGGATAGCTAAGGCAATCAGAAAGATGGGTGATATCATTTAGAATGGATAGCTTATGTAGTCGGAAAAAATATGTCAGATATATGGTGTATCTAGGGGGTAGTGGAGAATTATCAAGGCTGAAAGCATCTATTTCTTCCTTAATAAAAATCATGACATTATTTTCCATATCAACTCTTGTTGCCCAGTGTAAACTTGGAATCCACATCTTGGAGCAAGATTTTTGATATTTTGTGGGGGAGACTTGTTGAAACAAAAAAAATATGCTTTCTTTGGAGGTTAATGGTTACTAGGCTCCATCTTAAACACCCCATTGGAGACTACAATATGTGCTTAATTTGCAGAACCCCTCATAATGTGAAGCATCTTTTCTTTGACTGCTTATTTTCCAAAGAGGTGTGGTAAATTTTTGTGTTAATTATTAATGGAAAGATTAGTATCTTAAAGATTATCTATGGTAATATCTTGGGCCTAAAGAAGGATTGTAATGTTTTTTTGTCTACTCTTTCTGTTGAAATTCTTTGGATCATTTGGAAGTTTAGGAATAACAATGTTTTCAATGGTAGTGATAGAACTCTTACTAAGTCTCTGAGGAGATTCATATTTCATGAAATTGACATGCAATTTACAACTACTATGAGGCTCTCTAGAGAGAAGCTCAAAGATCTATTACATGATGACATGATGAAAGTATTCAAATTGGAGATCTTGCATGGATTTACATGGGCTAGGAGCATTGAGGAAAGGACAACATTTGAGACAACAATACAAAACTTCATGGCAAAGATTATGCATCAATGTAAGAGGGAAGGTAGAGCTATTGTCTCAAAAGAAATAATACCAATAGCTATATTACTGCTAGCAACAACATGAGGTACTCCAGTTTATGACACATCAAGAGAGTTACACCTATACTGCTAGCAAGTACAAGAAGATAAAGCTTTGAAGTGGATAAAGGTAACTATATTTTGATCAAATTATACTCAATACAAAAATAATCTATAAACTTAAAAATATTACTTTTAGATTTTTATTCTAATAATTGATTTAAATTCAAATACCACAAACTCTAACCATAATTGAGCCCTAATAACCCTATTCTTTGTAAATTGTCTGTCAACATATTATGAGATACTGAAATGTGATTCAAGTCAAGTTAAATATTGATGGATTACAATTCTTTCTATTTATTTTATTTAAACCATTTAAATTTTTTCTATTTCCACTCCTTAAATTATGTAATTATATAATTTTAATTGATTCACAAACATCACTTTGTAGCTTTTTTTAGTTTTTACTTTTATATTCTCTATAAATTGTCTTTCTACACATTATGAGATCATGAAATGTGATTCTAATTGAGTCAAATATTAATGTAATACTATTCTATCTATTTATTTATTTGATTTAAACTATTTAAATTTTTCTATTTCCACTCCTTAAATTATGTAATTATATAATTTTAATTGATTTATTGATTCTCATTCTTTCTAACTTAAACCATTTTGATTTTTCTATTTTCACTTCATTAAAAGTATGTAATCATCTAATTTTAAAAGAATAAAAAATGAAGATAAGATATATTTCTATTAAAAATTTAAAAAAATTGACATCACAATTTAATATTATTTAAAAAGACAATAAAACCTCTAAAATCAATGTATCTACTTTTTAGTGCTATACATATGCACTATAATCTAAGAGTCCAATGAACTAGAGCACAAAACCTAAAATAACATATTGAGAGAATTTAATATATGTTTTTATAGTTTATTTTTTCAAGAAAAGTAAACCATATTTTTTAAGGAAAAATAAACTTGTATGATATATGTTTTAGTTCAAAAAAATATTATATTTCTAACAATACCAAATACTCAAATTATGTATATTTATCTACATCATTCAATTTTAAACTTCATAATTAAAAATTCTATATTTCCTTATTTAAAAAAGAGTTTTTAGAAAGAAAAAAATAATTAAAATTTATTTTATTATTTTTTAGTAAATTGTATTCAAATATAAATACATAACTTCAAAGAAAAAATCATTTACATTCAAAATATTGAATTTCAAATGCCTCAAACTATTTTCGAATATGTATGCCAATCAAAATGTAAATAAAATATATAAGTTTAACTGAATAAAATAAAACCACTTTTCTAAAAAAGCTCAAATTTAATTTCTAAAATGATTCACTTATACTACAATCTAACCATTCAATTTTTCAAAATTGAAAAAAAAAATTCAAATATATAGATAAGCCTAGCTTGACAACTTTTATCCAATCTGTTACAAAATGAATGATGCGTGCTCAGAAATATTTCAGTAACGTAACAAATGTCATAACTTTTTTACAATTCCGTTTAAGTAATGTCATAAATTTTGAAAAGAATTCTAAAATAAAAACTTGAAGAAATTGCTATATAAAAAAAATCTAATATTCATTTTCTTGAATAGGATAAAAGAAAAAACCCAGCCAGGTGCATAGGGATGATCTATTATATCTTCTAAAGAAGTGCTACTCGAACATGCTTGATCCTGTATTTATGAAATATGAAAGTTCAGTTTAGAGGCTCTAAAATCTCACTAGTAGAAGTAATTGTCATTACAAAAGCAATTTGATTAAATTTCACTTATCTCAAGAGGCTATAAAATCCCATTAATGGAGGTAACTCTCATAACAAAATGAAAAACAATTTGAAGTAAATTTTGGTTACCTTGGAGGAACCATCAGTTCCTCTATGTTCCATTTAATTTGAGAATTTCTTTAGTCTTTTTGCTATATCCAAAATCATATTTATGCCATTAGTTTTCACAGGTTTTGATTTTTCAAACTGGAAATAATCGTGTTGAATCCACTTTTGTCCAAAGTAATGTTATGCTTGCTGATTTGCCCGATTGGGACTGCCATTTAAAGGCTCTGGTTTTCAGTCAAAACACGTTAACAGATGATGAAGCTGAAGCTGGTCGGAAGAGATGCTGCAGAGTTGTGACTACTTATTATGCGAGACCTTCAGAACTCTCCCGTTCAAATGCCATAATACCCAATTTTAATTAATCTAAATAAATATAGATAGACCATTGTTTGAAAAAATATTTTAATTATATATAAAAAAATTCAAATTAACTAAAGAAGTCAAACATTCTATTTTAAAAAATACAAAAATAATATAGTTATATAAAAAGTAGAATTAAATTATGTATATATTACATACTAATTAGTAAATGCAAGAATCTTAAATTTACTAAATAAGTTTTAGATTGAGGCAAAAACAAGTTTTGAGGGGAGCCTCGAAACCTCTTACAAAGGATTACAAAATATATTCAATAAAGACTACCATAACAAAACACTGCCGGAATAAAGAAAACCAATATGACCACACCAACAACCAGCAGCAGAACCCACCACAAAAAGATTGTAACACCAACAACTAGACACATAAAATAGGACAGAAAAATAAAGACAAGCAAGGCACTAGGCCAGATCTTTCATAGTAGCGGTTGCTTCCTCTTCAATGATAGTAAAATCATCATCTTCCTCTTCACAGTAGAAATTTACTAAACTAGCAATTGCCCCTTGGTATGCAATGAGTACGCCGAAGAGATGTTTAAGATCGAATAGAAAATAAATTATTTTATTAATCTATGCAATAGATAAGGTGAGTCAATAGGCCATTTAGCAAATGATGTTTTTTGTACAACATAGGTTTCAATGGATAAGTGTTAACTTCAAATCAACTATGCATCTGGTTACAAGGATCCAAAAATGGTTGAAATAAAACTTTTAATCAGGCCTCACTACTAATAGACTCACTTTAAGTTTTCAATAAGGAGGGATGGAGAGATAGGGGGGAAAATCAAGAGGGAGGGAGTAAAGAGCTAGATATGGAGGTTATATATAGAGAGAGGAAGGTGAAGGTGAAAAAGGGGGAAGAGAGATATGGAGAGGAGGAGAGGAAAAAATAGAGAGGAGAGATAGATAGGTAGAGATAGAAGAGATAAACATACAAAGAGGGAGAGAATGAGAATGTGAGAGATGGAATGAGATAGTAAGTGGTGTGTGTGTGTGGAGAGAGAGGGAGGAGGGTGAGGGGGTGGGGGGCGAGCGAGGAAGATGGAGAGAGGAAGATAGAGAGAAATAGATAGAGATATAGAGAGAGATAGAGGGAGAGACAAAGATGGATGAGATATGGAGATAGAGAAGAAGGATAATCGAATATAGATAAACATATAGATGGAGAGATAGAGTGATATAATAGAAGAAGATATAAAGAGAGGAATAGAAGAATAAGATAAATAGTCACAAATATAATTAATATATTGCAACAATGCTTACATTAATTGAAAGATAAACTCAATATTTACAAATTAAAAATTATTATAAAAATTGAATCTAAATATAGTGAAATTCTTAAATAAATTAAATTAAATTAAAAAATAAAATCATACTTCAAATAATTATTTAAAATAAAAAAACTTACAAGTAAAACCAAACTTGAAACCTATTAAAAAATTAATATATAACACATTGTCAAAAATTACATGTAAAAGTAAACTTAAAAATTTATAAATAAAATGAAATCTATTAAAAGGGTAAAATACTTTTAGATTTTTATCATGTATTTTTTCAACCATCTTTTTGATATGATATGTGGATGCTTCATATTTCTTTGAGTAAAATATTATTAAAATTGTCTCTAAGAAATTTTTTAAAATCAAATAATTAATTTATTTGAAATAAAATAATAATGAAGATTTATAAAACTATCCAATTAATATAAAAAAATTTAAATGGACACAAGACTTGTACATATTATTAGACTTTTTGAAATTAAAGATCACAATTGAAAAAAATATATGTAATATTTTTTCAGTTATTTAAATTAATTTTTCTAATATTTAAATTATTTTTATTAAAAGTATTTTTAAATATTATGTATAAAAATATTTTACTAAAATACAATATATAATAGTAAAAACATATAAATAAAAATAAATATATTAAAGTTTTTTCAATTATGTGAATTAATTATTACAAATTAAAAAATTAAAAACCTAAATGGTTATATAAAAATGAAATAAGTAGTGCTACTACAGTGTTGCAATCTCCAAAAAGGAAAATGCTAGAAAATGAGGAAAGTTCAGAAATGATGAAAAGGAGTACAAAATGATTAAAATAATTTTGGTTATGTTGTCGGGCTCAGAACTATTGGAATTGGATACATGACCTTTTAATGCCTTTTCTGGCATATGGCACTCTTAGGCGATTCACCCAGAATGCCTTCCCAGTATACCCAGATCTGGCATGCTTTCAGGATGGAGATTTTGTTTTCTTTATGGAAAGATTAAAATGTTACATTTTTTTTACTCGCAGCTTTCTAGATATCAATATTTCTCTTTATGCTAAGGCATGTTTATGTAATAATGTCATGATGCAAATTCAAGTGCAAGCTGATAAGGTGGCCCTTGAGGTTGCCCATTTACAAGAGTTGTTACAGCATCGGGGCAATGCCCTTATACAGTAGCTCGAGTGCCGTCAAATTCCCTCTCAGCTAATCGCATGCCCCCATGGGGCCGCCGTCATAGCCAGAGTTCCTCTGTCAGACATTCTAGAATGTTGCACTCTTGGCACCGTCGCCCTACCTCTCCTCCTTCTTAGAGGGTTGCGGATGTTGGCTGGCCTCTTCTGCTTGTTTCTATTGTGGCTGCTTCAGCTCAGCCTTCAGCCAGTGTTCTTGCATGGCCTCCTGCCACTTCTGATAAATTTCCCCGCCTAGCGCTTGTTATTTCTCCTAGGTGGGAGGATGGAAAATTGGAGAATGAAGAAAAAGAAAAAGATGATGGATGATCGCTTCCCCACCAGATCCTTGGGCCCAATGTTTGGGGCAATCTTGATGACAGAGATCCTCCTCCCTCTTCTTCTACTACTCTTGTAGCTTGAGGGTTTCATTTATATTCTTTTTTGATAAGTAGTTGTATGCTTCCAACATAGTTGTCGTGTAATTCTTCACGGGGTGAGTTTTTTCCCCAGCCCCTTTTTTGTGAATACTGTACTTTTTATATTTTTTAATAGAAAATGCCTCTATTCATAAAAATAAAAAAAATTTCAAGAAAAGTTCAAAAATGATGAAAAAGAGTACAAGACAATTGAAATAATTTTATTTTTTTTTGCCACTTTTTGTTGCCTTGATTTATGTTGTCACCTATTTTTCACCTATCGAGATTGGAGTGTCTCCTTTTAAATCCACCTTTGTGTGGAGTGTTTACCATTGGTTATTGTGTAAAAAAAGGCGTCCACCTATTTTCTACCTAATAAGTTTCTAAAATTTAAACATTCTATTTTTTAAAGATTCTAAATTAATATTGATATATAATAAATAATATAAAAATATATATATTAATAATGATCATCTAATAATTTATTACTAATAGCAAGTTTTTTAAATATAACTTTTTTATAATAAATATTATAAAATAATATATATTTATATAATAAGTAAAATGCTATATTGTCAATAATAAATTTTTAGATTTATTAAAAATTTAAAGTGTCACACTTAGAATTTTATTAAAATATAGACCTTCAATCTATAAGGTCCAATAAAATTTTAGGCTATCATATAAGATCCAAAAGTTAAAAAGAATACGGCCATCAAATTCGAGGCCTGTTCTGCAGAGATAGTAATAGATTGCAATATAATGATTTTACAAATTTTAATTAATTTAGAAATACAAATAAATAGTCTAATCAGGTGCATTTTTGGCCCCTGCATAGCCAAAAGTGTAAAAGATATAGGCCCCTCTAAGGGGCCGCTCGCGCCTGCCAGTAACAGCTTCAGCAGCAATGTTTTGGGAGCGCTTGCCCTTTTTTTCAATAATTGTACGAGCTTGCCATAAAGAAACAAGGTACCGAAAACTTAAACGCGTGGAATGCCTCAAATCTCTTGAGGATTGGCAGATCTGGCAATTTAAGCTGGATAAGAAATCACATTTGTTCCATTTAATTTGAGAATTTTTTTAGTCTTTTTTGCTGTTATCCAAATTCAACATGCCATTAGTTTTCACAGGTTTTGATTTTTCAAAATGGAAATAATCATGTCGAATTCACGTTTGTCCAAAAGTAATGATTTGCTTGCTGATTTGCCCGATTGTGGCTGTTCTTTGAAGTCTCTGGTTTTCAGTCAAAACACGGTTGGAGGAGATGCTGCAGAGTTGTGACTACTTATTATGTGAGACCTTCAGAACTCTCCTGTTCAAATGCCATAATACCCAATTTTTATTAATCTAAATATAGATGGACCATAAACTTTGGGTAGAATTTCTTGTACTTCCGAAAACCCAATTTTAATACCCAATTTTTTTTCAGAAATTTTTTTTTTCTCTAGGAACTTTCGAATAGAATTTCTTGTACTCCTGAAAACCCAATTATAATTTCTAAATATAGAGTTCTCTTTATACATCATTTTCAAAAAGAAATATTTTTCCCTACTAAGTTTGGGTAAAATTTTTGTACTTCTGAAAATCGGATTTTAATTAATCTAAATATAGAACGTTTTTTAATGCAACATTCCAGAAAAACGCATTTTCTCTAATAACTTCGGGTAGAATTTCTTGTAATACGAAAGAGCAATAACTAATATTATTACTGAATAGGGAACGAAAAATGTTGCTGCCGTTGAATAGAAAATGCAAACAGAAATTAAAAATGGCCTGTTCGGTTCATATAAACAAGGCCTTCGGCTTAAAAATCAAGTATTATTAACAAGATTGATTATATTACTACTAATTTAACACATTCACTGACTATTTAATCTAAGCTTCAAGTCATGATTAAGTGACTCAATCTATACTATGACTGAGGAAGTAATGATTCCAACAAGCCGCTTTACTTCAGGAGAGAATTAATAGATAGTTTAATTACAGAAAGAAAATGAATTGTTTGGAAAGAGCACAATCCAACAGGAGAAGTGCACGCCTAAATTTGGTGAGGTTTAGTCTTGTTCGGGCAATGGCCATGGAAGATGTCCAGCCTGGCAGTAAAACCTAAATTTTTGGAAGGCTTGAATGCCTTCCATTGTAACATTGTAGCGCCGTAATGTGTTTCTCAGCTTACTCCATTCTTCTCGCTCCTCTTCTTCCTCAGCTGTTTTGTATTGTTGCACTGAGCTTTTTTCTTCCTCTCTTAGATAGTCATTCTCGATCCTATTCAGAATTTTTCTCATCTCCTCCTGCTCTCTCAAAACCTTTCCCAAAAGTTCCTTGAGATAATAATCTCCATCTGTAATGTTTTTCTCTGGCAAATTGTCACTTGTTTTCCTCATTTTCTGGTCAGCTGGCAACTCCTTATCGATATAATGCTCGACAATGTCTCTCAGAGAAGGCCCCTCTCCACCTTTCCACTTTATTAAAACCTCAAGCTTGTTCCATTTCTGCATCAATGCGTTCAAAGAATTTTCACTTTTGGGTATAAGAACTAAAATTTGTGTGCCTGTTAAATAAATAACTACCGCCGTCCGTTTAATTGAATATCGGTGAGCTAGGATTATAAAATTGAGTGAGGCTATCTTACTTGTATAAGAGTTGTTATGAGGTGCCTCCATTGCCAGCACACAAAAATCCATGCAATAAATTGAGCCTGCCATCCTTGGACTTGAATAATGTCGGGGCGTAGACACATAATATTCCATCCTAGCCGATGGTATGTCATGAAACATTTCCATTCGCGAGGAAGTTTTCTACTGCGTGTGCACCGAGTGTGGAGAAAGCGAAAAGCATTCCTTTCTCCTTGGTTATACTTGGGGATGAGCATTGCAGTAATTATTGACAAGAGACTCTTCCTGTTTTCTGACCTTTTTTTATCACCTACAACAGACATCAAGCACTAATCATTATACATTTTTTATGTCTGGCATTAGAAATTCATTAGTCTACTCAAGTTATTTTTAGCGTAGCTTTTCTAATAGAGGAACAATTTGTAGTCGTAGTAGGCCATGAATATATTGTAGATAAAAATACCACGACATTTTATAAAGAAAATTAAAATTTGTAATACAAGAAACTTTAACTTTTGTAATATAAGTGATCTGGATTCAGAAACTCGTAGAAAACAAAATTGATATAATATAGCCAACTTATCAAACATGAAACCTGTACCTTCTTCATCTTTGTCGATTGGTTGTTCTTCTATCTCAATCAATTCATGCTCAACTCCGAAGCGTTCTGCAAACACACATGTTGAATGAAAACGGATTGTGAATTGCACGATGATACATTGCCCAAATCATCAAATAAAATATTCTATATATCTGAATAATATATTCTTGTTTCTCAATTACTTCTTCCTTATTCTTTCTTGTTGGAGCGTATGTGTGCAGGAAAGCAACATTCTCAAGTTGAGGGACATATTAAAATCATCGGTAAAGTAATGCTTAGATCGTTAATCTCCTATATTTTGTTTAGCTTAAAAGGATTACATTTGGAATATTCACCTGAAATGTCGGGTGTGAGGGTTGTTTCCTGTTTATCTTCAGATTCTGCAGAATGAAATAATTCATCTGTTAAAGTGGTGTTGTACCTTGATGTAAATATAAAATGTGACTAATGCTACTAGTATAAAGTAAAAAAAATAATTTTTTTACCTTCTATAGGTTCATTTTCAATTTGATTCTTTGGATTCACTTTTTCATGTCTATGATTGTTGTCTTTTTTATTGCTAGACCCTTTTCTACTATCCCATATACCTAGCTGCCTTTCTAAAAAGTCATTTGACTCTTTGTCACTAGGGTCCGGAAGGTGTAGGGGTAGCTGAAATATCTTTCTTAAATAGTTGTCTGCTAGCTCTACATTGGAATTATTAGATGTGTTATTGTTGTTGCCGTACTTTCTTATTATCGCCCTTTCGATCATGCTATTTTCCATGCTCAAAATAACGTTGATCTCACAAGTGGCCAAAACTAGATTCACTGCTGATAATACCTGTCAAATAAAAGTTAATAAAGAAATTTAGAAAATAAGAGAATAATATTTGATAATTATAGCAATTGTAGATTGACGGGCTTTTTTAAAGTGATACCTGTAGAATCACACTTTCTTCACAACGATCCAAATCGTCGACGAAGACTATCATCCTGAGACTATTATTAGAAGCAGGGGGGAGCTTGCAAATCTTTGTTCCTGGAACATAGTTCTCATCCCAACTCCATGTAATAAGGCACCACATAAAAGCAAACATCTTCCACATCCAAGAAGGTCTATAACTGAGCTCTTCTTTCAAAAAAATTGATATCAGCAATAACTTTCTGATGATAACCAAGCTTTTGACTATGGTCTGGTAGACATAAGTACTCCTGGACTTGTGAAGTGATTGGTTTGACAAAAGAGACAATTGACTTCCCTAAACCCCAAGCAGCTACAATCATGGTTGCTGGTACACCTCCATATTTAAGTATCTTTATATCTTTATTATGGGCCGTACCAAATACCAGCCATACAATGACACTAAGAAAGATGGCCACCACCACTTGGAAAATGAATGGGAAGATCACATTCAAACAAATGCTCTCTCTGCAGTTTTTCCAGTTATATCTCCAGCTAGTCCTCAACTTGTGTGCCACCGTCATTGTTGCTTCCAATTCTTTTGTGATTTCTACAGCTAGACCAGCCCATGCCTCTGTTTCATTCCTATAATGCCATGCATTATAACATATAGTCAAAATGGCAGGTGTAATTCCATGCAATGAATCTTCCTCCCATAGCATTTCACCAACTATTTTATTTCCAGATCCAGTTTCTTCCTTTTCTTCGAACTGAATCTCACAAGACCCAAAACAAATAAAAATCATTAAGTTGAAATATGTTTAGAATCAACAACGAATTCAATTAATGTAAGTCTGTTTACCATATCATGCCGGTCCATGATGGCCAAGGACTTAAAAATAGGCTGATATTTAGATTGATGTTTTTCTAAAAACTTATGGAACTTGCGCAAATCTTCTTCTGTGGTGGAAGGTGCAGATTTGTTCCACAGAGCTTGTACTTTCTTCCAAACTATGCAGAACTTTGGAAACTTTTGCTGATTTGTCAGATGCAACAATCCATCAATATAGTTACTCATAATTTAGGATATCAATGGAGAGAGTTTTGATCAAAGCCCATCAAACAATTTAATTTGACTTGATAAAATTCTGCCATCATTAAAGATTTTATTAATTCTTCCTTGTCTTGTTTATTGTGATAGCCCTAAATATTTAAAAATCTTTTTTTAGTAATAAATCTAATTTTTAAAATTTAAAAACTCACATTCTTCTTTAAAAAAACATATTTTTTAAGTTAGCACATAGTGTAAACATTATCTACACTACTATAATTAACTAGAGCTTATAATCTATAAATGTAGGGAGTGTGTCTACCTTTGTTCTGAAGTTCTTTACTCGTTCAATAATATTAGGGCCGTCCCTGCTTTTAGCATCTAACTTCTCTATTGCATTTGCTATTTCCCTAAGCCTGACGCGCCCAGTTACAGATAACTCGGATTTGCTATCTATGTCGCTCTCTTCTTGAAATGATTTGGAGAACGCTAGCTGTGCCGCTGTGTGTAGAAGAATGGTCTCCGTCTGAAAGCACAACAATTCGGATTACTACCATTTACAAAAATGTGAGGTAAGCATAATGAATTTTAGGAAGGATAATTATCTGAAGCATAACGCTCGATTTGCCCATCCCCCATTCTCCCGAGATTCCGACAGTAATAGGAGACCCCATAAAAGGATTCAGAAAGAACGCAGCGAGACCAATGGCATAGGGACTTCGTCCTGACCAATGGAAAAAAAGGAAAATCTAAGGAAATTTCGCCTGTAAATTAGTCTATCTTCTGTTATTAAACTAGATAATTACATGCGTCCAGATAACTATACCTACCGAGATAATCCTGCAAAGCTGGTTTGTCGGTCCCTTGTTCAACGATAGTCTTTATTTGCTTCAGAACTGTGTTTAAAAGAAAAGGAAAAATTATCCACAGCTACATACTCATTTGTTCAATTGGAAAAAGAAGCAAAAAGAAAAGGTAGAAGATAAAATACCATCTCGGACGTTGTTTTGTTTCTCTGTTGGGAGATTAGCTCTCCATTGCTCATTGCGAATGAGAGCAATATTTGCGCCCCTGGTGATGCACGCGATTGTCGAATCTATATCACCAAATGTTGCCGCTATTATGAGCACATTCTTCGGCTCTGTTTTGTTACTTCTTTCCTCTTCAAGATAATTCTGAAGCAGCAAAGAAGAATTGGGTAAACCAATTCCAACTGTAGAAGCAAACAAAAGAAGGGTTCTCTGATCCTCCGATTCACACTTGCCCAGAAGTAACTTAGCTACTTTCACGGCATCTTCACCACTATCTGCTTCAGCGGCAAAATGCAGAGCTGTTTTGCCTTCATAGTCACGTTCTTCAAATGGATGGGCTCCATTTGCGAGAAGCTTTTCGACAACTTCCCAGTGGCCTCCACTTGCTGCTTTATGCAGCGCTGTTTGACCCAGGTCGTTTGTTGCCTGAACCCAACTCATACACCCTTGTGATGAAAACTTCGCAAGAAGGATGTCAACCATAGCTGGGTTGCCTCTAGCGGAAGCCACGTGCAAAAGGGTTGTTTGGCTGTAATCTTTGACAAAAATTGGATTTGTACCTTGTGCTCTGAAAATGAACAATTCTAAAACACGAGGATCGTTATGAGGTCCATCTACTGCATAAAATATAGGAGTCCGTCCATCACGATCCTTGGTATCCATCAGATCTCTGTGACGATCTAAAAGCTTACCACAAAGGTCTTCCTTTCCAAGGAAAGCTGCGGCGTGGAAAAAGTTTCTTCCGATTTTATTACCCGCGCGCGCTTTCTCCCAGTTCACTCCTCCTAGACGTTCAATAATTCGGAATGCCACTTCCACGTCAAGTGCACCCTCGACAGCGTAGTGAAGTGCTGTCTTTCCGTCATGGTCTCCTTGAAAAGGATCGGCTCCTCCATCCACCAGCTTTTGAATAATTTGGAATGCCACTTCCTGGTCAAGTGTAAGTGTACCCTCCACAACGTAGTGAAGTGATGTCTTTCCTTCATCGTCCCCTTCCAAAGGATCGGCTCTTCCGTCCTTCAACAGCTTCTGAACCAGATCCACATACCCCATTCGCGAAGACTCGCACAGATACGTTGAGATCTTCCCATGCCCACCGCGACCAGCCGTAAAATAAGATGCTGGTTGGCTGGACATTGACAGCAGCCACGCCAGCATATTCACATTCCAGCCGCCATATGTTAAACCATAATCCAGGGGCGTCTTTCCATCACTGTCCACGGCATCCAGCAAGCTTGCGCTCCCTTCCGCTGACATAAGAACACGAACAGTCTCTTCACTTTTCATCTCACCAGTTAGGAATACATCATGAAGCGCAGTCCTATTCCTATTATTTTTGGTGGTCAAGCTTCCTTTGTGGTGAAACAGTAGTGTGCACATTTTGTCCCTGCCAAACCAAGCAGCCAAATTTAGAGGAGTACACAAAGAGATATCAACTGCGTTTACAAGGCTTTTATCCTTTGCAAGCAGCATCTCTGCAATTTCAACATTATCCTGGCTAGCTGCTATGTGCAATACTGTACTCCTTCTATAATCTTCATGATCTATTGCAGAGAGTGGTGCGCCACTGTCAATGAGCCGTTTCGCCAGATCTACATTCCCTATCTTAGCCGCCTCAATTAAACGACGTCCCCTTTCATCTTCTGCGTTTGCAAGGGTTTCTGCATTTTGTGTAATATCAACATTGGCATCTATTGCAGAGGGCTGAACAGAGTTGTCTGCACTCTCTCTCGCTTCTTCCACACTTGCCATATTCACCTCCTTATCTAACCCAAATTGTTAAAAACTTTTGTTGATGCTAAGCGGTTCCTACGTTTTGGCCCAGATTGTTGTTCGAGCAGAAATGGCAACCCCACAGCCGCCATGAGTTAGAGCAAGCGATGAAAGGTTTTTCGCATTCTTGGTTTATTTGTTGTTAAGTGCTTCCAAACTGTTACAGTTTGCAGAGTAAGGTTCCACGAAAGGTACTTATGAATGAGTAACGATGAGATTTACGCATTCTTGAAAGTCTTTGCCTTGGAACTCACGCTACCTACGGGCAACGTCTAAATCGTATACTAAAACGCAAATCTTACCAAGGGGACTGGCGTAGGTAAGATTTAGCCAATACTGTAGTTGGACTGGCGTTGCCTCGGCAAAAACACAGGCGCACGGAATGTGGAGAACCTTTCGGTCCACACGGTCCACTAAAACGTATTTCTTACCAAGGGGACACTTAGTCTTTTTTTCAAACTTTTTGAAACTTGCCTTATATGTTTTACGTTTTAGTATACGATTTAGCCAATACCCACGGTCACGAGCCCTTTCATAATTTAGTCCACTGGCACGTTTGACAGTTGTATTTAAATTCAAAATACAAAATTAGTCATGTCCACGCATTAACTAATTGCTTTATTATCAGCGAATTTCTGGGAAAACGTATTGCCTAAACCAAACGATGGAGTAAAATGAATATATACGTTTTTCGATTAACAATTATATTTGAGGCATGCCACGGGCACGAACTGCGTGAAGTGGAGTGGCGTTGCTTCGACAAAAACTCAGGCCACATGGTCACGAGCCCTTTCATTAATTTGTGCCACCATAGACTTTTATCTTTAAATTAAAAATACTTTGGCGTTCTTCACTTAATGCTTGATTAGAGAAGGCACTATTTATAAATAAAAAATAAAAAATGCTTGATTAGATTGATAATGGTGGTACATTTTGTTAAATAATTTAAAAGACAATAATAATGTCTTTAATACTTTTTTAATTGGAAGATAATGTTTACAGCTATTGATAATTATTTTTAAAATATATTCAATTAAATGATTTGAATTTAAAGTTATTTAAGTTTACAATTGGACATGATTATTTTTGTTAAATAATTCAAATGAATAGATAGATAATCATGTTTTTAATAATCTTTTAATTGGAAGATAATGTTTACAAGGATTGATAATTATTTTTAAAATATATTCAATTAAATGATTTCAATTTAAAGTTATTTAAGTTTGCAAGTGGACATGATTATTTTTGTTAAATAGTTCAAACCAATAGACAGATAATAATGTCATTATTTAAATTTATATATAGATTATTTAATAATCTTTTAATTGGAAGATAATGTTTACAGCAATTGATAATTATTTTTAAAATATATTCAATTAAATGATTTCAATTTAAAGTTATTTAAGTTTATTTTTGTTAAATAGTTCAAACGAATATAGACATATAATAATGTCATTATTTAAATTTATATATAGATTATTTAACTAGCAATCGCACCTATGTATGCAATGGGTACGCCGAAGAGGTGTGGAAATTTAATTGGGGAAAATGTTGCTTCTTCTTTTTTTGCATACTTTAATGAAGTAAATGAGGTTAAACGGTGGGTTGTAAAATACATTGTTGACGTGTCTCTCTCTCACACACACATAGCTAATGTACTATGATGGCCCCCAATTGCAAAAAATTTTAAAATGCTTTCGTAGTCCAAAAATTTGAACACCTTAAATTTTTGGTCAAACAAATAGAAATGCAAAAACATAGATGAAAGTTAGGTTTTTTGTAAGAACATATCATACGACACAAAAAGCCACATCAATAAACCCCGTAATTTTAGGGAGTCGGTCAAAAAGTCAATATTGAATGCATAGGTCGACAAGATACTAGTCAATTCCCTACAATATAGGAATGAAAGAAATAAAATTAAGACCATAATTGTCGAGATGCTAAAGCATACCTTTGTCCAAAGATAAGAGAAAATTTGACCATCTGTCGAGTGTCCTAAAGAAACCATGATAAGAGATGTCGTATTAGCTTCAAACAAGTACAAGCTATCATGTTTGGGTAACAACCTAAGAAATTTTCATTAAAACTGTCGAATCACATCAATAAAATATAAGGATTAGATCAAAATATGTACTTCCATATTAACGAAAAAAGTAAACAACAAAATTTACCAAATACCATAATGTCGAATACGAAATTGTGTAACACTTGAAAAAGAAAGTCATTCCTGTAAGAAGCTTCAGTAACCTGTTCACAAATGTCAGCAAGGATGAGAATATTGTAGGAGTGCTTTTCCACCCTACCATGAAGTATTAACACTTCCCCAGAATCCTTCCTGACATGAAGGATACCCAGCCCGGCTAGAAGTAATCTAACAAAGTAAAACTAAGGATTGATGGAACTTGTGCAAGTCAAAATACATACTTCAAATGCTAGAAAATGTCATCATTGTGATCAATCATAAATTTTGCATCAGCATGAATTACTTTTTCAATGATATTTTACCATTTCAAATTCCAACCCAACTCATGAAGTACTCTTAGAGATAGCTCAAGAATGCATCCAATCATTTAGTTTTAGAGTAGAGGATTATCAAAACTCACTAAGCATCATGATTACCAATGTCCTGAATACATACATAAATAAACCAAAATATCAAACATTTCATTGTCAGACACCTTCCTTTCTTATTCATAAAACATATGTTTACATCATTCATAGATATGTTTACCAATAGAGATAATTTCACAAAATCTTTGCAACTAGGGTTGTAATAGGCTTTAACTAAATAGCTAAGTGTACATCAATAAAAGCACTCATGGACAAAGTAAGCACCCAACTAGGAATTACCTTCTACATAAGTTTGTTGGAAAATACTCTTTAATTCACATTATCTTATTAAAAGAAATCAAACCACTAAGTTTTCCAATCTTATATGACATAAGCCTATCTCAATAAATAGATATTGTTAATCAAATGGACATAACTACTATATTTGAAAGTGATTCTCAATCTCTTAAAAAAAAGATAATATTCAATTCTCACACAAGAATATAGTTCATATCGAACAAGCATTATCCAAGTAGAGTCTTCTTTTGGTCTGAAACTAATAGATCATAGTGCACTACTATTCATGTATTTTTAAACACAAATAACTATTTTTAGTAAAGTAAATATCCATATTATTAGTTTGCAATTCATATAACGGGTGTTCAATCAGGTACAAAACAAAATTTCATCAAAATTTGACTTGATAGATTATTTTTAATAGAACAAGAAGAGGATTTCAACATATTGTGGAAAAAATTTCATGCTTAGAAAAGAAAATGAGCTATGCAGCAATAGAACTCTTTTGTGGGAACAAAAATCCTACTGAAGTTATATCTAAGAGCTGGGGTGTCCATAGGATTAAAAACTTTTAAAACTATTCATATAACAAGATAATTTGTCATAATGAGGGTCATAACATCTTTTATTTTTCTTCTGGTAAAATGCATTAATTTACATCCTAAACCATATATATATATATAATAAATCTATAAAGAACATGGACATATACTCACTTACAAACATATCTATGAATCTATAACCACAACGAAGTATATAAGGAGTATATATCTCATGAACAAGAAAAATGAGCCTGACTACCCAAACAAATGCCAAGTTTCTGCAAGCTCAAGCTATAGGAACAGACCATACCAAAGGGAATGAAACATAGAGTTATAACCACAACAAGATCTGAAGTAATAAAATTTATGTCAGAGTGATTTACACAAATAATAAACTACAAACTATGGTTCCCATTTCAATCCTACACAAGGTCATAAACCGCGATTATAAGGAGGCATGTATTCACAGATTTAGCACTCCAAATTGCCCAAGAATTATTAAAAATGTGGCCAAACGACTAGAAGGAAGACACCAATCAAAATTCTGAATGAAGCGTGGGTACTAAGAAGCACCAAACCCCAAAAATTACTAAGTTAAGAGGGCTCTACCACAATAAAAGGAAAGATGATTATGTTAATGTTGCCAAGACTAGAAGGAAATTCACAATACAATCCAAACACAATTGCCCAAAAACCAATAGTAAGCACACTATCTCTCCTAATTGCAGCCTGGTGATTGCATGCAGCTGTACAAATTGAAAGAAATCAAGAACAAGAAGAAATAAACTAGGTTCAATTCCTAATCAAAACATAATGCTCAATGAAAATTAATGGAGGAAAAGTATCGTCCAATCACCATCAAATGCTAAGACTGGCAGCAAATGCTGCAATAGAAAGGGCTAGGACCCTCTCGACAGGCAGACGAAAGCCTCTTGGAGTCATCACAATATGTGAACTCTAATGATCAATGACTCACAATATTAACAGATTTATAATTTTTCTTGATAAAACCATGCAAATGAAATAAATTTCATACCTTCCTGAAAGAGAAAGTAATGAGGGCAATGAATGTTAAGAAGTTCCAATCCACAATCCAAAAAAAAATTCCACTTTCAAAGAGATAATTTTGTAGATCTTCCTCTGAACTTCCTTTAGGCAGTGACATGAATGTGGAGCAACACTTTAGCAATTACGCATGCAGAATGTGGAAGCACAACCAGAAACATTTACTGAGTTTTGTTTTGAAGAAGCTAATTGGGTCTCCAAATGATAAGTATCACAGGCTACCAATAAACAAGGGTCCCCAAAGTTTACTTCCATCTCCTCAAATAATAATCAAGGCGCTTTACAAAATCCCCAAAGTCGATTCCTAAACTAATCCCCATTACTCACACCCCTAGCATCCTTAAAAAAAATGCAGAGAAGGAAATTGGAGCCCCCTACTCTCTCGTTACCGCTGGTAATGTGAATCCTCAGCACTGTTCTGAATTCTCCCCCAAAAAATTTCTTCTTCTTCCGGCCTTTGACTAACTCCCCTGAATAATTTATGTATCCCCCTAATCAAAGGGTTCCCCTCATAAATGCAACTTGAAGTTGGAGATATGAATCACATCTTTTTCCAAATTTTTTTGCCATTCCTCCAACTGTCTCCTTAATATAATAATGTGGATAGTTAATTAAGAATTGAAAATAGAAATAAAACTCCCACTACTTCCGCCAATCACGTGAATCTTGATGAAAAAGATAAATTACTTCCTCCTTTGATTAATGACCACTCTCATAGTTGGCGAAGATTTAGGAAAGAGTTGTAATTATCATATAGAGTTTAAATAATTTGACAATTTGGGTTATGACATTTTTTTGTATTTTTCAATTAAGGCTTTTGTTTATGTATATTGAGCTATCTCCCTTTATTTCTCTCCCTTTCTCCATCTCTATTTTTCAATATCTACTTCCCTCTATCAATGTATTTCTCTATATCTCCCCCTCCCTCTCACTCTATATATCCTTATATCTCTATCTCTATATCTATATATCACTTTATCTCACCATTGACATCTATCTCTATCTCTCCCTCAGGGATTGGGTGAACCACGTTAAATCTTTGTGTCTCGTGTTCTCTTTTGTGTGGTTTAGCATTTCCTGATATTGGTTATATATTTGCATATGTAACTATTATTTTTGTCTTGTTAATCCTAACATAATATATTAAAATTTGATATAACATATAATATATATTAAAATGAATTTTATATATATATATATATATATATATATATATATATATATATATACAACTTAACTATTAAAATAAATAAAAATAAAATGTTGCCCAAGGTGTTTGAGAGTGCAAATTTGTGGAACAAAGTAGCATATACCACAATGGCCTCCATGGAAATGGTGAATTGCACAAAGCTCTTTTTCAACCATGATGTGGATAGATTCAAGCCTAGTTTCCTACTGATGTGGAAAGAGGAAAAAAAGAAACTAGAGCGTTCTTTCCCCAAGAAATTGTTGAATGAGTGCTTCATACAAAGGGCATCGATAAGGTAGCAAAGCTCCAATGGCTTCGAGTGGTGGAAAACATGATGAGAGAAGGGAAGTTGTTTGACAACTTGGTAGTTTATGATGTCTTAGGAAGCATGAGAAAACTTCACATGCAAGTCTACATCGTTCATTTTTTGCTCATGTTGGAAATGAGTGCCCAACCTTGGAAAGGCCATATAGTCACCTTCAGCAAAATTCCAAAGCTACACCCAGTCAAGGGAGAAACGTCGACGGAGAAACACATGTTTACCTAAAATATGGAGTGGGGCATGAATACCAGTTTTCAAAAAGATGTGGTGTGATTGTCAACATGGTCTACAAATGCAAGTTGCAGTATGAGAAAATAACAAAATAATTATTTAAACATTTATATGAAAATATTAATAATATTAGCTATTAGTGATTATATATACAGAGGGGGGTTTCGTTGAAACTTTTAGATAAACTTTTTTCCTAATTGATATTTAAATGTAATTTTATTTAGATATTATGATAGCCTCCCCTCTCTATTTATATATAGCCTTCTCCATCATTAGTTCTATATTTCTCTCTTACTTACTCACACACAAGTTAAATATTCTAAAACAGGTTACAAATTACAATTCATCTTCATCATAAACTATTAGAAAATAATAATTCAATATGCAACAATGCTCATGTAAAAGACAAAGATAATATGTGTTAACATCTAATTCTAACATACTCAATAATCATATAAGCAAAAGGAGGAAAGCTATTCACATGGCATATATTGGTGTAAGTTTCACTAATGGATTGTGATTTTAAGCATGATTTAAACAATTTTCTATGATTAAATTTATTCAATTTTACATATCTTTAATGTTTTTATATTTTAAAATATATTTGTGTTAGATCTCTAAGTTTTATACAAATTTTTGATAATGCAACATCAAACTATTAATTTTACCCAATCTTAACTCTCAATACATATCCTAACACTATTACAAAGTTGATGCATGGATCTCTTTTTATAAAATTGCCCAAATCTTGGAGTGCCTACTTTGCACAAATTTATAGCTACTTGACTGAATATTAGAAATGAAAATTCTCACACTAATTTTTTATTTTTTAATGTGAAAAATATTTGATTTCGAAAGATGCCATGAATATGCCGAGCAAAATTTAAGATTATGATAATTAAGATTTATAAGATTTCTACAATCCATAAATATGGTATAAATGTTTGATTGTGTGCAAGTTTTTATATCAATGTTTGGGTTCACACTACATGATCCATCAATCATCAGGATGCAAGATAAATGAGAGAGAAAAATTGATGGTGGATCACTTTTCTCCTCCTAATTTCTCTTGCATCTTGATGATAGATCATGTATATGATTGAAAACTTTGATATAAAAACTTGCACACAATCAACTTTAGAAACATTGATACCATTATAATGATAATAATTGTCTACAATTCATACGCATCTCGTTTACTGGAAAATCAATGAGATGCGGCAAAAATAAAAAATTTCAGATGAAGGCCGTCGCCACAATTTCAATTATATTTCTGGATAAAAAACGAGTGTAACAATATTAAGCCTCAACACTAAATTGGAGGACGTGAAGATTTGTTTGCAATACATGAACAACAAATTAGAATAGAAGATAAAGTCGACATTATAATCGTTCATCGATATTGTTCGACTTCTTTTCTGAATCTCCCTCCCGAAAACTCGCAAGAAGGAAAATCAAAGGGAGATGTATAAGGGAAAGGGGAAATTGGCAATGGAAGTCCTTCAGGGCCAAAGTAACTGAAAAGACTACAATTCATCTGCTCATGTTTCTCTCTTTCCTCAGCCAAACCTGACCAAGGATCTACAGACCTTTTTTCCTCTTCATCTTCCATATCTAAATCCCCCAACTTTTCTTCCACGCACAGAATTTTCTCTGTAGATATCTTACCAAGGTCAGTATTCATGGATTTGGGCATTTCTTTTCCAGGCCCTCTTGTCTGAAACCTTGGCAATAGAACAATCCAGGCGAGGAATATCTAGATATTCATTTTAGTTTTACCGCACGAAAAGATACTTTACCTAGGAAATGCAAGTGTAAGGTATGCTCCAGCGTGGAAACATTGAAGCGAGTGTAAAGACAGAGGAAAAAAAAATGCGAATTTTGAATGCAATATCTGTCTGGAGATGGCACCTGTTTTGTTGGCCCTGCCTTTATCAGTGGCTGCACGAGTATTCCTCTTGCAAAGAATGCCCTGTCTGCAAGGGCGGGGTTGCGGATAACAATATAACGTCCATTTACGGCAGAGGCGTGAAAGGAGGAAGAGAAGGTAAAGATGGGATTTCTCTTCCTCTCCCACCCCGTCCTCACGCTCACAGAGTTGAAGTGCGAGGCAACGAGAGAGGCTTACAGATGGAGAAACCGCAACATCTCTGTCCAGATGCGTGGAGGAAGTCATTCGCGTGAGAAACGGGCGGAGGGTTTTTCTGCGCTTAAATAACAGTAAAAACGGTAGTGATCGTTTGTTTCCGGAGCAAAATACAAGACGTTTCAGGACTACTCGTCACACGCATCACACAGATCATGCTTTGGAAGAGCGCATTCATATGCGCGAGCGGCTCTTTGGGCGGAGGCATCCTATCTGATCCCCATCTACTGCTGCAACTGCGATCGAGGATGAGGAGGAAGACGAAGAACAGGGGCCCACGAGGCGGAGGAGAAGCGGTATTGACGAGAGAGAAGCGTTTGGCGTGCTTGCAATTAATCGAATGGCGGCTATTCGAGCTCGCCTTGCAAGTATGGAAGGTATGTTATAATCGTTTGCACTATAGCTCCTCCACCTGAACCGGGGAGTCCCTTGCAGTCTTGGTCATTCCTCCCATGAGTGGGAGTGAGATTAGGGAAGAGGAAATTGACGCGTCATCAAATAAACAAAACAGAGTGCCACGAAGGTAGAAAAGATAAAGAGCGTAATGAACGGAGAAGATTCTTTCAATGGTCGTCATTGGTTAAGAACCGTCGATCAACAAAATCAGCCCGGCTTCTCTCAGATGAAAACGCCTACGGCGTAATAATCGTATTGGAAGATAATGTTTACAGCGATTGATAATTATTTTTAAAATATATTCAATTAAATGATTTCAATTTAAAGTTATTTAAGTTTACAAGTGGACATGATTATTTTTGTTAAATAGTTCAAACGAATATAGACATATAATAATATCATTATTTAATAAATTTTTAATGGGAAGATAATGTTTACAGCTATTGATAATTATTTTTAAAATATATTCAATTAAATGATTTCAATATAAAGTTGTTTAAGTTTACAAGTGAACATAATTATTTTAATTTAGAGTTGTTAGGATTTCTAAATTTATTGAGATTTTATGTCATGACATCAATTTATACTTATTGAAGTTCACAAATAGACACAATTATTTTAATTTGAAATTGTTAGAATTTCTAAATTAATGAGATTCTATATAATAACTTCAGTTAATAATTATTTAAATTTGGAAGTGAACATAATTATTTTAATTTAGAATTGTCAGAATTCTTAAATTAATAAAAAAATTATATCATCAGTGCACATGATTGCTTTAATTTAGAATCATTAAAATCCCTAAATTCATAGAGATTCAATTGATTTATTGTCATTCCATATATAGAGATTACCTTATAATTAGATGAAAGATATTATTATTGACAAAAGGGAATATAAAATTAATTCACTGGCATGTTTGATAGTTGTATTTAAATTCAAAATACAAAATTAGTCATGTTAACTATTCGCTATTATATGTGAATTTTTGGGAATACGTACTATACACACTAAACGCTAGGGTAAAACAAACGCATATATTTTTTTGTATATACATGTTTGACCATTATATTTCATGCAAGCCACAGACTGGTGTGTTTCCGTGTCATAATTGACAGCTGCATTTAAATTAAAAATAGTAGCTATTCATTAATAATGTCATTTTTATATAGATCATTTAATAATTTTTTAATTATCTAAGATGTAAATGTTTACAATTATATAAACATATTTAATTAAGAAATTAATATTTTGTCAAAAGATATTTCATTTAATGATAAAGTCTATGTTCTATGTATTTAGACAATGTTGAGTTTGTATCTTCTATAAAAAAAAATTAACATTACAAAATATATATTTATTTAATTAAAAATATATCAAAATATATGAATTTTCATATAAGACAATAATAATTAGACTACAGTCACAATAATCTATATTGAAAACACAACTCACTGACCATATATGCCCCCCCCCCTAATACTCATGTGGGTTCACATGGATTGAATGGAACCCCTGGCATAGTGTGAAAGACTCCTCTGCCAAATGAAAGCAGTGATAAGGAGGGCATGAGCTTTATGTCTAAGATTCCTCCGCTAAAGGAAAGTACAATAAGGAGGGAAAGAATGATGAATCTTGTAGCAGATCGGTTGTGTCTCAGCCTCGTAACACCAAAGATCTAATTGGTGTTGGTGTTGAAAAGAGAATATGAAAAAATAAATGGAAGGGGGCCCTAATTGGACCCACGGGGAGTCTATGCTTGTGGACTTCATTCAGACTGAAGAAGGGACATAAATCAACCTCCTTGATGCACTTATGGACCAAATTGTGTCGTTTATGCACCTTGTGCGTGTTGCGAGATTTTTCTCCTTTCGCCCCTCCATTGACATGGTTCGACGTTGAGCATCTTCTCGCTGGAAGCTAAAGGACTCTATTGATATCTCTACAATACTCGGTGGACTCTTCCTATTTCAATTTGCAACAGAGGAGGACTTGATCTTTGTCCTTTCTGGGTCATGGACATACAGGAAGCACTTCTTAACTCTCTCCAAATGGAAGCCAGGGTTTGACCCCTCAACAGAACTTAACATGATGGCCCTTGTCTCGGTGAGGATGTTAGGCCTTCCATTCAAGTTGTGGGATGAGAAGATTTTCCGGTGGGTAGGGAACTCTTTTGGCCACTACGTCATTGCTGATGTGATTACTCTAGCCAAATCTAGGTTAGTCTTTTCCCATTTTTGTGTTAATGTTGTCATCAACAAACCCTTACCAAACTTTGTCATTCTAAAGTCTAAATGGGGTAAATGGACCCAAGCTCATGTTTTTGATAATACAACTCTATTTTGTAAGAGGTGTGTCAGGAAAGGCCATACCATTGCTAACTGTAAAGCTCCCCCTCCAAATGACTCTAAGCTGAAGGGAAAACCCTCTTCTCCTGTGGCTTTTGGGTCTAAAGTTCTAAAGAATCATGTCCAAAAGGTGACTGATGATTACCCTTTTATTAATGGGCTTCTTGATCTGATGAAATCCCTAGGTGTGTTTATAGCTAAACGTGGACCTCTAATCCAGCCATAGACACAACATCGTCATTGCTCACAAATCAAATTACGAAAATGAGTATGAATTTTTCAATTCACAAATTCATGGTGAATCAACCTATTGCCTCCTAATTAGTTGGGGTGTTAAATTACTCTCAGATTGGAGAGCCAACAACTGAAAGACCAAGCTAATACGGAGGATTTTTGAAAGCTTGAAATGATAAACAAAATGTAATTAAACTAAGATGAGAATGCAATTAAATCTGAGAATGAGGATGCAATCTTTAAGCTAGGAATTGAAGAATAGATTTTAATCTAAAGCTTCAAAGAAATATGCCAATTAAGCTAAGAACAATAAGTAAATTATACTAATAATGAAGATGCAATTAAACTATATGAGAATTAAGCTAATTATGCAATGAAATCTTGAAAATATGAAACTTGAGACTAAAATTGGCTATAGTTTAGTTACTCTCCAAATTGCCTTTTTTTTTAATGAAGGAGAAGGTTCATAATATAGACAAACCCGAGGATAGAATGAAGAGGTTCTTGAAATGAAACGGTGGACTCTTCATTCCCCTTTGAGACAAATATTCATGAATTACTTAATTAAAAGAATGTTTATTGCCACATATGAATTATTAATTCAAATAAAGGTGTCCATTCAAATAATCAAGCAATTTATTAATTCATTTATGGGTATTAGCTAAAGGGGGTAGATTTTAATTTAATTTAAAGCACTTAGGACTTTAGAATTAAATTAATTTATCATAGGGATTATTTAGCTAATAAAGTCAAAGACTTAGGAATTAATTATAGTGTGAGATTAATGCAAATTAGGGTTTTTACAATTGACATCTAGTCAAATAAAGTCAGGTAGGAGAGAGAAAATTACCTAGCAAAGTAGGACTTCGATGATGCAGAAAATCGAGGAATGCATCAAAATTTATTAAAATTGAGAGGTGCAAATTTTGGGGTATTACATTTGCCCCTCTTTGAATCGATGTGTGAACAGCGCATTGATTCAAAGAATAGTCTAATGTGATAGATGAGTGAAGATTTCAGAAGTCTAGGTTAGGTTGCCAAGACACCAATCAGAAAGAAGCATGATTCTCTGAAGTCTAAGTTAGATTACAAAGACAACAGTCTAAAAGAGAACCAGAATCAGGGTTAGATTGCCTCAATACCGATTGATTGAAGGATCACTGATGAAGATTTAGGACTAATCTCTAGAATCAGGGTTAGATTGCCCCAATACGAAGGTTAGCCCCTCCGAGACCTGGGTGAGATTGCCCAAATAACGATCCAAAAGAGATTTTGAGAGCCATCTCTAGAACGAAGCTTGACTCTCAGGAATTAGGGTTAGATTGCCCCAATACCTAAAAGATTTCAAGAACCATCTCCAGAATGAAGCTTGATCCTTGAGGATTCGAGTTAGGTTGCTCAGATACCTAAAAGATAGATGACAAGATAACAAGATGCAAGGCACAAAGATGCCCCTAGCGATGAGAACTGGTGATTCAAATTAGACTGTTTCAAGAATTGATTTGACAAGATTCAATGATGCAATCACCCTGCCCCCTCAGGAGCGAAATCGAAAGATGACATGCCAGAAAGATGATTGGCAGCAAGAGGTTGCAGAGAAAGATAAGATCAAAGATCCAAAAGAATTCAGAATAGATTAAGGAAGCATTGAGAAGATGCATAATCGATTTGGAGCAATCAGGAGGTCCTATTGACCAAGTTTGACCATGGTTGACCAAATTTGACTAGAGTTGACTTTAGATGAAATGAGCAAAGATCTCTAAAACATGATGAAAAGAGGATAATCTGGCAGGAAAATGATGCCAGAAGACTGACTGCACAAGCGTCCGATCCCAAAAGGATCCCTGAACTTAAAATGCAATTTTGAGCCATTTAGAGATGTCAGATTTTGATTTTGATCCTGAAAACTTGTGCAATCATGATGAAACTGGGATAAAAGATGAGAACCTTTGATGAAAAGACAATCAAGAGAGTACCAAAACATCATCTCAATGCAAGCCTAGAATGAAAAATGCAAGCCTAAACTAGACGCAACCCTAGGATTCGGTTGTTGGACTCATCACATTGTCATCATAGTGCCTTTTAGGTTCGGATGATCACAAGATGCCATACAACCCTCACTGACATCAATATCATGAGAATATGAATATGACATAAGTATTAGGTTTTTCAAAATGAGGTGTAAGCATTAAGGCACAAAAAGCCAGAATGACCTAAACACCTATTCCTTTTAATTTAGCAAGTTAACATAAGCATTAAAGCATAGATGCTAGAATGACCAGAATGTTGCTTGCATACAAACACGCCAGACATGTAGGAGTTCCTTCTTTTTTCTAGGTGAAAGATAAGCATTTCAAAGATGCTCGCAGTGACCCTTACATTCACTTAGTAGGACGAGTGTTTGCAATTTCAGTTGTAGCAGAAAGAAGTCACCCAAAAGACAAGGAGAAGAACCAACCTCACCAAAGTGTCCATATAAAAGGAGGTGAGGTACACATGGCCATCCAACATGAAATGAAGGCTCTCATAGTGGACACCCCTCTTAGATGGATTCTTTGGATCATTGGAACTAAACCACCAAACAGAAAGAAAGAAAACATAAAGCAAAAGAACAAGCACTCAAAGAAAAAGCTCAACATGCTTCAGAGAACTACAAATTCAATTTTAGTTTTAGTTTAAGTTTGTGTTCAAGAGGATCAAAGTCAGATTGAAAAGTACAGCACAGAAAATCATAACTGGATGGTCATAGTAGGTAGACATAGTGCAAACCACTGGTGACTGTCACGAGAGACAGAAGGTCTCAAGGAGATATCATAGCGTGAAACAAGTATCGACAGACAGACATAGTGAGAAATGTTGGTGACCGATACAAGAGAGATCCTCAAGGAGAGAGATCTCAGAGATACTAGCGAAACATCAATAGGCAGACACAGTGAGAACCACTGGTGACAGATGTAAACAGGATCCTCAAAAGAGAGATCCAAGTGAGAGCTAGGTGTCAGTAGGCAGACACAATGAGAACCACTGGTGACTGATACGCGAGAGATTCTCAAGGAGAGAAATCTCAAAACTAGCTAGGCATCAATAGGCAGACATAGTGAGAACCACTGGTGACTAATACGCAAGGGACCCTCAAGGAGAGGAATCTCAAAAATAGCTAGGCATCAACAGGTAGACACAGTGAGAACCACTAATGACTAATGCAAGAGAGCGTCTCTGAAAGCAATAGGACAAAGCCCCCCTAGACTAGGAAGGTGCCCCCAAGTGTGACCAGTTCCAATCCATGAAGAGTTGAGAAAAATCTTGAGGAATAACTGAAAGCGAAGGCATGAGCTAGCAACCCAAAGTAGGAAACGAACTAAAGAAGGAAACAAGCTAAAGTAGGAAAGCGAGGAAAGAAAACTAAACTTGATAAGCAAACTAGTCAGGCCAAATGGTGCTGAGATGAGATATAGCTTCAGGAAACAAGAGGCCCCTATTTACCAGGTTTTCACCATCTTGGCAGAGATTCTATTTTTGCTACCGTGACGCATGTTTACAAGGTTTTCATTAATGGCACATTTTTCTTCTTTTTCAATTTTTTTTGTACTTTTCTCTTTTTCTGATTTTTTTTGTCTTTTTGATCTTTTCATTTTTTTGTATTTTTTATTTTTTTGTATTTTTTCAAATTTTCTATTTTTTTTAGTATTATCAAGGCGCTTGTTTACCAAGTTTTCACTAGGATAATAGATACATCAAAGTGCCTGTTTACCAGGTTTTCACTAAGATGATCATTTTTTTAGGACACTTTGCAATTTTTAGGATTTTTGACAATATATCCTTTTTTTTGGAATTTTTTTTTTCAGGACCAATAAGTATGTACAGGAGCACATAGAGAATGTCAGCTGTAGAACTTCTTCAGATGAGGAGCATTGATCAACTCTTTGAGTTTCTCTCCTTCAGTAGGAATCTTTGAGAGCACAGTATTTTGTAGTAGTAGTGAGATGAGAAGTTGTAGAATCAAAACCATTAGTGTCCAACTGTTGAGAGATCCATAATCAAGGAAAGATCACTTAAGTGAGACCCAAAAATATCCTTGTGGACACATCTTAACTCTTTGTCAGATTTCCCACTCTCTAAATGCTTAGGGAGAGTAAGTTCTATATTTCTCTTAATCACGTCATTAGAGATAAGGAGATGCTGATATGCACTTTGGGACAAAGCAAGATGGAGTGAAAAGGTGTAAAGTATGAGGGGCAAGGGTGATGAAATGGAGGGAAGGATGATAATTTTGGAAGCTCGAATGGCAACTTTGATTTTCCTTTTTTTTTGGAATCCACATAGCTTTTGAATATTTTTTCTTCTTTACTTTGAGGTGCTTTTGATGACAATGCCTGTAAGATGGATTTCAAGATCCATTTTTTTATTTTTATTTTCTAGCTTTTGGTTGTCTTCTTCTTTTGAGGACCTTTGTGGTCTTTTGAACACCTCTATTGCTTCTCTTTCTTTGTAGTCACATGTCGATTAGATGGGACATGGTGACATTGAGATATAAGTGGATTCTTATTATTATTTTTTTTATGTTGCACATCCAAGTTACTTCCAAAAGACTTGGGAATGGTGGATGAAAGAGGCTTATATGGCTAGTTTAGGTGGAGAGGTGGAAATGAAAGTGGGCAAGCCACTTACCCTAGGGAGAAAGGAGGAAGAGAAATCGATGGGATAGGCTCGAGTGCAAAGATATCAGCATCATCCTCATCGTTCATGAGTGAATCAGATAGATCAAGAAATTTATCTTCCATAGAACATCATCGATTGCGAGTTGTCTTAGAAGAGTCAAATAAGTTTGGGAGAATATTATGTGAGCCTAACTGAGATGACCTGTTCCAAGAATTAGGTCCCCTTTCAGGCGGTAAGAGCACACGAAGATTCCATGAGACTGTAACATGATGGGGTCTTATACACCCATGATTTGCTGGAGTAGTAGAAGTATAACTTGAAGTAGATGGCCTAGGAGCCATAGGAATGGTCTCCACAGGAGGGTGGAAATGATCATCATCAGTTTCTTGATCTAGAGGATTAGAACTTCCTCCTCTTTCAGAGTTGGTAGGAGTGGCATCTTTGTGTACAACATCAACTGGTATTTTTGTAGTAGCCTATGATATGGAGTCCCATTCATATTCCTTTGAGTTCATTTTGCTTTGGTGACACTGTTTGATATAATCAGCTAGAGATATTGTAGGTGGCAAATCCTCTTTATCACCGTCATCTGTCACAGGATTGTTTCTTCAATGACATGATCTTGCTTAGTAGAAGAAGTGGAGTAGTCAAGAATAGGCATACCCCAAGGCATACCCAAGATAAGGGAGACATCAGCTAGTTGCCCCCATTCAATATGTGTGTCATTAGAGTTAGCAGTAGTAGAAGTTTTTTCAGTAAAGTGGATAAAATCCTCCTGGTGACTCAGATTAGGATCATGTTCTTGAGGAACTTGAGAAGGTAGATAGTAGTGTCTTTGGTAGTCTAGATCAAGATGTTGAATATTTAAGAACCCTTCATGTGTCATAGGCTGAATTTTTGTGTCTTCATTATCTAAATCCTTGCATGAGTGAAAGCTACGGCTAGGTTGGTCAAGCTCAAGGTGCTGATAGCCAATACCAAATCTATCTTTAGAGGGTTCTTCAAAGGAATGTGGAGATATGGGGATAGCTGTCAATGTTAAGACAGACTCAATCCGATACTCTCCCATGCCAGTATCTTTGATCTTTAGGGTCTTTTCCATTTCTTTGAGTTTGATATCACAAGATTCAATGAATTCCCCTTTGGTCAGAACAAAGCTATCACTAGATTTTATGAGTATATTGCAAGCATGACTCATTGTATAAGGTGTTTTCACTTCTATCCCTTGAAATGGAAACTTTACACACTAATGATAAGTTGAAGAGATTGCCAGCATCTCGTGGAGCCATAGTCTTCCCAATAATATATTATATGTCAGAGGAATGTCAAGAACATGGAAAATAACATCTCTCTCAATAGATCCGACATGGATAGGTAGCACAACTAAGCCTTGGGTTTTGCGTTCTTCTTCATCATAAGCTTTGATAGTAATCTTTTTGTGCGAATCTATGCAATCCTCACCATAACCTAGTTGGGTAAGCAATTTGGCAGAATAGATATTGGGACCAACACCATTTTCTATAAGCACATGACGAACATGCTTGGGCCCTATCATGACCTCTATGTGCAAGGGAGCATTATGTGGATGACTCGGAGAGTGATCATCTTCTTCAGAGAAGGACACATAGTGAGGCAAAGTCAAGTGACCCACCATGGATTGAAACTGATTGGGATTAATAGCTTTGGGTCTAGGAGCACCCTCACTCCTTGGAGCAGAGGTCACATCGTGGTATCCAATATCGACAGATTCGACCATATTGATAACATTCTAATTAGTGTTGTACATATAGTTGACCGCCTTGTTGGTATCCTTAGACTTGGAAGATTCACCTTTCTCATGAGGAGGGAAAGGATCCTTAAATGCCTGATGGTCTGAATTCTTGTTGTGATTGTCTACAACAATGTCACCATTATCAATTAGATCTTGAACCTTATGTTTCAACTGAAGACAAGTAGAAGTCTTATGACCAATGTTCTGGTGGTAGTCACAGTAGGCATTGTCATTCCACCAATGAGGTCATGGTTGTGGGTCATAAAGACGCTTTTCCAAAGGAGTAAGAATCTAATTTTGCACAAGAGTCTTATAGACTACATCAAGAGGCTCTCCGAGAGAGGTTAACTCATGCTTGGGTCGAGAGGCCCAAGGTTTATTCTTAGCAAATCTTGAAGTTTACTGATTGTTTTTTGTGTTCTTTTCAACAACCTTAGCCACTTGTATACTTGAGGTGAGATTAAAAATAGACTTTGAAGGCTTTGCGGATACATTATCTACCACTCCATTGTTTACCACATCTCTATTTTTATTGACAGCCTTTCTTTATCCTTGTTCAAGGAGAAACCTTGTTTATTGTCCTTATTCAGAGTTAACTCTCCCTTTTGAACCATAAAGGCCTTTGTTCTTAAAACTTTCTTAATCATGTTGTCAAAAGTCAAAGGACCTTGTAGTTGCACTTGATAGCCGAAATTAGGAACGAGGTTGTCCAAAAAGATATCAAGTTTCTCAGATTCAGGAAACTTGCGTGGATACTTTGTGCAAAGTTGTCTCCATCTCAGGAGAAAGGACAAGAAAGACTCTCCCTATCACTGTTTCAAATTACATAGATCATGAATGTTGATAGGGTGTTGAATGTTGTGAGAATAATGTTGGAGGAATAGATTAGCAATCTCATCAAAAGTCTTAATGCCAGGGAGCAATCGGCAAAACCATTCCATAGCTGGTCCACCCAAGATGTGGGAAAAGATTCTCATAAGATAAGTTTGAATGTGCATAAATTCCATGGATAAGGCACCAAACTCCCTCAAATGATCTTGTGGATCTGCGGTACCCATGTACTTGTCATATTTGGGAAACTCCACTCCTTTTGGGAAAGGAGGCATGCGAAGACTCTTATCAAACGGAAAAGGACATATGCTATCCATTGTGAATTCTTGTGTGGACTTATCCTTTTCTTTTACAAGTTGGCTAATCTGGTTTTGCATATTCTAAATCATCTTTTGCAACTTGGTAGTTTTAGTCTCTTCCTCTTTAGCTACAAGTGTTTCAACTTGGAAGTTTGGGGGTAACTTGGCCCCTTGTTGAGCTAGTTCAAGAAAGTACTTCTCCTTTTCTTCTAGGAGGAGGATCTCCATCATTTTGATAAGACTTTTGTTAGCTTTAGCAGCATCAATATCATTCTGGGTTATCACATCATCTTCATTACCCAGGATCTCATAAATACTCAGAATTTGATCTTGTTGCTGATCGTCTTGGTTTTGATCAAATGGAGGAGGGCAAAAGTGATATGCTTGTTGATCGCCTTGAGATTTGTTTCGAGATTGGTCATCATTTTGAGACTGATTTTGGTCATGTTGAGATTGACCATAGTGGTGCTCATTTCGAGGTTGTTCATAAGTCTGGCTGAATTCACCCTATTGGAAATCAAATGGGCCTACCATCTTGTCAACATGGGATTGTGCAACAAATGAAGACTTAGTAAAATGATGCGAACAATGCCAAAAGGGTGTAGCTAAGGTAAATTTTGGTGCACAAATAGGATCAAATGGATCAATTGGTTTAGACAAGTTGATATCTTCAGTGGGATCAATAGAATCAATAATAGTCATAGTCTGAGGGAGTGGTCTCCTAAAATTATGAAATAATGAGTTGTCTTGGAAGAATGAGTTGTCTTGTTATTGAAAGGAGAAACCTGGTTGTATTTCAAACAATAGATTAAAGCACTCTTGGAACATTAGAGGTGATGGTTGAGATAGGCTATCTTTCAACGTAGTCAATGAAGAACTTGAGGATCCCTCACGATGATCTATTTCATGTTTACAAGGTTTGCCTCTACCTTGACCAGTATTCTGAATAGGGAAAGTTTTGCCACTTCTAGTTGTGACGGTCATAGACAAAGATGTGACAAGAGAAGACTCAGGATAATGCTAGACTCTATCTCTAAGATAATGAAAAGGAGATAAATTGCTAGAACAGCCAAGATGCAAGATGGACCTGGCACGGATCATCAAGAGGGTGGCTAGAACAGCTAAGATAAGACTACCATGACATGAGGTACCAAAGCATATAGAGATAAAGTAAATGAAAGAGAGACAAAGTGAGTCAAAGAAAAGATCGATCGATTCCTAACTCGAGACACCCAGTTTCTGATAGTGAACAATAGGAAAATAGAAAAAAAGACCTCAAACAGAAAATAGATTAGGGATAAGTTTGACCAGTCAATGGGAATTTAGTCTCTTTTTTTGAAATCTGTATATAGGTTCATGTGAGAAAACACCAGGCCATGTGAGAAAACACAAAACTTCCCGTGAGAGAATGAAACTTCACACAAGGAAACACTCTGAAAAGTGAAACTTCGCACGGGAAAAATCCAAGTTTTGACAGTTTGACACAGTTTTTGAGGTAAAAAGTCAAGTTCTGAGACACAGTCTGAATTGTTTTCTGACAAAAAATCTAGTTTCCTGACAGGTTTGAAGAACAGTTTAATCAACAATCTCAGTTTAAGGGTTTCAAGCATTCATTTACAAACATAAAGGTTTAGATCAAGCAGTTGTGACACAAGTAGTCATTAACAGACCTATAAAGGACAAAGCAACTTGATAGTATCATGGGAGTCTTTGTTTAATCATGATTGGAAAATTTTAAGATTCTATAACAAATACATAGCTATCCCTACAAAAAAAATGGTGAGAAGACAAAACCTTTACCCCATTGCTTATGCGCATGCGTGCACCTCACATAGTTGTGTCACCCCCTAGAGTGTGCCTGTGTTTTTGGTGTTTCCAAGGACTCAATAATATATGTTTAAAGGTTACCCTTGTGGCAGGGGCCAATGTCATATACCACCTTCAAGCATCCAGGTGCATGCCTATGGTGGGAATCTACAGGAGAGATTCTTCCCCCTCCTTGCGCAAAGATTATGCCCCATTTTAGAGGTGAATTGAGTAGGCCACTAGCTAAGGAAATTTTCTAATAGGCTTCCATTCATGCTAACCTTCGATGCCCCTGATATAGGGCTAGGGCCTCGTAGCCACACCAACACTTGAAAGTCGTACACCCCCGCAAGCAGGGCTAGGAGCGTGTTAGTGAACAAATTTGTCTTCTAATAAAACCTTCAGAAAAACCCTTATTTGCCCAAACACAGAGACACAATAAGCCACTAATAGTTGGGTCACTTTGCAATGGGATTGTGCAAGCACCCTCTAAATTTTAATAAGGTACAACTCCCTTGTAAGATTTTCAATGAATCTTCTAAACTATAAACATGAATGCTTTTAACTGGAAAGCATGAAAGGCACACAAACATCTATCTATAAACATAGAATAGATGCAAAAGAAATGAACAACTGAAAACAAACAATAAATGGCACAAAGACCATTTATCTGAGATTTACATTACATAGAAAACAAAGGGAGAAAGACATATCAATCTTTCCAAGTACATTAATAACCAGGGCTCAAAGACCAAGTGATAATCATGCATGTAATTAAATAAGACAGAGTTACATTCAGAGAAAACCAAAATAACTCAAAGATTAATATTGATCAAGAAACAAGTATCTAAAATCAAAGTTTTGGTATACTAATTTTTCCCCTCTCTGAACATACAAAAAGACAACAAAGATCTTGCTAACCTCTGTATACAAATCAATATCTGGAAATAAATTATCTCCTTTCCCCTCAGTTACAAACTAAAACTAGAAACTAAAACCCCTTTGATGCAGCCCAAAGTCTCCAACCAAAGGTAAAAAAAAAACCACACCCCCATTCCTTTGCAAAAATTACAATTTATAATCACTTTCCAAGAAAGCCCCTCTGTTTTCGGTCACTTTTCAATTACATAACTAATTCTTGAAATATTTCATCTTTTTCTCCTTCCCATAACACTTCTCTAGAAGAATATTAGAATTATAATAATTTAAAAATTATCAAATGTTTTAATGTCTCCACCTTATCATATAGATTTCTAATATTTATGCTTCCACGTTTAACAATAAATGATAGATTTGACAGTACTATATACAGTCATTCATAGCTTGTGAACCAGGAAGAATTTTGATGATCACTCCATTGATAATTTGGACAATTGGGATTGCAAAAACATATCCAAACCTGATCACGATCCAACGGTGCAATTGGAAGTTATGCTCCCTACACTGAGACTATTTTTCTGGGGTAGTCAAGCATCCCATTTCAACAAATCTTGATATGTTTTTCATTCAAAACACAACCCACCTAATAACATATAGAAATGTTAGACCATTCATGTTAAATGTATATTTCCTTGGCTCCAAATAGATGCATTCATCTTCTACAACCATGAGCTCTGAGTTGTACAATCTATTCATTTGCATGCATGTTTTCCTAGTGGCATATGGTTGATAATTGCCTCATTAATGTTGTGTTCTCATTGTTTAACATGCAATAGAAAAGAATTGACAACCTTCATCGAGCACATTAGATGGAATATCAATATTCATTTTAAAATGTATGATGCCAACAACTATTGCCAGTGCTTCCATCACCGACAATCATGAGTTTTAAATTTGGGTAGTCTGCATGTTGGCGGTTACGCAAGAAGGGTTGGACCCAAGATTTTGGATTAGGTTGAGCCTTTTCTTCACTTCATGCCTTGCATATCCATGGATCACACTTTTTTAAACATAATTTGTCACTGGCATGGGAAATTGGGGAATCTAAGAACCCTTGAATTTGAGCCTCTCAATTGGGCCCACATCACTAACAATAGTGCTCTTTGGTTGAACTTGCGCTTTGAACATACTGAACTAGTGAATTGAATTTTGAATCTCTGAACCTGCACTTGAACTTGAACCTCTATAATTGTGAATCTTCTTATGCAAACTAAACCACTTCGAACCTCTTTGAGCCCTAGTTTGAAGTATTTCAAAGAGGTTCAAGACCCTAAACTTGAAAGTTTATTTTCGGGGTCTATATGGGTACCAACAGAGCGGTGCCACTCAGTACAACAGACAAGGCCTTCTCAAGATGATAGTCAAAATCATGAGAAGGAATTTAACATGGCTTTGGAGTCTTTAGACTCAACAAAGAATTCTTTATTATAGTGAGGTGAAATCACTGGCAAAAGGTACGTACTCACTTGGGTCGTTCCTAGAGGTTCAACTTCCGGTAGGCCCTCTAAAGGTGACTCAACTTGGCTTGGTTTCAAGGGTCAGATTTTTTGATTCTCTCAAAGAGCGAAGAGCATACTTCTCTACCTCTCCACCTTACCCAAACACATTAAGCATATTCATCACCGAGTTAGCTTCACTCCACCAAATCTATAAACTTTTGGGTTTCTGGTTCTCTCAAAGAGAGAAGAGCATAATCCCCTGGCTAGTAGAAGTGCTAAAGATTCACCAACTTTCCCTGCTTCCTCAGGTATCCATCATTCTAGCAACATATGGGTCTCAGTTTCATTCGTGGGCATGACTTCCACGTAATGAAGAGTCTGTTCCCCTACTTTGCTATCAAGACCCTTAAGAAATTTTAACGGAGCCCTATTTAGACTATGTGAATGAAAGCAAGAAAACAAACACAACATTTTAAAAAGTCTTCGACAATCGTCCTACAAGAAAATTATTAGAATGTTCTGATAATCATGGACAAGTGACCTGCAGACCACTATTAGGTTGCGATAGAAACAAAAATATAAGATCAACAATAGAGAGTAGATGTTAGAAAAAAAATCAATAAATTATAGAATCTGGAAAAATTAAATGCCTCACAGTGAAACTTCGCGTGAGAAAATACAAGGGACTGCACGAGAAAGTACTATTTTGTGCGAGAGAGTGCTACAAGGAGCAAAACTTCATGCGGGATGCTTATAAATCTCGTGCAAACTTCCATACACAGAGAAGTACAGACATATGATAGATTGCAGAATTCAAAAAAAGTTTGAGATTGATTAGGCCATAAATCAATTTTTCTACCCCATGGTGGGTGCCATAATGTTTATAGCTGAATGTGGACCTCTAATCCAGCCATAGACACAACATAGTCATTGCTCACAAATCGAATTACAAAAATGAGTATGAATTTCTCAATTCGCAAATTCATGGTGAATCGACCTGTTGCCTCCTAATTAGTTGGGGTGTTAAATTACTCTCAGGTTGGAGAGCCAACAACCAAAAGACCAACCTAATACAAAGGATTTTTGAAAGCTTGAAATGATAAACAAAATGCAATTAAACTAAGATGAGAATGCAATTAAATTTGAGAATGAGGATGCAATCTTTAAGCTAGGAATTGAAGAATAGATTTTAATCTAAAGCTTGAAAGAAATATGTCAATTAAGCTAAGAACAATAATTGAATTATACTAATAATGAAGATGCAATTAAACTATATGAGAATTAAGCTAATTATGCAATGAAATCTTAAAAATATGAAACTTGAGACTAAAATTGGCTATAGTTTAGTTACTCTCCAAATTGCCTTTTTTTTTAATGAAGGAGAAGGTTTATAATATAGACAAACCTGGGGAGAGAATGAAGAGGTTCTTGAAATGAAACGATGGACTCTTCATTCCCCTTTGAGACAAATATTCATGAATTACTTAATTAAAAGAATTTTTATTGCCACATATGGTTGACCTTTCGAGTAATTTGAGTTATTAATTCAAATAAAGGTGTCCATTCAAATAATCAAGCAATTTATTAATTCTTTTATGGGTATTAGCTAAAGGGGGTAGATTTTAATTTAATTTAAAGCACTTAGGACTTTAGAATTAAATTAATTTATCATAGGGATTATTTAGCTAATAAAGTCAAAGACTTAGGAATTAATTATAGTGTGAGATTAATGCAAATTAGTATTTTTGCAATTGACATCTAGTCAAATAAAGTCAGGTAGGAGAGAGAAAATTGCCTAGCAAAGTAGGACTTCGATGATGCAAAAAATCAAGGAATGCACCAAAATTGATTGAAATTGAGAGGTGCCAATTTTGGGGTATTACAAGGTACACCCAAAAAATAAGGGAATCATCCCGCTCTAGGTCCTCTTGAAGAAGGTGAAATCCCCCTTGTTGGTGATTTATGCTTATCCCCTAAGTTTGGGATTCCTACCTCATTGATGGAAGCTATGGAGATACTGATATACTCCATTTGTGAGGATCTAAAAAACAATACGCCCAATTATGTGAATGGCGGTATGGTATCCAATGTTGTAAATCTACAGGGATACTTAGATGCTAAATGAAAGTGCTATCTCAACCACAGACATGGACAAGTAGCATAGTATGGGCTTGCCCATGACTCCTGATCCATCCCTTCGTTGCGAGGTGGTTGCATTGTAGCTCTATTTTTTTGCAAAATTTGGAGTTCTAGATAAGAAGAAAACCCTAAAAATAACCTCTTAAATTTGTAAGAATTTTGATATCACTCTGGTACCATGAAAGAATTTACCTAAGACAAAGAATGAATATGCCAAGATCTAGAAGCTCAATTAATAGCACAAGAGAGATAAACATGATATGACCAATTGAATGATAAAAATAAAATAATAATGAATAATAGATTAATTGATTATATACAATGTAGGAGTGTCTAAATATATAGGCAATGCGATAAGACTACATGATAAGGAGATGATGAGCTATCAACCACACTAGGTGGAATCACATGTCCACCAAAGGTGGATCATCCTCCATTGTACATCAAAGTATGTGCAACATGCACAATAATAAGAGGATGATAATGTGATAAGAGCACTAAAGGTGGATCTCACACGCAAAGAGGTATGAGATGACAACTATCACCATCTAAAGTAGAATTTATCCTAACCATGTGCTAAAATGAAATGCAAACTCCTAGGTGTCTCAATGAAAACTAATATGAAAATACATTATCATAACTAAACTTAAGTAAAGTGTAATTAGTGAATACTTAATTACACCAACAAAATCCTATGCTCAACAAGTAAATTATCCATGAAATCATGTTAGTCACTTATTAATAGAAGTGTACATTCATTTTTATCCTTGCAGAGTTAAATTTGACATGTTCTTTGAGTACTAAGCCCTTTACATTGCATCTCATAATTCCCTCCAAATAGGTCATTCTCATGAGTAGATATTTCAATACATCAACTTTTCCTCACCAAATCAATTATTCCTTTTGATTTTCCTCATAATAAGGTACTCATGTATCCATTAGAAAAGTCCCATGAGCACTATTATAATATTCAAAATGTTAGATAAATCACACTATAATCTATAATTTATATACACTTTTCATGCATTTTTTTCTATTTTAAACAAGCTGAAAACAAAGGTTGTGAAATAGTGAAGCCATCGCTATTTTACAAAAGACAAAAAATGAAGGATTGTGAAATAGCAAACCCATTGTTGTATCACAATAGCACAAAGTCACTATGCACAAAATAATGAATTCATCACTATTTTGCAAGAAAGAAGAAGGGGGTGTGCAAAATAGTGAACTTTTAACCATTTCACAAAGAGCATATAAGGAGTTTGTGATGTGGCGAAAATGTATTTATCTCATCAGGATGAGTTTATTAGATGACATCAACTACATTTAACGAAAGTGACAACTAGGATTACAAACTGGAAGAACACACATGTTGAAGTGCGATGGGAATTAAATGCTAATGAGCTTGAAATTAAAAGAGCCAACACCTGAATTAAAAAAACACAAGTGATGATCGAGCTTTGAGGATTTGTTGAGAAGGAAGAAGAGATGATCGAAGAGAATCATGGAGATAGAGTATAATGGAATTCAAATCACAAGAAATATTGATACAATTTCTTTGAGGTTTGCAAATCAGAAAGAATTCTATCAGAAGAAAATCCATGAGAAAACATGTTTTAGAAATTCTATAATTTATACATGATGAAAACATTATGTCTCTAGAGGATGAAAGTGATCAAAATTTAAAAATATAAAAAGGACCCAGTTCAAAAAATCTGATTTCCAAGCTTCAATTAAAATATTATCTTTTCACAAGGTGTTTTGGGTTTCCTACCAAACTCAAATCTGAAAGATAGGTAGGTATTCTTTAATTAGTTGATTAATTTTTCAAAAAAGTTTTTCATGAAGAATGATGTATTTTCACCCTAAATGGGTATGAAAACCATTCAAACACATATATATGTGGCATAAAATATAAAGATAAGGGGATCATTAATCAACAATGTAAATATTTTAGTTTCTACTGCACTTTCTGCAAGTGATTTATTATATAGAAGACTTTTGAAGCATTAATATAAATCAACATTTTCTCTAATTTGGAGTTGTGGATTTGATCATTTCGGATTGATCAACCCTTTGTGATTTTATCTCCAAAAGATAAAGCTTCTTTAAAACTTCATGTTTTGAAATTATTCTCTTTATTCTGCAATTTGATCATTAGGATTATTAGGCACTAGTAATTCTATCTTATTGATCTCATTAAGCTTGGTTTAAATCCAATAAGACTGATTGTGGTGTAATAGAATAATCAAAGACACTGAAGAGGAGCAGTTGATAAGAGCATTCAAGTGGTGTTCTCTATCTCACTTAGTTGTACATAGGATTAAAGAAGGGACCATCTCTATTGCACAATAGAAGAAATACATTGGTCTATCATCCTTAATTGAAGTCTTTGTTTGAAAGATTACAAGCATGAAGCAATAATAAATATCCAAAATAAACAAGATATAGATACATAAAAGCATTCAAAATAGTCATCAAGTAATTAGTATTTACTATAAATTGAGCAATAAAAACCTAAAGTATTCAAACATTATTCATACACGTACAATAACTTATAAATTGTGAAGCATACAATTCGATCTCCCTCAAGAACTCATTGCCATCTTGAACAGTTATTAGATAATTTTCTATAAAAAAATTTAACCAACAGATTGTGTTAAGGTATAAGTACACTCACCTTGGTCCTATAAAGCCTAAAGAGTAGGGGAAGAAGATCATATGTTACACATAATTGGATTAAGTATTGTCATTAGTGTCACACATATAGTCAATAAAGGAAAGAAAACATACAAGTTGGTAAAAGTATAAGTATAGTAACTGAGCAAAGAATAAGGAGTAAGACATGTTAACCGAGCATAGACTTTATTGATTGTAGTTTCTCATAACTCTACTCTTCCACTAGGTCTTCTTGTTAACTCTTCTTTTTAAATCCTCTTCATCAATCAAAAGATATGGTACTTTACTAAATAGGAACTGTCTTACCAATTAAGGTTTGACATCAATGACAATATAACATCTTTTTCAATTGTAGTTTCCAACACACAATTATTCAATAAGCTAAATGAGAACATCAAGAAAGACTTGGAACACTTAGAAAAATGCATAAAAGATATAAGATTCAAAATTTTAGAAGGGAAAGATACGTTTGTTGAATGTACAAGGGTACAAAAACATATTTTTAGTTCAACATAGACAATAGTAGCCAAAGAAAATGAAATAGATGATATAGTTGGGAATATAAAGAGCAAAGAGGTAAGGATAATTGATGAGAAAAATAAGTTAAACCAAGCATATGAAGAGTTAACTACTCTCCATCAAAATAAGGACATGCTATTAAAGAGATTCAACCTATTTAGAGGCCAATTATCTACAAAAATGACTTATTGAAAAAAGAACTTGATGACTTGATAGTAGCAAGGATAAATTTTGGGAAATTTGCATTTATAAATATGACAGGAGCAGAAGTGATAGCTTATGGATTGTGTGAGTCACTTGGAAAAGGGTTTACAATGAAGAACTCTTGGGACACATAATTTGGAAATTTGAAGACCATATTTTTGGATTGTATGAAACTAATGGGATTTATTCATTCACCACCACAAATCTCATGGCCATGAAGGATACAAATGAAGGTAAGAAACAAAATTTGTCATACACCTTTTTACCCTATCTTTGTCATTAATGTCAAAGGGGGAGAAGTAGACAGAAAAATTGTATAAGGAAATGTATACCTGAGTATATAGAAAGGGTGAGTACAATATGTATAAGATGGAAAACATATAGATGATCCAAAAAGTTTTCACATAAAGTTTTCACAGGCTAATTTTGAAGATTTTGTAACTATGCATAATTAGCCAATTTTTCATATGTTGCCATTAATGCCAAAGGGGGAGATTGTTAGAAATTTGGCTAAGGGGATATGATAGGGTTGTCATTAATGGAAATATATAGACATATTTTAGATATATATAATCATCTATGAAGAGGGGATAGTTTTAGATGAAGTCTGGATAAGGAATACTTAGAAAATTGTCTAAGTATAGAGCAGTTTACAATGAGCACATACAAAGATCTACTCAGTGAGATTTACTGTTGTCAATTGGACTTTAGAGAGCTTCACTATAGATGTTATGGACATCATTAATGATGTGTATGATTGTGCTAAAGAAGATACTATGTTTTAGTTGTGATTTCTGAAGTTTTACTAAGAGAACATGTATATCACAGAAATATGACAAGTTAGAGTATATTAAGTTTTGGCTAACAAGTTAATTTTTGATTGCAAAATAAAGTTATGAATTAGTTTTGGATGACATCCTAGATGTTCATCCTAACATAGAAGAATGAGATATTAAAGTTTTGGCAACATATAATTAAGCTAAAAGTCGACTAGATAAAGTGAAAGGTATAAAGGAAGGAACTTTGTTTACACAAGATAGCTAATTTTATTATAATGATATAATTGACATATGTGCACTATGTATGTTATGTTTAGATATTATCTTAATAATCAGAGTAGAGAAGGATAGTTGGCGCATATTTAATTTTATGCGAGCACCTACAAGGACTGATTAGATAATATCAGCAATAGTCAAAGTTTTGTATTGTGAAGTTGTATATGTACTGTATGTACGATGAATACCTTGTATAAGTAGTGAGACCCAATGTTTGTATTATATATTTGACTCCTCATAGGGTCAAATTATTTTAACAAGGCCTAGTCCTCTCACAAGGACAAATACACTATACAGATGTAATTGACTCCTCACAGGGTCAATATCTTTCACAAGATACTTTTGATTAGTGGATCATTTTGCGGGTGCCATTCCCACCAAGGTTTTCCCTTGGCCTAGGTTTCCCTAGTTAACAAAATATGATGTTATGTGTTTCATTATGTTTAGCTTGATTTTACTTTTCAGTACTTTACTATATGCATGTATAAAAGTAGTAAAGGCAGAAAGTTGTTTAATTTATATAATTAATTCCCCTCCTCCTCTCATTTATACCAAGGGATCTTTACTTTCTAACACTAATTTAAAGTAAAAAAAACTATAGAAGAATATTAGGGCCTTCAAACACAAGGTAGGTGAAGAGTAGATTTGTGTGCTACAAAAGATAACAACACTTGAACCATTTTGCACAATCTCACCTAACCACAATCTAATGTATTCATAGTGTGAAGAAACTGAACAAATTTGTCTCTTTTTTTATAATTATTTTCTAAATGTAAAAAGCCAAAACTACTAGCAAAAATATCCTCAACCAATAAAAGAAATAAAAATTCAGATAAAAATTGATTTTTATGATAATATCACTTCAAACCATAGGATAAGATGGTTGCAAACTCTTTCCAAAAATTAGATTAATTGCCAAATGCAGATGAAAACATTACTCCTTGCTAGATAGGAAGGGACTAACAAGAAGTGGAACCCAAAATAATGCAAACTACACAAAAGAACACTTAACTATAGTTAGTTGGAACTGTAGAGGATACCTGATGTAGCCCAAACCCTTCAAAATAATAACTTAGAAAAATACGCAACACAGAAGTTTCAGAATACCAGACTCTTCATTAAACTTCTCCAATTCTACTCTACCTCCACAATGCAAGAAAAATAACTAACTATTACAAATTTAAAAATTACCATATTTGGCAGATTTTTGAGAAAAATAGATTTTTCCATTTTTGGTAATTTTCAAAACCCATCCTATGAATCCTGATTTTTTCCAAGAAAAGCCCCCAACTAAGGCAAGATGAATTGCCAACTAATATATGAGATCACGAATATGATTTTGGATTTATCATAAAAACAACTTTTTAAAAAACTAGAAAAAAACACAAAAATCCAATTTCAGAGGCCAAGATGATATTTTAGGCTCTAGAAAAAATGTTGAAACAACCACCAATCGAGCATAGCTCCATCAAAAATTCAGATAGCTCCTCCTCACACAACTGCCTATAAAATTTTAGCCAAAACCCACATCTGAGTCAAAAGTTATGACCCTCAGAAGTAAATCTCATCCAAAACCCACATCTGAGTCAGCAACCTTGATCCTCAGATGCTCCTGCATCAATACCTATGTTAGAAATAGGAAATACTGAGAGGGGGGGATGAATCAGTATTCACAAACTTTTTCCCAAGTATGGATATTATTAATTAACTTGTAACTAGCATAAGAAACTAAAATGAACAAACTGAATAGCAAACACAACCATAAAACAATAGAGCTCATAACACCATGTTTGTTATCGAGGAAACCATGGACAAGGGAAAACCCTAGTGGGGATGGTACCCACAAATGATCCACTAATCAAAAGTATCTTGTGAAAGATATTGACCCTGTTAGGAGTCTATTACATGATCTATATAGTGTCTTGGTCCTTGTTAGAGGACTTAGATCTTGTTAGAAGCCTCAACCCTATTAGGAGTTGGTATTACAAATGTATGTAGGTGATGAACTACAATTGATTTAGAACCTGACTGAAGAATCTGTGATAAGGTGATCACTGAGGAGTTACCGAGGAGCTTCTGATTAGATATGTAAGATGATTAAATCAGTATTGTGTTGTCATTGATGTCAACTAGTTTGACAGTACTTATCTTGTAAGTTACTATACCGACACATCTAGAAAATGAGTGAAAGAGATGAAGAATAGAAATATCTACATGAGGAAGATGTATATGATAGATGAGGATAAGGAATACATTAGGTAACTTATTTATAAGTCTATGACCTTATGATATTGACTTAAGTATGTTGCATTCATCTATGATGAAGAATAGAGCTGAATGACACAAAGTAGTGTTGTCGGTTAATGAAGCATTTCAGTATACACTGATAGAGAATAGTGTATATCAACCATAGTATTAATCAATCTTGTGTTCACTGACACATTTCTTTGTTAACCAAGAAGGAGAAAAAGGAACTAAATGATTAGTTTAGTCGATAAATTTGATGAGCTGGAAAGTACCTCGAAATCAATGATAATAGATAAAGTTTGTTATGAAATCAATGACTAGCATAATTTAAGAAAGATCTGATGAATTGAATTGAAATGTGTTATTGACATGTCAGCCGAGGAAGGTTAAAGCGGCAAAATCAATAATGATGATTAAGCGGCAAAATTTGATGGAGAAGAAAATGATTTACATGTCTATATAAGAGATGGAGTTTCTACATTGAAATGTATGTCGAAGAAGAATACTGTAGGATTTACGCGTGAACAAGTTTTCATGCACATCTGATCATACTGGTTAAGAAGGAACTGAACTGTAGAGTATACCGAGCATCAGGAAGCTATTACTGAGTGACAGTAAGTCATTGAAATTGATTGAAACAGAATTGACAAATTGATCAGAGGATTTGAATGAGCTTAACATTGATTTGTACATCTGCAATTGAGTTGTATTAAGACATATCACCTATTGTTATATTTTAACCATTATACACAGTCAAATCTCTTAACCGAGTGGACTAAGAAAGTCTTTATTATGTTGCATTCATAGAATGAACATTGTTATCTTGTCAACCCCATAGTGAATGCTGGTTGGATGATAATGGTTAGTGTTAAATCCTCTAACAAGGTCACATCTAACAGTGTGTTTGTAACCTTTAACAAGGTTGGGTCTTCATTGACCTCACTTCAGAAGAGTGAATATTTTGGGTTGCCGGTCCCAGGTGGTTTTTCCCTTCACAGGGTTTCCACATTAAATCTTTGTGTTATGTGTTGATTGTGATATTCATTTTGATGTCATATTTACATACTACATATTTGATTTGATCGGTAATCACTTTTTAAGGTATTGACTGGTAATTGGTAAAAGCACAGACAGTATAAGTATTTCAAGTTACTGAGTATCAGAAGTTTGAGATAAAGTGTTTGGATTATACATTTTGATTAGGGACACTGGATAACTGAATCACCCCCTCTCGGTTATTCTAAAAATTGGTATCAAAGCGCTGGTTTCATAGAATAGAGTTTTAAGGACTTAAGTACAAAGATCTCAAAATGTATAAGAGGGAAGTGCCAAAGTTGAACAAAGATAACTTCACAGTATGGCAAAGCAGAATGAAGTTACATATATCTAGAATTGGGAATTCTGACCTAGATCTAATGGAGAATGGCTACATACAACTAACTGTTGGTCCCCTGACAATTGATCAACTGAGAGACAAGCATAAACACAATGTTACTATGATGGAGATTGATGCTGCTTGTACCGATGCTGAATTTGAAGATATTAAGGGATGCACAACTACCAAAGCTATGTGGGATAAACTTGCTCAAGTTTATAGTGGAGATGTGAATGTTAAAAGAGCCAGAGCTGAAAGCCTAAGGGGTAGATTTGATGATATGAAGATTAAGGAAGGAGAAAATATAGTGCAGTACACAAACAGACTGAAAGAGGTAGTACATGCTATTAGAGTATCTAATGGTGTTATTGATGAAGAAACAATAGTTAGCAAATTTCTTAGGACTTTATTGTCAGTTTATGCAATCAAAATTTCTGCTATTCATGAGAATAGATCTGCAGCTGGTAATGTTCTTACTCTTGACAATCTGATTGGTAAACTTACAACTTTTGAATTGAATAACTATGAAAATACTGTTGTACTATCTGTTGAATCTGCTTTTATGACTTCTCTAAAGATTGGTAAGTCTAGTAGCTGAAATAATAAGGATGATAGTGATAGCAATACTGATGATGAGCTTGATGAACTTGAAGCTCTTATGGCCAGAAGGTTACCTAAAGGTAAATGAAGGTATAGAGGCAAGTTACCTTTAGCATGTTTTAATTGTAAAGAAGTTGGCCACATTGTTGCTAGATGTCCACGTAGGAAAGATGATGAAAGAACCAAAGATCGATCTGAAGGAAGCTATGGGAGGAGAAATAATAGGAGCTACTGATACAACAACAGAGATAACCAAGATAGTAATGACAAAGGTAAAAAGGTATGTTATATAGCTGAAGATAATGAATCTAAATCTGAATATGAATCTGATGATGATGTAGAAGTAGTATTTGTTGCTATGAAAGATGACTTAGAAGAAGAAGAAAAATATGATGAAACAACACTGATCTCTAAAGTTGATAGGAATGATACATGGATCATAGACAGTGGCTGTACACATCACATGAATGGTGATGAGGAGAATTTTGAAAAACTTGAAGAATACAATGGAGGATCAGTGAGAATGGGTAATGATGCACCCTATATGGTAAGAGGTAAAGGTTCACTGATGATTAATGATAAGATAAAGTGTGAAAATGCTTATTGGGTAAAAGGACTGAACTATAATCTTCTAAGTGTGGCACAACTGAACAATTTAGGCCACCGACTTGCTTTTGAGAGCAAAAAGGTAAAGATCTATGATGACAGAGGAAGACTTGTTAGAACTGGTACACAATCTAGAGGTAATCTATTTTATCTTAATATTGATTAGTCTTCTTGTTTGATAATGAAAGATAAAGATGCATGGTTGTGGCATAAAAGGTTATGTCATGTAAATTTTGATAACATGATTAAGATCAGTAAAAGAAAAAGAGTTAGAGGTCTCCCTAACTTGTCAAAGCTAGATCATGTTATGTGCCATGAATCTCAAAAAGGTAAGATGACTAAGTCTAGTTTCAAAAGCAAAGACTATTCAACTAAAAAGATACTTGAGTTGGTTCATACTGACCTATGTGTTCCTATGAGAGCTCAGAGCTATTATGGTGATAGATACTTTATTCTTTTTGTTGATGACTATAATAGATTAATGACTATCATGTTCTTAAAAGAAAAATCTGAGGCATTCAAGATGTTTAAATGGTATAAGGAAAAAGTGGAAAAAGAAACAAGTAAAGAAATAAAATGCTCAAGATTTGATAGAGGAGGTGAATTTATCTCTGATGAATTTACTAATTTCTATAATGAGCATGGTATTAAAAGATAGGTCTCAGCACTGAGGACACCTCAGCAGAATGACATTGCTGAAAGAAGGAATAGGTCAATAGTTGACTGTGCTAGGACACTGATGTTGCAAAAGAATGTTGCTTAGATGTATTGGAGGGAAGCTATCAGCATAGCTATTTATGTACTTAACTGAGTTCAATTGAAGAAAGACACCCTATGAGTTATGGTTTGGGCACAAACTGACAATAAGTTATTTCAAAATGTTTGGAAGTAAATGTTTTATTCTGAAGGATGAAAGGAATGGTAAATTTGACTCAAAAGGTGATGAAGGGATATTCTTAGGATATTATACTAAAAGAAAAGCATATAAGTGTTTGAATAAAACTATTAATAAAATGATAGAGAGTACTAATGTTCAGGTAGATGAGTTTGATGACAAAAATGCAAAGGAAAGTAGAAAGGAACCAGAAGACTATGGTAGATTCACTTACATTGAAAAACCTAAGTATATACTGACACAATAGATAGTGTTAACTGGTCAGCAGGAAAACCCTACTGAGGAACAGGAAAGACAAACCGAAGAGCAGGATGGAGCTACCGAGCAAATAAATGAACCTGCCCAAGATGAACAAGAAAGAAGAGACCGAGTACTGGCTAGATTTGTTAGAAGACATCTTGAAACACAAATTATTGGAGACAGACAAGCTAGCATGATGACAAGGAGCAAAGCAAGACAAGGTACATGTCTAGTTTGTGAATTTGAACCAAAAAATGTGAAAGTTGCATTGGAGAATGAGGAATGGATTAATGCAATGAAGGAAGAAATAGAGCAAATTGAGAAGAATAAAACCTAGAGTTTAGTACCCCGACCTAAAGATAAAAATGTTATCGGTACTAAATGGATTTTTAGGAACAAACTGAATGAGAATGGAGAAGTGACAAGAAATAAAGCTAGATTGGTATGCAAGGGATATGCACAATAAGAAGGCATTGAATATGGTGAAACATTTGCACCTGTTGCTAGATTGGAAGGTGTTAGAATGTTACTTGCATACGCTGCTCACAAGAAATTCAAGGTATATCAAATGGATGTGAAGTCAACATTTTTGAATGGAATACTTGAAGAAGAGGTCTACATAGAACAACTAGAAGGGTTTGTTGATCTAGATAATTGAGACATGGTATGTAGACTACATAAAGCTTTATATGGTTTGAAGCAAGCACTGAGAGCCTGGTATGAGAGGCTGCATACTTACTTGTTGAGTATTGGATTTGTTAGGACTAGTGAGAATATCAATTTGTATATGAAAGGAGATAGTGATGATACTATTCTTATTGTTGAAATATTTGTGGATGATATTATTTTTGGAGGCCAAGATCATATATGTAAAGCCTTTGTTGATGAAATGAGAAAGGAGTTTGAAATGTCTATGCTTGGAGAGATTAAGTTATTTCTAGGACTATAAGAGATTCAACAAAGTGATGGAATATTCATCACACAATCAAAATACATAAAGGAAGTCTTGAAGACATTTGGCATGGAAGATGCTAAACCTGTAGGAAGACTGATGGCTACTAGATGTAAACTGATAGAGGAAGATGAAACTACAGAGGTAAACCAGACACTCTACCGATCAATGATTGGTAAGCTAATGTACGTAGTTCACAGTAGACCAAATATAGCACATGCTGTGAGAATTGTTGCTAGATTTTCTACTAACCCTAGAGAATCACACATGGTTGCTACTAAAAGAATCTTAAGATACCTGAAAAAGACTAAAGACTATGGACTATGGTATCCTAAGGAAGGCAAATTTGAACTAAAGGTATACACCGATGTTGATTGGGCTGAAAATGTGGATGACAGGAAAAGCACCATCGAAGGAGCATTTTTATTTCAAGAAAGACTTGTTACATGGACAAGTAAGAAACAAGCTTGCATTTCTCAATTGATAGCTGAAGCAGAGTATGTTGCTGCTACAACTAATTGTTCAAACATTGCGTATATTAAGCAAGTATTGGAAGGAATGAATGAGGAAATCATCGAGCCTGTGATTATATACTGTGATAATACAAGTGCTATTAACATTCCAAAGAATCCATTGATTCACTCGAAGACAAATCACATATCTATTAAGTATCACTACTTAAGAGAACAAGTACAGGAGAAGCAAGTGAAGTTAGAATTTGTTACATCTAAGGAACAACTTGCAGACATCTTTACTAAGCCTCTACCGAAGGACACATTTGAATATTTGAGGACAAGACTAGGGGTCTGTCCCCTATCTACTGGTCACTAAGGTGATATGGATGTTGCATCAGCCTAATCTTATCAGAAGATCATTCATGTTGATGCATCATAGTTCACACTTTGGATTATGTCTAAGGCTGTGAAAAGTTTGGAGGACTGGAAAAGATTGGCATATCAGTATACAGAGATACAAAGACTGCACTAGACAACAGAGAGTGATTTGGCTAACACATAGCTATTTGTTTATTTTTTTATTTTGGCATTTTTTTCAAAGGGAGAGATAAAAAAATATGAAATACATATGAAACACATGGAACAATATGCACCAATGAGATATCTATCTAAGGGAGAGACAGACAGAGCAGAACATTGGAGAACAGTTACAAAGAACAGAAGATTTCTAATGCTGGTGAAGTAATGTAGTGATTAAACATATTAAGCTAAGGGAGAACTTGTACATCAAAACATCAAAAAATTATTAAAAATTCAAAACATCTCAAAAAAATTTAAATTTTTTACTGTAGCTTCCCTGATATGTTACCAACTTGCAAAACAAATTTCAGACCAAAACTCCAAGCCATTTGGGAGATAAAATTAAATCTTTGAAACTTTGGGGTTTTAGCTCCCAAAAAAAAATCAAAACCAGCATGCAAAGGTGGGTTGCCCCACGGTGGGTGCCAGAAATGTGTGTGTGAAAATTGTACCTGATCTGTAGACACAACACTTTAGTAAAACATTAGAGGTTAGCTATAATCAAAATCATGCAAAATTGAAATCTAATTTAACCAAACGATTTACTGCCTTCTAGTAGGTGCGAGATTAATATTCTCAAATTGTTATCAAGATCAGTGACCTAGACGACACCTAAATGAAGGATTTGAATGCAATTGATCTAGATGTGAATTGAATGTAATTAATCTATATTTTTTAATTTTCTATGCAATAAGAATGATAAAAACTGATATAAATCTATGCTAATATGGAAATTGATATGCTAAAATGATCTAACAATGATATGAAAAAGAATCTAAATGAATGTAATCTCACAATAGCCTTGATTTGCAATAAGCTTTGATTCCTTGTCCTCCAATCCGACAGCGCGAGGATGCAAAAATATGAGATCCTGTGGATGCAAATTTGAGAGATGAATTATGAAGAGTTGAGCCTTGTTTTTATAGAAATCCAAGGCTTTGGAGGTGCATGGAAGAAAGTCATAAATCACTCAAATAACTCAGGTTGATTTTTGAGTTATTTTTAAATAAAGGATAATTAACTCACAAAAACATGCAAAAGCTAAGTTTTAACTCAAAATAGAGTTTAGCTTTAATTGATAATTGATAGTTGTCTGCTTTTATGATTGTGCATGTTTTCTTTATGAATTAATTTAATAATAAAGTGATTTATTTCCAACTTAACTACTTTTAAAAATAAAACAATTGATTTATGGGTTAATCAATCATTTAATCAAACTTTTATTAAAAACTATATTATTAAATAATGACAACTTGCTTTAATTAATGAAATAAGAATTTAATCAATTATTCATAAGATTTTGGATTTATTGTCAAAATTTAAATAATATAATTAATAATAGATAGAATTAAATTTAATTAAACAATTAAGTGGCAAATATTAAATCTAATTAATTAAATATGAAAATATTCAATTAATCAAACTTAGGATAAATGTGATTTATCGCCAAATAATCATTAAATTAAAGATAATTAAGATAATTAGGAATATTGCTAGGAATATTCCCCGATGCAGAATTTAAGATAATCAATTAGGATTCGATGATGTTTAGATGTGCCTTAGATTAGGACTTCGATGTCGATTTCATTCGAATTGTTGATATAGGAGATTAATGAACTTATAGCCCATTTTTGGGGTATTACAGGACCGAGTCATCATGAGATTAAAACATGACTGTCAGATGAAGAGACAATTGATGGTATTCATTGGATCGCTGGAAGATCTTGAACTTAGCCACCTGATTTGGATAATACGAGATGACTGCTGCGCCAAGTCACTGAAGGTTAAAAGGAAACTGTTAGGAAACAAGAGAATACAAGACCACACAGTCACTGAATCGCTAGATGAAAACTTAACTGTGACAATGAAATGGGAGATTCAATGACCAAAGAGAAACTTAACCAAATGATTACATAGTCGCCAGTTCGCTAAAAGACTTAAGGACAAAGAAACACATCGCACGATTCAGCGAAGACTAGGAAAATGGTGACATACAGAAAGGGGATTTAAGTTGCTGGAAAAAGTAACAAAGGAAAAGAAAAGGCAAAGGGTTTGTGGACTTTGAACAAATTTTTGAACCCTAATATATGAAAATAGACCTATTCTTAGACCTTAGAACTTGAATTTCTCCCTGGTTTTGCAAAATGAACACATGCGCTCTGAATTGGAGCTTGGGGACACCATAAAAAATCATTGGCTCACGGTGCATGTTATGAAACACTATAAAACTTGGGCACATTTTAGAACAAGCTTGTAGCTAGGGCATAGCAATTTATAGGGTTTTCAACTAAATAGGCCATTTTTTGAGGATTTTTTGCTATGCTAGGAAAATGGCCTAACAGTGGCTCTGATTGGGGATGTGTGCCCCTTGTGGGCATGCAGAGAACTTTTAGAATCTCATGGTTGAAGTAGACCACTCATAAAATCAAATCAAACTTTTCTCTTCTTCTCTCTTCACCTTTCCCTCCTAACACTTTCTTTCAAAAAATGGGAACCTCTACTGAAAGCAAAGCAACTGTACATACAAGGAAATTATTTACAAAAGGCCCAAAGCTTCAAACTAGATTTAGCTCTTACCTCTATCATACATTTGGTTTTCATCTCCACAAATCAAAGATACACTAAAACTCTTGCTTCCATGTATATGATTGAACATACTGCCACTTTCCTTCAACATATCAAACAAAAGATAATCAATGAGTTTAGTATCACTTTACAAAATAGAGTCACTAAAATACTGTGAATGTTGATCATTGTATGATATCAAAACATCACACCCTTCCTTATTGCTAACTTGTTGGATGAGAAAACATTCTAGCTTTCTCTCAAAGCTGAAAACATTATTCTGATCATCAGTTTGTACCATCAGAAAAGCTTCTTTTATATCAGTTTGCAAACTAAAATAGAATGCCCCTAAACAAAATCTAACTGCAAAGAATCAGGGACATTATCTAAATCTTCTTCAACACCTTCCTGCAAAGTATTACAATGATACAAATCCAGAGCTTGTTGGTGGGTGGGAGGGAAAACATCAAAGCATTCATTGTAATCATATGAACCTTGAGAAAATGAAAGATCTACCTTTAATGGTTTGATGGAAGACTCAGAATCAGAACAAGATTCAAAATTCACACTACTATCCCAATCAGGCCTTAACATTATGTCTGGAGTCTTCACATCCATTGAATCTAAAACAAAACTGATGACTTCAAAATATGACATATCATACTCAATCTGATTGTGGTCTAATGATATGTGAGTGTAAGGAAAATTAGAAATATAAGTGTTAAAACTTTGGTCATCTAATATATTTTCCTTGTCAAACTGAATATGAGTGATGTGTTGAGTTTCTAATCTTTCTTTCCCTAAAACTCTGAGATACTCATAAGATAACAAATCTGAAATTTGTTCACTATGAAGTGAACAACTATCCTCATTCATGCTTATCTCTGATACACTCTCATAATCAAAATCTTCACTTTCATTTTCCATACCCACAACAATGTCATTATCACCAAAACTTATATTCATAAGGCATGAAGTTGGAGAATCATTTTCTGATACATACCTCTAAAAATATGAAATTTTCTCACTGCCTAGCAAGGATTGACATTCTGATTTATCCCAACTGCCTTCTTGCTTAATGCAGAAAACTTCTTCCTCATTAGAATCATGAAGTGGGATTTCTCAGAGCATATCATCTTGTGTAAAGAAATCACTGCAAACACTCACATCTACATCATAGTTGTCATCTTGATGTCTACACAAAACAGTTTCATTATCTTGTTGTTCACAAAGTTCATTATCAAAACTATCATCAGCAAAATGTTTAGCACAAGTGGACTCATCATCATAATCACTAAAATCATCATCAACATAACTAGACTCATCATTGTTATCACTTTCAACATTGGTATATTCAGAATTTTCAGATTCAATATCACTGAATTCAGCCTCATACATATCTTTGGAAGAAAGATTTTCTATATGTTCCATCCATTGCATAGTTTTCTGAATACATTCTACCCTCTAAGAGATTGGTAAACTAAGTGTATGAGGAAAACAAAGTTTAACAAATAAGTTTGCCCATACAAAATCCTGAGGACAAAAAGGAATATCAAACTCCTTGATCTTATAAGTAAACCTTTGGAAGAAATCATGTTGTGATTCACCCTCCTCTCTGCTCATGCTTTCTTGTAAATGTAACACCACCTTTTCTTGCAACCTTTATGTTAACATTTGTGTTTCTTTTTGAAGAACTTCAAGCTCTAATATAGGGTTTTTAGATTCAACTATGTCTTGTTCGATATTATGCTCCATATCATCATTTTGATCAATATCACCATACTTTCTAATAAAACAATCCTCTAATGCTTCCATAGATTCTATTGAGCCATGAGGTAGTTCTTTAAACCAGTCCCTTGCAATCTCAACTAGAGACACTACAAATAGGGTCATTAGTACATCCTCATGTGTGATATTATGATCATCTATTAGGTTATAAAACTTTTGTAAATGATCTTCAGCTGATTGCTCACTAAAACTAGTGAATTTTGGTAAACAATCCCTGACCACTTCTGGAATATGATTTGGGTATCCAGAGATACCTTCAAAATTTATTGGTCCAAACAACTTACTCCTAGATGGTTGTTTCATCTTAGCAAGTAGAGAAACTATAAACTACCTCTCCCTTCCCTTTTAACTTAGTGCTAATCACTTAATAGGGAAAACATTATAACTAATTTTCATGAACAAAGCTTTCATTCAAGGAAAAATAAAATACCTGGAGTATCCTGAAGCTGTTGCAAACTATTTGACTTGAAGTCACCTCCAAATCACTTTCAAAATTTGTAGAGCCACCACCTTGATGCAGAGGAAAAGACTTTCATAAGCTAAGATCTTTTTCTGTATCCTTTCACAACAAACTTCAAGATGGCACATATACTTTTTATCAGGACTAAAAGTATGTCATTATGCACAGATCAAACAAAGAACTTTAGAGTCACCACTCACAACTTGGTGAGATGATTTGAAACTTCTTAAAACTGACTCTTATACACTTCAATGGTGACCACTTGATAAATGAATAAGCTGGCTAGCAATCTAGCTCTACTCGTACCCATGTTATTCTATCTTGACTGTAACATATTCCCAGTAGAGTCACCAATTTGTTAGGGATTTTTCTTGTAGGTTCAAACTTGGAAAATTATGGGCTTGATTCTCAGTTGAAAGGGGCTCCAAGTTTGCAAGAAAAGCCTAATTGATGAGGATTGGATAAGATCCTCCTTCTGCTTCAAGCTCCATAGGACTCAGGCAGGTATTTCATATAAATAGGTTACTATATTTCAAGTAAGCTTTTGATTAGTGGATAAGGTCTTCACTAGTATGCTATTTAGGCTTTAAATCACTTCAACAAAAGATCACTTTGTAGACAGCTGAGAATCTCCTAATACAGAGTATAACAAAAGAAACTACAAATGTAACAGCATAGACAATGGGATAAGGATATGAATCCTTCTTCTTTTTATGAGTACAACTCAAGGAAGGTTAACCTCTGATTCTTTCCTTAAGGAATCACCAAATGTGAACCATACCACTTAGACACAGTCCCTTCACAGTAGGCATAAACTAAAGAAAATGAAATATACTGGTAATGATAAATTTTGTGCTTGATGACAAAAAGGTAGTTGCATAAACAAAAAATAGACCAGTGCCTAATCCTTTGGGCAGAAGATTCTAACATAAATCAACAGAGGAATTTAAAGAAAATATAGTAGTATGCCTTGCAAACTACATACAATTTAGACAGAATGCCTAATAGACTATCTTCTTAATCTTAGATTATTATCATCAAGATCCCAACAGATATGTTTATTCTCTAAAATTGTACATGAGGATTTAATCTTTCCTTGAAAGAAACTCATGAAATAATTAGAGTAATTTCCTGACAAATAGTATGTTTTTGTGTGCCTTATAGATAAAAACATACAAGAACAAACACAGAGCCAAGAGATAGTAACAAAACCAAGATAGAAATTGTATTGTATTTCATGAAAAGTGTATCAATACATACAAAGAAAAACTCTTTACTCAAAGACTCAGACTCAAATTAAGAAGTCTGCTCTACAAAGCTTGTATTTTCAACATTCATCATCAAGGGACCTACTCATAAAAGAGCAACAATAGGAGCCTTCCAAAAATAGGAACAGGAACCTGTGTGGAACTAGAGTCATGGAACCCCAGAATAATGGAACCCCTCAAAAATCAAAATTACTACAATATATACCACTAGTCATCTTGGAATCCCAAAAATCAGGATGCAACAAGCTACGGATGACTAGGGTGAGAGTTTCACCTACCAAACCAACTAAATTTAATCAAGAATTTATTACATTGGAGGAAAACCAGGTGGTCAGATCCAAGAATGATATTCATTAATGAGAAATCTCTGAGTAATGTACCAAAGATCATGAATCTACCATGTTTATCAATCTGATCACTCACCTGCAACATGCCTTGAGAAACTCTTACCCATTCCTTCATGGTGCAAATCTTCTGCAATCAATCATCAAACTCTCTGGACCACTCTACAGCAGTTGACAAAATCATATCTACCAGATCTAGCCGCTTAAGCATTCAATACAAGTCCTTAGTAATAAATCACCATGGCATCTTAGGAAAGTAAAATCAGATCTTAGCGGTAACCCATGCTTTTTACATTATTTAAGTACAACTCATCCAAGAAAAATCATATTTGAACAACTCTTTTGTCTCATACGGCGCACTGCTACAAACCCTACAAATAAAACCCTGAAAATATTTTAAAATTGAATAACAATGGCTACATAATGGTGTGAGAGAGCAGATTGACGGTTCACATTCAAACTGAGATCTTTAAAACACCACCATCAGATTCCTTCACTTTACCCAGGCTCGGCAACCCTAACTGCATAGGAATACTGATTTACATTTATCTTTAATCACGGAATCGCTAAACATCTATCTAACCTTGAGTTACATCCAAAGAACCAGCGACTGCATAGTCTCATGATCTCACGGTCATCTCCTTAACCACCAAACTACATCTCCTGGGCCAAGTCATTAGGGGACACCTGTCACCCTATCACTAAAGCACTAAACCAAAACTATCAGGAAAATTAGATCAAGATATAATGACAACCGTGGATACCTTTTAATCGAACAATCCTTAGAAATTTAAGATTTTGGCCCCATAGCTTCCCTTTAAAAACTTTTTTGAATCAACAGATGCTAGGTCAGACAGGTCAGCAGGCAAAAATCCTAACTTTATCCTTAGTGTCAAGTGTACTGACAACCTGACATGTCATTACTAAACTTGGCCAATTAGAAATGACCATGTCATCAAGAACTGGCAAGAAAGGACCCACTTTTCCATCATCATCTTCAAACAAGATCAACGGCTGTCACTATGCCACTAACCTTAAAAATTATGCACTTTATCTTAGTGGTATAACAACAACCACTAGATCTTATCGAAACTTAACCATCTAAGAAGGTCGGCCCTACTTTGACACCTCACTTATTTTTTGTCAAATCAAAAAATGCCATGTTGCGAAGAACTAGCAAGTGGGCCTCCTTACCTTCTCCTTGTCGACACCAGTCATCCTGACAACCACTAGATCACAACTCTCAGCCAATCAAAATCAAGCACATTGGTAGAAAATAGCACATGGACCCAACTTCCTCAACAAACTTCTCTGAACCCTGAGTCATCCAGTGAATACGCGACTAAAGGCAATCTCCAAGTCGTGAAACATTTTTCTTAACCTAGTTTTGATCCGGAGATCACGTGACAAAAGACTTCACCAATTCATGGAACCCATTCCTTTACCTTAGTTAAATCTGGAGAACACAAGATAGCCTTCACTCACCAAGTTGTCAAACAAATATCTAACCATGAGTTATGTCTTGAGATTATGTGTCTGTCATTGATCTTGATCTCATCCTGTGGCTATCACTGAAACACTTAATGACTTTGACCATCACCTTTTATTATGAGAATCAGTGACCAAAGAGAAACATACTTAACTTTTCTTTGTTCACCAAGTTGCTAAAAAATTTGGAGCTTCACTAACTAATTCTGAGATCCCGCGAACACACATTCACCTAATCTCTAAACATTTAGAGCACCACCATCCTTTCCTGAGATTCAGCGACAAGAGAAAACTTTAAACCTTCACCAAATTTCTTTGTCGAAGTCGCCAAACTTAGGGGATATGAGAACATGACTTAGTGGCTAAATCACCAAATGATTTTATGTAGGACCTAGTCATCATGAGATTAAAACATGACCGTCAGATGAAGAGACAATCGACGACATTCACTAGATCACTGGAAGATCTTGAACCTAGCTGCCTGATTTGGATAATACGAGATGACTACTGTGCCAAGTCATTGAAGGTTAAAAGGAAACTATCAGGAAACAAGAAAATACAAGACCACACAGTCATTGAATCACTAGATGAAAACTTAACTGTGACAATGAAATGAGAGATTCAGTGACCAAAAAGAAACTTAACCAAATGATTACACAGTCACCAATTCGCTAAAAGACTTAAGGACAAAGAAACACATTGCACGATTCAGTGAAGACTAGGAAAATGGCCACATGCAGAAAGGGGATTTAAGTGGCTGGAAAAAGTAATGAAGGAAAAGAAAAGGCCAAGGGTTTGTGGACTTTGAACAAATTTTTGAACCCTAATATATGAAAATAGACCTATTCTCAAACCTTAGAACTTGAATTTCTCCTTGGTTTTGCAAAATGAACACATGCGCTCTGAAATAGAGCTTGGGGACACCATGAAAAATCATTGGATGAGGGCACATGTTATGAAACACTATAAAACTTGGGCACATTTTAGAACAAGCTTGTAGCTAGGGCATAGCAATTTCTAGGGTTTCCCACTAAATAGGCCATTTTCTGAGGATTTTTTTCTATGATAGGAAAATGGCCTAACAGAGTTAAGGGATTATTTTTTTTATCAAAATAATGTCTTAACAATATAAAGTGACGACATCCTAGATGTTAACCCTTGGGTAAAGATATATTTTGTATAATGCTTATGTCAAGACGACTGTAAGAGTTATTAGCCCTAATAACTTGTATAAAGAGATGTAATGATGTAATTTTAAAAAAGAGAGACACATGAAGAATTTGTAATGATATAGAGCAATAGCAATAGTGAAAAATTAAGCGAAGAGACATTGATGTGAAGTTGAAGGTAGTATAAGGTTATGTACCTTGACTTATTTTGTAATCTGTAATTATTGTACATTACTTGTTTGGGTAGTGGGCTCATCTAGTAATCATATTTTGTTCTACCAACTCTTAGTAGGGTTGAGGCTTCTAAAAAGGCCTATAGTCCCTTAAACAGGACTAAGACACTATATGCATGTAATAGGCTCGTAAAAGGGTCAACATCCTTAACAGGATACTTTTGATTAGTGGATCTTTTTGGGTACCATCCCCACCGAGGTTTTACCTTGGCCAGGGTTTCCTCGAGAACAAATAATGTGTTGAGTTAATTTTTTTTATTGCTATGCATGTTATTTAGTTTACTGTGTTATGCATGCATCAAGATAATCTATTATATCCATAACTGGGAAAAAGTAAAAGTTTGTAGAATACTGATTCACCCCCCCCCCCCCCCTCTCAGTATTCCCTATTTCTAACAATTGGTATCAGAGCTTAGTTACTCGAAAAAGAATCATTCAAGGAAAGCCTAGCAGCTTTAGTAAGATCTCTATGGATATGGATCAGCTATAGAAAAATCTTGAAGAAGCTCTTGAACAGATTGATATACTTACTAAAGAAAGAGACACTCTGAAAGGAAAATATGATGATGCAAAAAACCTCATTGAGAAATGGAAAAACAAGTTGGAAGATCTGAAATCAAAAAAGGAATCCAATATTCAAATTGAAGATTGTGATGACAACCTAGAAAAATAAAATGAGATCCTTAAACATGAATTGAAGATAGAAAATCTAAAGTTAAGTCTAAAAAATGGAAATGGCAAGAATGAAGCAAGTCTGAAATCTAAAAATGAAAATCTGAAACTTGATAATGAAGGGCTAAAATCTAAACTTGGTAAAGTGACATCTGAACTTGAGAAAACCAAATTGCAGTATGCTGAACTTGAGAAATACAATACAATTGTGAAAGGAGAACTGACTCAATCTAAGAAGCAACTTGAAAGACTAGATTCAACTAGTGAGAAGATTGGTGAACAAATGTCTTATCAAAAACCATTCTATCATAAAACTAGTCTTGGATTCAACTCATCTAAAGTAAATGAAGAAAGTAAGGAACCCAATCTGAAAATGTCTGAAAGCATAGATGAAAAGAAATCTGATGAAGTTGACAAATCTGAAGATACACCTAAAGAAGAAGAATCACCTAAGCAAGAGGAGTTACCTAAAGGTATGCAAAGAGAATTTAAAGGTAGATTCTTTGCTTGTAATACTTTTGGTCATATGAAGAAAGATTACACAGGTAAGCAATTTAAACCTCTTAATGGCTATTGTTATAATTATCATGGTTTTGGACATAGAGCTATTGAATGTAGAAAACCTAAATTTGTTGAGAATAATAATATTAGTAGAATGTTTAGGAATACTAACCATGTAGATAAGAGACCTACTAAAGATATGAATAGGAGAAATGGAGTAGTATGTTATAGATGCAACAAAGTTGGACACATTGCTAGAAACTGCATATCACAAATCAATCAGTCTAGACCAAGATATGGGAACAATGGAATAGTTTGTCAGATATGCAACATAATTGAACATACAAAAAGGTTGTGCAGAATTAACAATAGGGTTCCTCATCCTAACCCTAACCCTAGAAGTCATGGAAGGAGAAATGAAAATGTAAGTAACAGTCAAAAGGGATGTTGTCGTAATTCAGAAGAAGTGAAGTTTGTTAAAGGCATAGATCAAGGAGACACATTCAGTACTAAAGGTAATCAGAAAGGTGAATTATCAAATTGTAAGAGTGAATCTCTACCTAACCCATCTCAAAGTACTTAATTCATGAAAATTATAGTAGAATAGGAACTTAGGATAGTATAGAAGTTAGTATAGGATGAATTGAGTCTTGTGTAGTTAATGCAAGGTAGTATACAATGTATTGATGCTATGATTAAGAGCTCATAATATAATATTGTGTTATGCAAGATCACAAGAAGTTTTAAGTTTTGTAGGTAAGAAAAAATAACTTTTCGGAAGAAGCGGCAAAGGAATTGAATGTGATGTCAGATTTATGTGAGATTGAAAGGTTAAAATGTTATGATCAATATTATTTGATCATTAAGGTGAACACAAGTGCTAAGGAGATCAAAGAGTAGTGATTGTAAGCATTTTGTAAGGATTTGGTGCCGAATCTACGCAAACCCTAAATCACGGAATCGAGGTATTTTACTTAGCAAATCTCTAAATTGGTTAAGGAATTTGTAGAAGTCATGGATGTTTCATTGATTCATAATGTAAGGGATAAGAATAGACCTAAAATTGAAAGGGAACCAGTAGAACCCTTGGAGGAAGACCCTAAGTTAGCTTTATCATCCGTACTAGATGGAGTTTTACACTTAGAAAATATTAGAAGCTATTTGGGATGTAAGCTTGAGACTCTCAATGATAGTGACTTTACTAAAAAATATGAAAGGATTTACAATCAAGATATGTCATTGAAAGTAGGGTTTGAACATTTGAAAGATAATGAGATCATTAAGTATTCTCTACAGTATGAGTTTGATGATGAAGGATGTACCAAGATAATTTTAAGCAGAATTCACAATGGGAAGTTTTGGTTAGATGATAGAGTGATAGATATCACAGCTAACCTAATTCATGAGGTAACTAGTCTATCTAAAACTAGAGCCATACCTTTGAATGAGAAGAACATGAGAAAAATATTTATAGACAACACAAAATCATCTTACAATGGAAAAGGAATAGTAATTAGGTAGATACAGCAGGATGATGTTAGATATTTGTGCAAGATCCTTACAACTAAGTTTTGTGCAAACTCAAGAGAAGATGACATGGCAGTAGGAATGATACATGTAGCCTATTTAATGTGTAGACAAAGTTCAAGTTGACATGTGTGAAATTTTGAGAATTCAGTTGTTTGAGAATTTGGAAAAGATAAAGAAGACTAGGTACTCTCAGTTTAGATTCTCATCATTAATCACCTATATGTTTTTCCATTTGTTAAGAAGATTTCCTTACACTATTGGTGATGATTGGAATGATGGTAAAACTATAATGGAAAGGATTAACAAAGTATACATGAGACATCTTATTGACAAGGTCAATGAGAGTGCAGTGTTGGTGATTAAAACATTTCAAAATTTGATGACAAGTAGATCAAGAATTCCATAGTCTTTAGTAGAAAAGTATAAGAATGAGATATTCTTTATGGTTGATACTAACTTTACATTCATTAAAGTAGTAGAATCTAGAGTAGAATTCATAGACCCTCTTGGATATGAAATTTTTGAGACTGAGACAGAAGAGTATGTGAGCAGATTGCTTAAAAGAAAGTTAGACATTCATAGCAATAGATTTGGAACCTTTGAGGAGAACTTCAACTCTGCAAAGACTATCTTAGAAGAAAAATAGTCTAAGAATATAGTAGAAAGTACAATAAAGAGGATTTTAAAGGACACAGGGATAACTGAACAGGAATTTTTGATAGCTAAGAAGATAGTAGTAGCAATTAGAGACTTAGGACAAAAGGAAGTTTTGTTTGTTCCACCTCTATCATTAGTTGTAGAGCAGCAAGAAGGGATTCAGATCAAAGTGAAAGTGGAAGAATCTGAGAAAGATCAAGAAGTCAGAAAGACCACTAGATCATCCTCTTCTACACCTGGTAAAAGAGTGAAAGAGATTGCCACTGGACCGGGCAAGAGACAAAAAACTTTAGTGCCACCAGTACAGAGGAAGATTACAAAAATAAAATATGATGAAGAGACCCCAGTAAAGAAGAAAACTTGGAAACCAAAGATAGAAATAGTGAATGAACAGATCATACAAGATGGAGACTTTTCAAAGATGAACAAATACTATGACCTCTACAATTATGTAGAGAGATGGAACCTTGAAAATGTAGTTGTGAAACACATGATATTGACTAACAAGAAGTTTGACACAATTCAAGGCAAGATACCTGATGATTTGTATGAAAAGTTAGTAAACAAGAAGAAAAGAGCAACAGAAGAAGACATCAAAATCAAATAAAATCTTGTTAGGAAGCTTTGTGGTGTGAAAGATGAAGAAAATTTCAAGTAGATCATGAAAGATTTGAACACCCATTTGAGAACAAAGAAAAGAACAATTCAGATTATGGGAGGTTACTATGAGGAAATCAACAAGGAAACATAGCAAAAAATAGTTAAAGAGTAGAATTCATAGACCCTCTTGGATATGAAATTTCTGAGACTGAGACAGAAGAGTATGTGAGAAGATTGCTTAAAAGAAAGTTAGACATTCACAGCAATAGATTTGGAACCTTTGAGGAGAACTTCAACTCTGCAAAGACTATCTTAGAAGAAAAATAGTCTAAGAACATAGTAGAAAGTACAATAAAGAGGATTTTAAAGGACACAGGGATAACTGAATAGGAATTTTTGATAGCTAAGAAGATAGTAGTAGCAATTAGAGACTTAGGAAAAAAGGAAGTTTTGTTTGTTCCACCTCTATCATTAGTTGTAGAGCAGCAAGAAGGGATTCAGATCAAAGTGAAAGTGGAAGAATCTGAGAAAGATCAAGAAGTCAGAAAGACCACTAGATCATCCTCTTCTACACCTGGTAAAAGAGTGAAAGAGATTGCCACTGGACCGGGCAAGAGACAAAAAAATTTAGTGCCACCAGTACAGAGGAAGATTACAAAAATAAAATATGATGAAGAGACCCCAGTAAAGAAGAAAACTTGGAAACCAAAGATAGAAATAGTGAATGAACAGATCATACAAGATGGAGACTTTTCAAAGATGAACAAATACTATGACCTCTACAATTATGCAAAGAGATGGAACCTTGAAAATGTAGTTGTGAAACACATGATATTGACTAACAAGAAGTTTGACACAATTCAAGACAAGATACCTGATGATTTGTATGAAAAGTTAGTAAACAAGAAGAAAAGAGCAACAGAAGAAGACATCAAAATCAGATAAAATCTTGTTAGGAAGCTTTGTGATGTGAAAGATGAAGAACATTTCAAGTAGATCATGAAAGATTTGAACACCCATTTGAGAACAAAGAAAAGAACAATTCAGATTATGGGAGGTTACTATGAGGAAATCAACAAGGAAACATAGCAAAAAATAGTTAAAGTGATGACAGAAAGTATTGGAAATCAATCAGATGCAACAAAACCATCAAAGCAAGAAAAGGAAGTAGAACAATTGAAAATTCCCTCTCCACCAGCTATTAACATTGAAGATGAGACAATGAATGTGGAAGGAATCAAAATCACTCTAGATAGTGATGATAATCCTTTTAAGAACCTTGAGAACATTGTTGACAATTCAACTTTTGAAGAGCAGGATAGTGCTAGAGGAGAAGAACAAAGAAACACAAGAATTGAAGAAGAGGAGATAGAAGCAAGTAGCAGCCCTGAGTCAAGAAGAAATTAGTCTAACACATGAGACTAGTAAGAAAACTCAAATTAGATCTATATTTGAAAGCTTGGGCAAAAGTAAAAGTTTGCAGAATACTGATTCACCCCCCCTCTCAATATTCCCTATTTCTAACAGATTGAGAAATACAAGGTTGTTTCTTACTTGTCCAAGTAAGAAGTCTTTCACCAAAGAAAAATGCTCCTCTAGTTGTACTTTTTCTGTCATCTATATTTCCAGCCTAGTCTGCGTCGGTGTAGACTCTAAGTTCAAACTTGCCTTCCTTTGGATACCATAAACCATAATCCTCTATTTTTTTCAGGTATCTCAAGATTATTTTTGTAGCAACCATGTGTGACTCCCTAGGATTGGAATAAAATCTAGCAACTATCCCAACAGCATGTGCAATGTCTGGTCTACTATGCACTACATACATCAACTTACCAATCATAGATTAGTATAATGTTTGGTTTACCTCTATAGTTTCATCATCTTTGGTTAGTTTGTAGCATGTGACCATCAGTGTTCCAATTGGTTTAGCATCTTCCATGCCAAATGTTTTCAATACTTCCTTTATGTACTTGGATTGTGTGATGAATATTCCATCATTCTGTTGAATAACCCATAAGCCTAGAAAGAACTTAATGTCTCCAAACATAGACATTTCAAAATCTTTTCTCATCTCATTAGAAAATGATTTATAGATATGATCTTGTCCTCCAAAAATTATTTCATCCACAAATATTTCAGCAATCAAGATAGTATTATTTGAATCTCCTTCCATATACAAGTTGTTGTTCTCACTAGTTCTAACAAAACCAATACTTAACAAATAAGTATGCAGCCTTTCATACCAGGATCTCAATGCTTGCTTCAAACCATATAAAGCTTTGTGTAATCTACATACCATGTCTTTCTTTTCTGGATCAACAAACCCTTCTGGTTGTTCTATGTAGACCTCCTCTTCTAGTATCCCATTTAGAAAAGCAAACTTAACATCCATTTGATAGAATTTAAACTTTTTGTGTGCAGCATATGCAAGTAACATGCAAACTCCTTCTAGTCTAGCAATAGGTGCAAAAGTTTCACCATAATCTATTCCTTCCTCTTGTGCATATCCCTTGCATACAAGTCTAGCTTTGTTCCTTGTGACCTCTCTATTTTCATTAGCTTATTTCTAAAAATCTATTTAGTACCAATAACATTCTTATCTTTTGGCCTAGGTACTAAGGTCCATGTCTTGTTTTTCTCTATATGTTCTATCTCGTCTTTCATTGCATTTACACATTCATCATTTTCCAATGCAACATTCTCATTTTTCAGTTCAAATTTACAAACTAATCATGTACCTTATCTTAACTTACTTCTTGTCATCATGCCAGCTTGTCTGTCTCCAATGATTTGGTTCTCAGGATGATGTCTTCTGACAAATCTTACTAGCACTTGGTCTCTTCTTTGTTGTTCATCCTATGTAGGTTCATTTATTTTCTCAGTAGGTCCTTCCTATTCATTGTTTCCCTTTGTTGTTCCTCAGTGTTGTTTTCCTGATGACCGGTTGACATAGTCTATAGCTTCGGTAGATACTTTGGGTGTTCAATGTAAGTGAATCTACCATAGTCTTCTGGCTTCTTTTTGCTTTCTTCTCCATTCTTATCATCAAACTCATCAACTTTGACATTAGCAATTTCAATCATTTTATTAGTAACTTTATTTAGACACTTGTAAGATTTTCTTTTAGTGTAATATCCAAGAAATATCCCTTCATCATCTTTAGAGCCAAACTTTCCATTTCTATCATCTTTTAGAATAAAACATTTACTATCAAAAATTCTGAAGTAACTTACAGTTGGTTTGTGACCAAACCATAACTCATAGGGTGTTTTATTTGTGTCCTTCAATTGTACTCAACTCAAAATGTAAATAGTTGTGCTAACTAGCTCTCTCCATTATGTCTGAGCAACATTCTTTTTTATCATTAGTGTCCTTGCGCAATCAATAATTGATCTATTTCTTCTTTCAACAATCCCATTCTACTGAGGTGTTCTTGGTGCAAAAACCTATCTTTTTATATCATGCTCATTACAATAGTTAGTAAATTCATTAGAAATAAATTCACCACCTTTGTCAAATCTCAAGCATTTCAATTCTTTACCGATTTCTTTCTCTACTTTTGCTTTGTACTATTTAAACATCTTAAATGCCTCTGATTTTTCCTTTAAAAACATTACAGTCATTAATCTAGTGTAATCATCAACAAACAAAATGAAATATCTATCTCCATAGTAACTCTGATTTCTCATGGTACCACATAGGTTGGTGTGAACTAACTCCATTATTCTCTTTATTGAATAATCTTTTCTTTTGAAACTAGATTTTGTCATTTTACCTTTCTGGCATTCATGACACATAACATGATCAGGCTTTGTTAAGTGAGGCAGACCTCTAACCTTTTTATTTTTATTGATCTTAATCATGTTATCAAAATTCACATGACATAACCTTTTATGCCACAACCATGCATCCTCATTTTTCATCATTAAATAGGAAACTCAACATTATCAATATAAAAACAAGTTACCTTTTGATTATGCTCCTGTTCTAACATGTTTTCCTCCATCATTAAATATCTTTACCTTCTTGCACTCGAAAGCTACTTGGTGACCTAAATTGTTCAGTTGTGCCACACTTAGAAAATTGTATTTTATTCCTTCTACCCAATAAGCATTATCACATTTGACTTTATCATTTATCAACAAGATCATTTTCCTCTAACCATACAAGGTGTATCATTACCCATTTTTTACAAATCCTCCATTATATCTCTTAAGATGATCAAATCTTTCCTCAACACCAGTCATGTGATGTGTACAGCCACTATTAATGATCCATGTATCATTTTTATTAACTTTAGAAATCAATTTTGTTTCTACATACCTTTCTTCTTCCTTAAAATCATCCTTCATCGCAACAAATACTACTTCACAATCATCATCTGAATCAGTGTCAGTATCATTCTCTTCGGCAATGTAACATACCTTTTTACCTTTATCATTGTTGTCTTGGTTGTCTTTGTTGTAGTGTTGGTAACTTTTGTTGTTCCTCCTCCCATGGCTTCCTTCACTAGATCAGTCTTTGTTTCTATCATCTTCTTTCCTGTTTGGGCATCTAGTAGCAATATGACCAACTTCTTTGTAGTTAAAACATGCTAAAGGTAATTTACCCTTATATCTACCTTTACCTTTAGGTAATCTCCTAGCCATAAGATCTTCAAGCTCATCAAGATCATCATCAGTATTACTATCATTATCATCATGTTTACCGCTAGACTTACCAATCTTCAGAGAAGACATAAAAGCATATTCAATAGACAGTACAACACTATTATAAAAGTTGTTGAGCTCAAAAGTCATTAGCTTACCAATCAGATTGTCAAGAGTGAGAGTACTGCCAGGTGTAGACCTCATTTCATGTATTATAGATATTCTGATTGCATAAACTAGCAATAAGGTTCTAAGAATTTTGCTTACCAATGTATCTTCTTCTATGGTACCACCAGATCCTCGTATAGCATTAACTACCTCCTTTATTCGGTTTGTATACTACACAATATTCTCACCTTCTTTTATTTTCATATCATCAAATCTCCCTCTTAAACTTTAAGCTCTACCTCTTTTCACATTTGCATCTCCACTATAAACTTGAGCTAGTTTATCCCACATTTCCTTAGAGGTAAGGCAATCCTTGACATCTTCAAATTCTGCATCAGCCAGAACAGCAGCAATCTCCATCATAGTAATGTTATGCTCATGTCTATCTCTTAATTGATCAAGAGTCAAAGGTCCAGTAGGCAGTGCTAGGTAGCCATTCTCCAATAGAGTGAGGGCAGAATTCACAATTCCAGATATATGCAGCTTCATTTGGCTTTTCCATATTGTGAAGTTTTCCTTGTTCAACTTTGGCACTTCCCTCTTATACATTTTGTGATCTTTGTGTTGAAGTCCTTAAAACTTTGTTCCAAGCAACCAATATGCTCTGATACCAATTGTTAGAATAACTGAGACGGGGGTGAATCAGTTAGATTAGTTATCCAATAGTCCTAAATAAAAAATGTATATCCTTCAATAAATTCAGCAAACTTCTGCAGCTCGGTAACATAAAATAATAAATTGTCAGTGCTTTTATCGATTACTAGTTCACTTATAATGATTACCAACCAAATCAAATATGCAACATGTAAAGTATGATAACCAAAAAATCATCACGGCAACACATAACACAAGAGATTTAATGTTGAAACCATGTAAAGGGAAAAACCACCTGGGACCGTGATGCAGGAGCATCCTGGGTGTAAGAGCAATCTTGCATCACCCAAGAATATTTTTGGTTTCTTTTCAATAAGGGCTATCTTGTGCAGAGATGCTATTTATGGAAACTTACTATTTTTAGTAAGCTAGTCATACAACCTCGGAATGTTCTGATTTCACACATGGAGGTTCATCTTAGTCATATCAATCTGCCAGTAAAGTTTCATTGCTAGACCAAGTCTAGTTTTGAAGATATTAAAAATTTTCGGTATTGGAAATAGGTTACAGAAACTTTGAACTTAGTTTTGAAGGATTGAGAGGCCCTAGATGAGGTAAAAACTTTGGCTAACTAAAGTTTACGTGAGTCAAACACTGTAGAGAACCTCACACCCTTTTCAAAATGGGGTCATAATAGTCAATCAGATCAACAAGTGATGACTTATGGTCTCCAGAAGTTGGGACACCTAAAATTGCAGAAAATAATTTTCCTTCAAAATTTCTATTTGGGTTTCAAAAGTTCTTTTGAACCCAATTTTATGTAATAAATTGAAAAATAAAATAATTCAAAGGTTGGTCGGCCTTAAGGGCTAAATTTTTGGAACCTTCTCGGGCGGTGGAAATTGCCTATATAAAGAAGGCCCGTAGTGTTGTCTAGGCAATTCTAGGTAGATCTGGGTAATGATTCAAGGCTTTTTCCTATAGAATATTGTAAGGGAAACGCCCATGTGGCTTTGCATATTGTAATTCTGAAAAGTTTTAATTCCACATTTGTGGAGATAATAAGAAGCCCATTTTTTTTTCTTGCCAATCGTTGTTGTTCTTTGTTTCTATTATGTGTTTGTAGTATTAAGGGGAGCATCCTTCATCAAGTAGTATCAGAGTGGGAGTTCTTGAGTTTTTAGATAGATCACCAACCATGAGATAGTTTACACTAGGACCGTGGTTAGGGTTTTAGTGAGCAGCGTGAAAATGTCTCCATGAAGGGAACGTGGTGGAAGAGTTGGTGTTGTAACACCTGAAGTTAGAGCACTATAGAGACAAGTGTGACCATTACAAGAAGAGATTCACAGAGGAATGAATCTTAATGTTAGAGATGAAAGTGAGGATGAAATAAGGGAGAAGGAAAGTTTGATCAGGAAGGAGAAGGTGAAATTTTGAATCAAGAGGAAGAAAGACTTTTTCTGGCCATTTCCAAGATTAGGAAAAGACCTAAGATTGAGGTTCCTACATTTTTAGGAAACCTTAACCTAGAGGAGTTGATTGAATGGATCAATGAATTAGAGAAATATTTTGAGTATGACGATATCAAGGATCCTAATTGGGTCAAGTTTGTGAAGGTAAACTAAAGGTTGATGCAAAAATCTGGTGGCAGGAGATTCAATTGGAGTGAAATAGGAGAGGAAAGGATAAAATCACAAGATGGGATCAGATGGTGGATAAATTAAAGTGACAATTCATTCCTATTGATTATGAGCTTGACCATTTGTTCATTCATGTTCTTGCAAAGTTTAAAGCAAACAAGAAAATCTATCCAGGAGTATACAGAGGAGTTCTATCGAATCCTCATCAAAACAGGCCATGCGGAAGCTGATAAGGAGAAAGTTTCTCATTACATTAATGGGTTGAGGCCGAGCATTTAGGAGGAGCTGAATCTGGTTTGAATGAATAGTATTGAAGAGGTATACCAATTTTCCCTAAAAATAGAGGAAAAGTTGAACAAGAAGTTCAAGAGCAAACAAAATTGAACAGGTCATGGTGGACAATTTGGTGGACCATCTTATGGAGGCTGAAATGAAGATCTGAAAAAGAAGGATGCAGCCAATAGCAGTCAAAATTAGAGGGGAAACAATTTCAATTGTTTCCATGATTAGAATAATAGAGATCAGAGAAGAAGAGGAAGAGGACAAGGATCTGGAAGGGGAGGCTTCCATGGAAAATGTTTTCACTATGGAGAAGAAGGTCATAGGGCATATGAATGTCCTCAACACCAAGGAAGGATAGATAGGAGAACTGAAGGCCAAGCTAGAGTTGCACATGTAGATGAAGATGCCAGATGATCATGTTTTGAAGATGCTGAAAGAGAAGAAACTTTGATTAACAGAAGAGTCCTGCTAAGTGATGAGAACAAATCTGAGCAAAGGAGGAGCCTGTTTCACACTAGATGCAAGTGTGAGGGTAAATATTGTGATGTGATTATTGATAGTGGAAGCACTAACAATCTGGTGTCAAAAGAGATGGTCACAAAGTTAAAGCTCAAGAGACAAAAACACCCACATCCATACCAGATTGCTTGGGTACAAGATGACCATAAGGTCATGGTCAATGAAAAGCACCTTGTGAAGTTCAAGATTGGCAGATATCATGATGAGGTACTATGTGATATCAGATCTATGGATGCATGTCATATTTTGTTGGGAAGACCATGGTCATTTGATAGGTGTGTTGTACATGATGGTTATGTGAATACCTATTCCCTGACGAAGGATGGAGTGTGACATAAGCTAAAACCATTGAACAACATAGAAGAAAAGGTATGTGGTAATGCAAGAATAAATTTTTTTAATGGAAGAAAGTTCCTAGATGGTATGAGGCATGAGCATGTGTGCTTTGTTTTAATTCCAAAAGTTGGTAAAGAGGAAGTAGAAGATGTGCCTGTGGAAGTTGTAGATTTGTTGAATGAGTTTCAGGATATTGTATCTAATAATGTTCTTGATGGATTATCAGTCATTAGATGGACCTGATTCTAGGAGCTAGTTTTCCAAATAAGGCATCACACAGAATGACACTAGTAGAATGTGAAGAGTTGAATAGAGAAGTACATGAGTTGTTACAAAAGGGGTTGATTCAGGAGAGCCTGAGTCCATGTGCTATACCAATAGCATTAGCACCAAAGAAGAATGGAGAATGGAGGATGTGTACAAACTCCAAGGAAATAAATGAGATCACAATCAAGTACAGGTTTCTATTGCCATGAATGGATAATATTATGGACTGTTTGAGTGGAGCTATGTATTTCTCAAAGATAGATCTAAAGAGTGGATATTTTTGGTTCCCCTTCTCTTTCTACTTACAAGTTTATACTATGATTGATAAACTAATGTCACTGACTCTATCACCACTCCAAAGTCTACAAGGAAAAGGGCCAATTAACAAGGATCAACAAGGATCCTCCTACACATTGAGCCTAGATGCTCAGGCAGGTGTACCTTTGACTTACTTCTTCAAAAGAGTCACAAAATATTATACAACTATACCCTTTACAAACTATTTTTAAAGATTTTATCATTTAAATGTGTGATTGATGATGACGAACTGCTTCTAGAGAATGGATCAGTGCCTTAACCTAGGGCATAGAGTCACCCAATAACATATATCAACTAAGAATCCTAACACAAACACTCTCGGATTCAGAATAAGTGCTTTACCTATTCCCTCTCACTCCCAAATCTGATCATCAAATTCCCATCCAACCATGAACTCACTGAAATTACCTTAAAGACTTTAATCCTAAATTTGTTAGGAACTCAAAGATAACTCCACAATACTCTTTGTTTACCATATGCTAACTCACTTTGTGACATTAACATCTATGAGCCCAAGATCAAAACAAGAAGACAAACATAAATCTAAGATTGGAATTCAAGTGTATTCTCATTAAAATTTGCAAAATCTATACATTACTAAGACAACAAAATGCTAGGAAACAAACCCAAAAATCCAAGCTCTCCTTGTTCAGTCTTTTACATTGATTTTCAACACAACATCAATAACAACACAAAGTAAAAACAGCTACAAAATATACCACTAGTCACCTTGGAATCCCAAAAATCAAGATGCAACAAGCTACGGATGACTAGGGTAAAGGTTAGGGTTTTCACCCACCAAACCCACTGGATTCAATTAGAAATTAATTTCATTGGAAGAAAACTAAGCAACCTGGAGAAAATAGATCCTAGAAAGATCTCCATTTATGATAATTCTTCTAACTTGTGTACTAAAGATCATGAATTTACCAAGCTTATCAATCTAATCAACCACCTGCAACATGCCTCGAGAAACCCTTACCCACTTTCTCATGGTAAAAACCCTCTGCAATCAATTATCAAACTTTTTGGACCACACTACATCAGTTGGCAAAACCATATCTACCAAATCCAGTCGCCCCAGCATTAAAAACTAGTCCTTAGTCACTAAGAAACCCTTAAAATATTCAAATTTGGGAGGAACGGCTATAATCATGGTGCGAGACAATGAATCGACGGTCAGCATTCAAATCTGGGCTCACTTTATATCACAACTATCAAATCTTCTTACTTTTCCCAAGTTTCATATTTGTCTTTAGTTGCGAGATCGCGCATACATCTCTTTAACCGCTACATTTTCCTGTGATTACATGACTAAAGAAAGCTAACTATCATAAATCTCTTTGACCTTTTATCTGGTGACCTGGCGACAGAGGACCCAACACATAGTCGTTGAATTGATTTTCTTCTTTCCCTAATCTGGTGACTATAGGAACCTTTAACTTTCAATCTGGTGACCTAGCGATAGAGGACCCACCCAGTAAGCATTTAAATTGAATGGTGGTTGCATGATTGCATGGCCTGGAAAGATTCCATGTGATCAAGTGACAACTGTAGATCTTCCTTTTCCTCTTGAAAGATTCAGGCCCACTGACACATCCTTGTCATCATCTAGCTTGACCAATGAAACATGAGCACCTCAATGCTACGTAGCATATTGGACCCACTAAGCCCTTCTGTCCTCTAGAAAATTAGACAATTGTTGTATGATCGCATAGCCTGGAAAGATTACATGTGATCATACGCTAGCTGTAGATCTTGAATCTAAGCTGATGCCATCAAAGCTTAACCCCACCCTGCCTTATCAGCCACTCCATCAAATCAAAACCTGCCATGTTGCACAGAGCGGGCCCCCTCTTGAATTCATCACATACTAGCCCAAACAAGCTAGAGGATCAAATGGTTGTTGCATGATCTAATAGGCCACTAAGATTGCATAAGATCATGCACCCATTATCTAATTAAAAGGAGACTGTGATGATGGGCCCGATGTCACGTGAACTAGCGACTGAAGAAAAGATAAACCACCATGCCAGGTCACAGAATGCTCTAGGTCTAACTACCAGGAATAAGAGATCTACATGACCAATGCATTCGCCCAATCGCTGAATAGAATTACTAATCACCCGATAACCTAGAGAACAAGAAACTAACTACATTTGCTAAATCACTGAAGGTTAACATGAAACTGCCAGGAAACAAGCGAATAAGAAAAAATGCAATCATCGGATCACTGGAAGGTTTAAGGATAAGGAAACACATGGTGCGATTTAGCGAAGACTAGAAAAAAAAAAACCACGTGTAGAAAGGGAACTTAAGTGACCCAAAAAAGTAACAAATAATTAGAACAAGGCCAAGAAAAACTAGGGTTTTACCCTCCAATGGCTAGATATATGAATTTTGAACCTAGGGTTTTGAGGCTAAAGACATAGAAAAACATTGTAGAGACTAGGGAAGAATTACATAGCCACAAAAATTTCTATAGATGCTAACAGATATCATCAGATTCAAATCAGAGAAGTAGATGAATGGAAGATTGCCTTCAAGAGAAAGGAAGGACTGTATGAGTGGTTAGTCATGCCATTTGGGATAACCAATGCATCGAGCACTTTCATGCAGCTCATGAACGAGGTTCTAAAAGAATTTATGGGTAAGTTTTTCATTGTTTACCTAGATGATATTTTGATTTTTAGTAAGACATTGGAGGAGCATATGATGCATTTTCATAGGGTGTTTGAGAAATTGAGAGAAGAGAAATTATTGATAAATTTGAAGAAGTGCAGTTTTGTGAAGAAAGAGTTAGTGTATTTGGGATTTGTAGTTTCAGTAGAAGGTCTAAAAATGGACCTAGAGAAAGTATAGGCTATCCTTGAATGGCCTACTCCAATAATTTCTACTGAGGTAAGATCTTTTCATAGTTTGGATAGCTTTAACAAAAAATTTATCAAAAAATTTAGCAGTATTTGTGGACCCTTGACTGAAACAATGAGAGGGGATAGGAAAAAGTTCAAGTGGACTAATGGGGCAGATAAGAGTTTTAAACTGTTGAAACAAAAATTTACAAAACAACTTGTTTTAGCACTTCCAAATTTTAATAAGGTGTTTCAAGTAGACTGTGATGCTAGTGGTACTGCAGTAGGAGCTATTATGAGCCAAGAAGGTAAACCTGTTGTTTATTTGAGTGAGAAGTTAAATGATGCCAAGAGGAAATATTATGTTTAGGATTAGGAATCTTATGCTATAGTTCAGGCATTGAAGAAGTGGAGACATTATCTACTTCCTAAGGAATTTTCTTTGTATACTAATCATCAAGCTTTGCAATATTTGAATAGTCAAGAAAAGTTAAATCAAAGGTATTTGAAATAGGTTGAGTTTTTGCAAATTTACACATTTGTTTTGAAACACAGGAGTGGAAAGTCTAACAGGGTTGCAGATGCACTTAGCAAAAGGCATCTATTGCTGACAGAGATACAAATTGAGGTGGTTGGGTTCAAGGAACTCAAGAATTTGTATCCAAAGGATCCTGATTTTGGTGAAGCTTGGAAATATTGCACATAACCTGTTACTCTAGATAGAACGAAGTGGTTGGATTTCATCATCCAAGATGATATGCTATTCAAAGGGAGTCAGTTGTGCATTCCATGAAGTTCTATGAGGGAGAATTTCATCAAGGAGAAGCATAGTGGAGGATTGGATTGACATTTTGGTTGTGATAAAACCCTTGCTTTGGTTAGTGAGAATTATTATTGGCCACAGTTGCAGAAAGATGTCAAGAAGTTTGTACAGAGTTGCCAAGTATGTCAGATGGAAAAAGGATTTAAAAAAAATATAGGGTTGTATCATCCATTACCTATACCAGAAAAGCCTTAGGAGGATATCAGTATGGACTTTGTTCTTGGTTTGCCAAGGACTCAGTGGGGACATGATTCAATTTTTGTGGTGGTTGGAAGATTTTTGAAGATGGCACATTTCATTCCCTACAAGAAGACTAATGATGTTGTTCATGTAGCAGAATTATTTTTTAGAGAAGTGGTGAGACTACATAGTTTGCCAAAGAGCATAGTTTTAAATTGAGACACCAAGTTTGTTGGATATTTCTGGCACACATTGTGGAAGAAGTTGAAGACATATTTGAAGTTTAGTTCATCATATCATCCATAGACTAATGGACAGATAGAGGTGGCAAATAGGAGTTTGGGATATTTTCTGACATGTTTGGTTGGAGACAAACCAACAGGATGGGATTTGATTTTACCACAGGCAGAATTTATATACAATGATTATGCCAATAGGAGCACTGGTAAATCACCATTCTAGATTATATATGGTAGTAGTCCCAGAAATGCATCTGAGTTGAGAAAGATAGAAAAAGGAGAAATAAGCAGTGCTAAAGTTGAGGATTTTGTAGAACATTTTAAGAACATCTATGAGGAGGTGAGGAAGCATATTACCAAGATGAATGCACAGTATAAGGCTAAGGCAAGTGAGAAAAGGAGGCATAAGGAATTTAAGGTTGGTGAAGAAGTCATGGTTCATTTGCAGAAGGAGTGATTTCTAGTTGGTACATACAACAAGCTAAAAATGAAGAAGTTTGGGCCATGTAAGATACTGAAGAAGCATGATTCAAGAAATGCCTATGAGGTCGAGTTACCTACTGAGCTGGATATTTCACTAGTGTTTAACATTTCAAATCTGACAAAGTATCATGAAGGAGGTATTGAAGATGATATCATAGAAGCACAGTGGAGTATTCCAGCAACTAGTTCAACTATCAAGGAGATTGAGGATATACTGGATAGTCATGTTGGTAGAAGCACAAGGAACAGGATATATGAAGAATATCTAGTCAAGTGGAAAGGATGACCTATTGAAGATTCATCATGGCTAATAAGGGAGGAGGTTAACCATCTTGGTTTTCCTCTTCACACCTGAGACATGATGAGGTCACTTCTTAGTTTACCCTAGGTGTCTGATGCAAGAGCATCCTGGGTGTAAGAGCAATCTTGCATCACCCAAAAATATTTCTGGTTTCTTTTCAATAAGGGTCATCTTGTGCAGAGATGCTATTTATGGAAACTTACTATTTTTAGTAATCTAGTCATGTGACCTTAGAATGTTTTGATTTCACACATGGAGGTTCATCTTAGTCATATCAGCCTACCAATAAAGTTTCATTTCCAGACCAAGTCTAGTTTTGAAGATATTGAAAAATTTTGGTATTGGAAACAGGGTATAGAAACTTTGAAATCAGTTTTGAATTCTTTAGAGGCCTCAAATGAGGTAAAAACTTTGGTTGATTGGAGCTTGTGCAAGTCAAACATTGTAGAGCACCTCGCACCCTTTCTGAAATGGGGTCATAATAGTCAATCGGGTCAACGGGTGATGACTTATGGTCTCCGGAAGTTGGGCCACCTAAAATGGCAGAAAATAATTTTCCTTCAAAATTTATGTTTGGGTTTCAAAAGTTATTTTGAGCCAAATTTTATGTAATAAATTGAAAAATAAAATAATTCAAAGGTTGGTGGGCCTTAAGGGCTAAATTTCTAGAACCTTCTCGAGTAGTGGAAACTGCCTATATAAAGAAGGCCCATAGTGTTGTCTAGGCAGTTTTGGGTAGATTTGGATAATGATTCAAGGCTTTGTCCTATAGAATATTGTAAGTCAAATGCCCATGTGGTTTTGCATATTGTATTTTTGAAAAGTTGTAATTCCACATTTGTGGAGATAATAAGAAGCCCATTTTCTATTCTTGCCAATTGTTGTTGTTCTCTATTTATGTTATGTGTTTGTGGTATTAAGGGGAGCACCCTTCATTAGACTGGCAACCCAAAATATTATTCACTCTTTTGAAGTGAGCTCGATGAAGAGCCAACCCTTTTAAAGGTTACAAAACACACTATAAGGTGTGACCTTGTTAGAGGATTTAACACTAACAATTATCATCCAACCAGCATTCACTATGGGGTTGATAGGATAACAATGTACATTCTATGAATGACATACAATACTTTCAAGTCCACTCAGTTAAGAGATTTATCTGTTTATAATGGTTAAACTATAATAGTAGGTGATCTGATTATAATAGAACTTCTTTTGTAGATGTTTAGATCTATACTAAGCCCATTCAAATCCTCTGATCAATATATCAATTATGTTCTACAATATTCAATAACTTATTGTCCTTCAGTAATAGCTCTCTAACACTTGGTAATCTTTGTAGTTCGGTTCTCCTTTAACCAGTTTGATCAGGCATGCATGTGTTGGCAAGTTGACTATATTATTGTATATGACTAGATATAGTGTTGTCATTATGGTAACAAAGTCATATAGTGGTTTGGAGTCAGCACACATCATCAGAAGATCAAAACTTGGCTAAGTATAGAAGACTGGACAGTTAACAGAGCACCAATAGTTTAGAGCATCAGCGCACATGTGTATGATCGAGTTATGGTATGCACTCAAGAAGATAAGTTGGTAAGAGTGTATACATTCTTAGTCTATGAATGCATGATCAAATATGCAAGTATGATGAAGTTACAGACAGTTGAAGTTACATAGCCAGTGAATGCTAGAACATAACAGAATATGTAGCCGATTGTTGGTAATTTGATTAGCGACTATAATATTGTTTTGTAAAGGTTATGCACCTATTGTAATTAATTTTTAGACATGTAATTATGTTTGTTTGTAAACACGCTTGAGCCAATTCAATTGGAAGTGTTGTATGTAATCAGTTATAGGTTGACCTAGTTAATTTTTTTGGTAGCGCATATAAATATGAGATGCACCCTTTGTAATTAGAATGGAAGTGTTAGGATTAACAGTCAACAATACAACTGAGAGGGGGGGTGAATCAGTTTTATGATAGAATATTAAACATTAAACTTTAAGCTTGTCAATATCAGATCCAATGAATACAATGAATGCCAACACAATAACACAATATTTTAGTTATGGGGAAACCCTGTTAAAGGTAAAAACCCCGGTGGGAATTAGCACCCACTAATGATGTACTAAGAGTATAGTAATCCTTGTTAGAAGATATAGGCCTATTAGGAGCTTGTTGAAACATTACAGTACATAGTCCTTGTTAGAGGACAGACCCTGTTAGGAGTCAAGAACAAAGAGGGCTCACTGCCCAAAGAAGGGTCAGTCCACCTTCTAAACTCACTAGTTCGCAACAACTATATATGAAGAAATACACAATCTTTTGAACTATTTTCCAGAAACTATCTTTTCTTGATCAGTTCCAATGAAGTCCACCAACAATCCTCTACTCTACATATAGAAGACACAAGTTCACAACCTCCTTATATCACTTCTCTCACATCCATGTCTTTTCCAAAGAAAAGACCTTGCATTTATACCTTATTACATTTTGCTAAGATCAGGTCAGCCCATAAGGCTTTCCTAATTACAAACAATTACATAAGCCCTTTCTAAGATACACGTGATATCTAAAACAAGTTTACAATGATTACATTACAACAATTAAGGACCGACATCCTTGAATTATGCTTGTCAAAAAAAACACACACTTCATTCCCTGAGTTAGCTTTAGAATAAACCATCACCAAAGCACACACCTCAAATGATGTCACCAATCATTATGTACCTTGCACTAAGAAATGAATATCCATCAGTACTCCTTCCATCATCCTTCAAGATTGCATACCTTGAATCTAATCCCTCTGAGATCTATACCAAAAACTCAGAGACTAACTCTGTCAATTCTCACTGTCACAATCCAGTGACCAATATTTATCAAAACAACTTTATCTTCCTTAATATGCACCCATTAATGATGCAATCTTAGATATAAGATCAAAACATCCATCTAAACTCTCATCTAACTTCCCAGCATCTAAAATATTAGTACATCTCATACATTATGATTACCAGTCTAGTTCCTTCATAGAAGCATATGTTGACATCAGTGACAAAACACAAATGACAAAAGTATGAGAGCTCATTTAGTAATGTAGTGATTAAACATATTAAATGTCTCAATCATCACCCATGCATTAGCAATATCCAACAATATCCCCCTTTGGAATTGATGTCAACATATGGGAAAATATTTATCCCAAAGTTGTATCAACCCAAAAGTCCTTCAACAAAACAATCTCCCCAATCAGTGAGGATTTTCACATAGCAACACTCCCCCTTTGACAACAATGGCAAAGGGTGCCATGGGGCTTAAACTACATTCACATATAAAATTTCTCCTACAATCACTCCCCCTAAGGAGTAGATCCCTACATCTAGTCCATAAAAAGATAAGGCTCTAAACACTTCTGGACTGATGCACCTCTACATCATTTAGTTCTGACTAGGAGGGGCATGAACCCCTAGCATACCTCTGAGATATTCAAAGGTATCTTTTAGTAGTGGCTTTGTTAAGATGTCTACAATATGCTCTTTTATACTAATATATTCTAATTTGATTTCTTTTTGTGCCACCTTGTCTCTCAAGAAGTGTTACTTGATAGAAATATGTTTAGTTTTGGAATGCATCATCGGATTCTTTCACATGTTTACTGTACTAGTGTTGTCACAATGAATAACCATAGGCTCTTCAAAATTTATTCCAATGTCTGTCAGCATTTGTTTCATCCAAATAATCTAAGTGCAATTTATAACAGTAGCAACATACTCTGATTCAGTAGTAGATTGTGCTATACAATCTTGTTTCTAACTTAGCCAAGAAACCAACTTTTTCCCACGGAAAAATGCAACACCACTTGTACCTTTTTTGTCATCAATATTTCCTACCTAATCAGCATCAATATAAGCATGAAGTTCAAAGCTATCATTCCTATCATACCATAAACCATAGTCTATGGTTCCTCTAAGATACCTCAGTATCCTTTTAACAGTAGCTAGATGAATCTCTTTGGGTTCTACCTAATATCTAGCAATGATTCCAACAATATTAGCAATATATGGTCTGGTGTGAGTCATATATTGTAGCCCTCCAACTATTGATCTATACAAAGTCTAAAAAACACATTTTGATTCATCATCAATTGTTGGCTTGTTTCCAGTTACCATAGGTGTTCCTACCAGTTTACAATCTTCCATACCAAATTTCTTAAGTAATTCTTTGAGATACTTGGTCTGAGAAATGAAAATACCATTCTCATTCTGAGTTATTTGTAGTCCAAGGAAGAATTTCATTTCACCTATCATGGACATTTCAAATTCACTTTCTATTTCTTTAGCAAATTTTTTACATAGATCATCATTACCTCCAAAGATAATATCATCCACAAATACTTCTACTATTAGGATTCCATCTTCAGTAGTTCTCAAATACAAATTACTACCTACATTACCTTTTCTGAATCCAAGTCCAAGTAGATACTTGTCCAACCTTGCATACCAAGCCCTAGGAGCTTGCTTCAACCCATACAGGACTTTCTTCAATTTGCATACCATGTCTTTGTCTTTGCATAGAGGAAATCCATCTAGTTGTTCTATGTATACTTCTTCTTCAAGATCTCCATTCAGAAATGCAGATTTAACATCCATCTGATACACTTTGAAGTTTTTGTGTGCAGCATAAGATAGGAATAATCTTACTACCTCTATTCTAGCAATAGGAGCAAATGTTTCTTCAAATTCTATGCCTTCTTGTTGTGAGTATCCTTTACACACTAGTCTTGCTTTGTTCCTTACAATTGTTCCTTCATCCATTTTATTTCTAAAGACCCATTTTGTTCCTATAACATTTTTATTTTTAGGTCTTGGAAACAATTCCCAAGTATTATTTTTCTTTATTTGATCCAATTCTTCTTTCATGGAATTTATCCAAGATTCATCTTTAAAGGCTTCATCTGTATTATTTGGCTCAACTTGAGAAATTAAACAAATTTCTTCTCTAACTTTAGATCAAGTTAGTACTCCCTGACTAGTATTGCTAATAATTTGATTTTCAGGATGGTTTTTCTTTACATACCTTGGAGTTTTAGGAGTTTCAGGTGCCTTGCTTGTATCATTACAAGTCTCTTTTTCACTTTCTTCCTCAACAAGTTCTTCTTCTTCGGCAGCAATCAAGGTTTCTTTCACTTCTGATATCTGACTATTGTCATATATTCTTTCTTGTATCTAAAATTTCTCATCTATTCTTACAATGTTACTTTCAACCATCTTCCTTAATCTCATATTGAAACATTTGTATGCCTTTCCTTTAACAGAGTAACCAAGGAAGATACCTTCATCACTTCTAGAATCAAATTTCCCTATCTCATCATCCCTCTTGATGTAACATTTGTTACCAAAAATTCTAACTTATTTTATAGTAGGAGTGTGATCAAACCACAGTTCATAGGGAGTCTTACTTGTGCCATCTCTAATTTGAATTTGGTTTAATGTGTACACTGTTGTTCCAACAGCCTCTCTCCAAAGCACATGAGATACATTTCCTTCAATTAGCATTGTCCTAGTAGCATCAAGTATAGTTCTATTTCTTCGCTCTGCTATTCTATTTTGTTGTGGAGTCCTAGGAGTAGATGTTTGTCTTGTTATTCCATGCTCTTCATAGTATGAGTTAAATAAATCTGATGTAAACTCTCCTCCTCTATCTGATCTTAAACACTTTATTTTCAGTCCTAATTCATTCTCTACTTTTTCTTTCAACAACTTGAATTTTTCAAATGCTTCTGATTTCTCTCTCAAATAAGCAACCCACATCATTCTAGAAAATTCATCAACAAAGAGTATGAAATACCTTTCACTGTAGTATGATTTTGTTCTTGTAGGCCCACATAGATTTGTATGTACCAGATCCAACTTTCCTTTTGATGTAAATGTTTTTCTTTTATGACTATTTTTATTTTGCTTTCCCATAACACATTCTCTACATACAGTGTTAGAAGGTTTCACAATCTTCGGATGATCTCTTACAGTATTAGCCATACTTGTTTTCACAATGTTATCAAAGTTAACATGACAAAATCTTCTATGCCATAAGCAACTATCATCTACCTTTGCAATAAAACAAGAGGCTCGAGATGTGTTTAGTTCGAATACATTACCTCTAGATCTTGCACTAGTAGCAACTAGTTTTCCTTCCTTGCTTCTAATAAAGCACTTACTATCAACAAAACTTAACTAAAAGTTTTTATCCATTAACTGTCCAACACTCAACAAGTTCTATTTCAATCCTTCAACAAGTAGTACATTGTCTGTATTAGTCTTTCCATCCAGAGTGATAGATCCTACTCCTATGATGGATTTTGGGAGATTGTCCCCAAACATTACAACACCTCCATCATAATTTAATAACTTAACAAATTTATTCTTATCACCAGTCATGTGATGAGAACATCCACTGTCAATTATCCATTCAGTTTTCTTGTCAACATGAGATACTAAGGCTTTTTCTTCATGAATAGGTTCATCTTTAATAGCAACAAATCCAATCTCTTCATTTTCTAAATCATCATCATCATCAAAGATTCTTTCACTAGCATAATAACATTCTTTATCTCTTCTAATCTTTGCATGATCAGGTTTGTATTTAGGAACTCTTGTAGGACATCTAGATGCAAAATGACCTACCTTATTGCATGAAAAATATTTCAAAGGTAATTTACCTTCAAATTTGCCCTTACCTCTTTTCTCTCTTCTAGCTATTAGTGCAACAAGTTCTTCCATCTTCTTTTCTTCTTCCATTATCTTCTCCCATTCCTCAGCATACTCACCAAGCTCTTCTCTCAGGTCTTCTTTTCTTGTGCTCAGAAGTGCAGATGCTTTCTTGTGTACAAATGCCCTAAATGTAGATTCAACTTTAGGAGTAGCTTCTCCTAATTCCACAGCTTCAAAAGTGGTTAATTTTTCAATCAACATCTCTTTGCTAAAGTTTGGAGTTAGGGGTATAGTTTCTTGAATATACATTGCCTTGAATTTGTAAGTAGGAGTTAGAGATCTGAGAATCTTTGCAATGACTTCTTCTTCATCATAAGTACCTCCACAATTTTTCATTCCAACTACAGCTTATGTAACCCTTTGAACATATGCTCTAATGCTTTCATCTTCATTCATTTGTAGCTTCTCCATCTTTGACTTCCAATTCTACAATTTTGCTTGTTTGGTATATTTGTCTCCTTCATAGAGTGCCTCTAGTCTATTCCAAATATCATGTGCCAAATCTAGATCTTTAATTTCAGTGAACTAACCCTTAGATAGTGTGTTGATCAATGCTTTTCTTGTGACCATGTTGCATGAAAATATTTTCTTTTCATCATCGGTAGCTGACCCTAAGTCATTCTCATCCTTCAAAGTTTCCTTCTTCTTCACAATCATCTAGTAGTCTATGCCCAAACATAGCAAATGTGTTCGCATCTTGTTTTTCCAACTGTCAAAGTTTTCAAGATCAAACTTAGGACTATCCTTCCTATAGAATTCCTTTTTCCAATATCACCTGAAGTTTTTAAGCTTTCTCTCTGAGGACCACAAGCTCTGATACCAATTGTTAGGATTAACAATCCACAATACAATTGAGAAGGGGGGTGAATCAGTTGTATGATAGAATATTAAACTTATAACTTTAAGCTTATCAATATCAAATCCAATGAACACAATGAATTCCAACACAATATTTTGGTTACGAGGAAACCTTGTTAAAGGTAAAAACCTCAGTGGGAATTAGCACCCACTAATGACATACCGAGAGTATAGTAATCCTTGTTAGAAGATATAGCCATGTTAGGAGCTTGTTGAAACATTACAGTACATAGTCCTTGTTAGAGGATAGACCCTGTTAGGAGTCAAGAATAAAGAGGGCTCACTACTCAAGGCTCACTACCCAAATAAGGTTAAGTCCACCTTCTGAACTTACTAGTTCGCAACAAGTGTATATGAAGAAATACACAATATTTTGAACTATTTGCCAACAACTTTCTTTGCTTTATTAGTTCCAATGAAGTCCACCAAAAATCCTCTACTCTACATACAAAAATCAAGAGTTTGCAACCTCCTTATATCACTTCTCTCACATCCATGTCTTTTCCAAAGAAAAGACCTTGCATTTATACCTTATTATATTTTGCTAAGATTAGGTCAGCCCATAAGGCTTTCCTAATTAAAAATAATTACATAAGCCCTTTCTAAGATACACATAGTATCTAAAACAAGTTTACAATGATTACATTACAACAATTAAAGATTGACATCCTTGAATTATGCTTGTCAAAGAAAACACACACTTCATTCCCTGAGTCAGCTTCAGAATAAACCATCACCAAAGCACATGCCTCAAATGACATCACCAATCATTCTGTACCTTGCACTAACCAATGAAAATCTATCAGTACTCCTTCCATCATCCTTCAAGATCACATACCTTGAATCCAATCCCTCTAAGAACTATACCAAAAACTTAGAGACTAACTCTGTCAATTCTCACTATCACAGTCCAGTGACCAGTCTTTACCAAAATAGTTGTATCTTCCCTAATATGCACCCATTAATGATGTGATCTTAGATATAAGATCACAACATCCATCTAAACTCTCATTTGACTTCGTAGCATCTGAAACATCTATACATCTTCTGTACATTGTGATTACCAGTCTAGTTCCTTCATAGAAGCATATGTTGACATCAGTGACAAAACACAAATGACAACACTATGAGTGCCCATTCAGTAATGTAGTGATTAAACATATTAAATGTCTCAATCATCACCCATGCATTAGTAATATCCAACAGGGAGTGGATATAGAGTCAAGATAAGAAAAGCAGAAGTGTGCGAAGATTTTATAAGATGTATTAGAGCTTTGCAAAAGGTCAAAGCATCAGTGCATCAAAGGAACTAATCTGACAAGTAGTGTCATAGCACCAGTTCATCTAGCAGATATAGTGTGTATCTGATATCAGAAGGTTGTATCCTTCACCACTTGAAAAGTGAGCTCTAGGATTGTGTGTCCACACCCCTAATTGGGTTATTATAAAAGAATCCTAACAGGGTCTAACCCTTGACAAGGTCACTATACTAAAAGCATTGTAAAGACAACTCCTAATAGGGTTAAGGATCTTCTAACAAGGATCATAAGACACTAGTATAGAATATTAGAGGGTTTCAATTCCCACTAGGGTTTTTACCTATTTGGGTTTCCCTATAACCATATTGGTGTTATGTGTTGAGTTCATGTTTCTTGTTTATGTTAATGTTCATTTCAGTACTTAAGCATTCAAGATAAGTTTAAAGAGTAAAGTAAAAATATTGAATATAGTGAACATTGTTTCACCCCTCCCCCCCTCTTAGTGTTCCCATTCCTAACAATTGGTATCAAAGCTCTAGTCCTCAACAAAGAATTTTAACCACTTGAGGAGATCATGGACAAGATAGAAATGAAACATATGAATAGAAATCTTGAAGCTTCTCTTGAAGACTTGGATAGATCTAAAAAATAAATTGAAGAACTAAAAGAAAAATTCAGTGATGCTCAAGAAGTCATCAAAAGACTAAGAAAAGATTTAAAATAATGTTCTACCAGTGATTTAGGGAGAATGGTCAAAAAGCTAAATGAAGAGAACACATCTCTGAAAGATCAGATTGAAGAGTTGGATGACAAGCTAACTAACAATCAAGAAGTCTATGATGAATAGATCAAAGAGAACCTTCAACTGAATGAAGAATTGAGGCAAGAAAACATGGAAAACTTAGAGCTAAGAAATAATAAAGAAAGTTTGGAATCTGAATTAAAAGAGGCAAAGAATCACATTGACAAATTACACACCAGTTCTGATTTGATAGAGTCATAGTTATATGCAAGAAAGCTTAAAAGGGATACCAGCTGTATTGGATTCAATGAAGCACAAAATTAGATTGATAACATGCAAGAAAGGATGAAAGCACCAAAAGACTCTACTGATACTAAGAAGATAGAAAATCAGACTAAAGATAATGTTAAACCATCCAAAGATGAGCACAAGCCAGTAGACCAAACTTGTTATGCATGTAAAAAGCATGGACATATAGCAAGGAACTGTAAAGAGGTAAGACCTTTCAATGGTTACTATTATTAATGCAATAAATTTGGTCATAGAGATATGAATTGTAAGACAAGTAAGAAGAATAAGACTCAGCATAATCAAAGAAATTAGAATCAACCAAATGCAAGAAGTTCTCAGAGTATTACATGTTAGATATGTAACTATAATGGTCACTTAGCTAGATAGTGCAAGATGGTAATCTATGTCAATGCACTGAGGAATATAAGGCCTTCAGTTATTTGTCACTCTTGTAACAAGGTTGGACACATCTCAAAGTTTTTTAGATCAAGAACACAATGTCAGGAAAGCCCTAAAAATATTGAAGAACCAATATTGGACACTGAAGGAGAAGTTAAGTTTGTGAAAGCTTCAGAAGATGTGGGCATGATTTGGTTAGAGGAAAAGAAGGATAAGGTTGATGAGTATGTATTGGATGCATCCGCAGTGGATGCACCCTCTACATTTGGATGAATGGCCCTCAGGGTCATAGGGGGAGCTAATTTAGCTCTAGACCCCTGCGTGGCTGGTATACTCACCATCAGAGTATGTACCTTTAGATCTAACCTTTTGGAGACTAGAAAAACCTATGTGTAGCTGATTGATTATAGAATAAAAGTTAGAGATTTTCACTGAATGTCTGGTTTACGCGGCAAGCATCAATGGATAAATTTATACTTTAAAGTACACAAAGAATTGTAGATCACTCATTTCATTTTAGTTTGAGTGATTAGAGATCACTGAAGCCCTAGCAATTGACTATGAAGGATTGAAGCATGATTCACCAGTGAAGAAGTGTATTTGATTCATTGCAAAAGCCCTAATCAATCGTGATGATTTAGAAGTTCTTGGAAACCTAATTGAAGTGATAAACAAATAAGTTATGGCTACTCTTGTTGTGTTTGATGTTGCGGATAAGAAGAGATACATTTTCAAGAGGCACCCCTTCAAATCTACCCTAGATGATTTAGAAGGAGCATTCTCCTGAACCCCTATGGGTGTTATGCATGTTGAAGACATCTATGCATACATATACTGTAAGAAGGAGCTAGTAGGTCTTGACAGAATTAGAGAACACATTGAGACCATGATGAAACTAGATAAAATGTTCCTTGATGAGTTTGCATAGTTAGAGAATCATCTCATAGTTGAATATGCTATGACATATGAGTTTTATGAGTTTGAATGGATAAAAATCTTAGCTGAATTCATGATGACCTATTCTAGATAGGTGAAGTACTGGTAAGAATCACAAGTGACCTAATTCATGAGATGATAGGTCTTTCAAGGATAGGCATTGTTCTTCTAGTGGGTAAGGATGTAAGGAAGCTAGTTGAGAAAACATGCAAGTCAAGAAGTGATAGAAACGGAATGACTATTAAGCCTATAGAGGAGAAAGACATCAAATTGATGTCTATGGTACTATGGTATAGGTTTCAACACACCAGCAGGGTGAACAGTGTGTCAGTAGCCACAATTTTTTCAGCAATAAGACTTGTGAAAGAAAATGGTGAGTTTAATCTATGTGAGATCCTGTGTGCACAACTGATAGACAATATCAAAGCCATTAAACATGAAAAGACCAAAATATTTAGGTTTGGGTCTTTGATCATATACATGTACTTCCACATACTTGGAAAGGTGTTAGATTTGTATCTAGACAACAGTATTCCTATAATGCCATAGATATCCTTCAAGGAAACTATTGATAGCACTCTAAGAAGCTACATGGAGCTAGAGTTGAAAACATTCAGAATCATAATGTAGATGAGGTACAGGATACCACAAAGTATTGTTGAAAAATACAAGGATAGCATTTTCTTTATCATAGAAACTAATGTAACTTGTATGGAAGCAGTTGAGCCAAGAACAAAGTGGATCCATCCACTTGGATATGAGGTTGATGAACAAGTCCTAGAAGCATATGCACAAGTATTTCTATCATCCCCTAAGGACCCTAATGAACCAAGATGGGGGACTTATGAAGAGAAAACAAGAGAAGTTGATGTTATTTTGAATAGCGCAGCAACTAAAAGAAAAGTAGCTAAGGTTACTTCTGAGATCCTTACAATTCATGGAGTAACTCAAGCAAACCTTGACAAAGCAAGACAAGAAAATATTTCTTTGGGAATTGAGAGTGCATCAGCAGTAGAAGAAAAGGAAGATGATCCTAAGTTAAAGAAGGTGAAGATTGAGAAATCTGAAGATCCTAAGGATAAATAGGAAAAATCTAATGCTGCCCCTCCAGCGCCCACAAAAATAATTAACCTTACAACTCCTCCTGAGTATAAGGCAATGCCTAAGAGGAAGAAATAAATTAGCACAAGTCATCCATCCTCACGAGCAACAAGAAGCAGGAAGAATACTTAGGCACCTTGAGAGGTAGGTTTCAAACCTAGTCTTAAAGTGTTGAGTACAAGGATTGTTGATGAAGGAAGATTGGATTAGATAGGAAAGTTTTATAACAAATACAGTAAAATTGACAAGTCAGAGATTCATGGCATGATAATAAAACATATGAACAAGTTCAAAAAGACAGTCTTGGAACTGAAAATAGTCATTCCAGACAATGTTTGGAACATCTTAGAATCCTTAAAGAAACAATCTATTGAAGAAGATCTTAGGAAAAGAGAGAAGATTCTAGATGAAAGTCTACCGATGTGTTCCTTAGAAGAGAAATCATTGTTGCTAGATTTGGTAAAGCCACATCTATGAACAAAGCTAAGAACACTACACATAATGGACAAGAACTTTGAGTTGATAGCCAAAGAGATAGAAAGCCTTTGAGAAGGTTTTCATGAATAGACACATGTACCCACCTACTACACCCATAGCTCAAGTACCCACAAAGATAGCCAAGGAGTTAGAGACCACAAATGTACTATTTACAAGTCCTCAGGATTCAGCACCTATAATTGAAACTCATGCAAAGGTAGAAAATTTTGCGCCCATGATAGAGACACTAAAGGACAACACTATCATTATTGATAATGTAGAGATTACTATGGTGGCTATAGATAAAGACTTGGGCAAGTTTGAAAAATCTTTTGTAAGCACAGAAGAAGCAGAGATTCTATGCAGTGATAATTCACCCAAATTACAACAAGAAGAAGAGAAGGAGATAGAAAAAGAGGCAAAAAAAAGAAGAGAAAGAGACAAAAAAAAGAGGAACAAAAGGAAAAAGAAAAGAAAGGATAAGAAGAGGTAAAAGATGTAGAAGTTGAGAAATCCAACTTCACAAAACGCCAAGAACACCTGCATGCAAATAACCTATTGTTGAAAGGAAACCAAGAAGGTAGAAAAGCAAGAGCTTGGAAATCTTAGCGGTGTAAGAGAAATTATATTCCAAGATAATGAAAAATTATTTACAAGGTTCAACCTATAAAGGTGAAAAAAACCCTAAAGCCTAAAAAATCTAGGTTGCACATTAATAATTAATAAAAGAATTAATTATTAATGCACCTAAGACAAAGCTTAAGCACTAAAGAGTAATAACTTAATGAATTAAATCAATATGATTTAATTAGTAAGCAAACTAAATATTACTCTAACACCCCCCCTTAAGCTAAGAATAGGGGGAAGCTAACCTAGCATAGCTATGAAAGCAGGAAATGGGTCCCAGCAATAAGGCCTGATCAAGTACCCAGTACAAGGAAATCTCTGTAAACTGAAGACAAAGGAGAAAACCCAGTGGGAAAAACTCCTCTCCAAAAAGAGATAAAAAAGAAAGAAAAAGACAAAAAATGACTTCAAGAGACTCTCTCAAATCCATAAGTACAATGCATGCTGCCAACCCCCCTGTGAGAGAGGGTCAGGGCTCCAAAGCCCCCCCAGAATGAAAGAACCCCTGGAACAATGAATGGACCACTGTGACTCCAATACAAAGGAGTGAAAGACAAGGAACACTAAAGAGGTACCCTAGAAAGATGAGGTGTCACTAGAAGGCCGAGCTTATGCTCAAAGGAGTAGACAGGAGGATCCTAAAATGGAATCCCCAATGTAGGGGGTATGACAGGTGTGTTGATACTGTAAGGAGAGAGGAGATGAGTGTCCTCTATAGAATCTTCAACAACTACACCTAGTCACTCGATGAATGGAGCTAGAGAGTCTGGCAGTGTTGAAGAAGAGTCTTGTTGAAGAGAAGAAACCCCAACAAGATGAGGTGAGGCAATCACAGAAGTGGTCTCAGGAACAACACATAGGTTCAAGTGACCTGACTATCCCACATGATGCTCTCGTGTAAGAGGAGATTTGTGTGTCGATAATGGAGCTAGTGGACCAAAGTGTGAGAAGGCGTAGAGATGGGTGGAATGGTCAACTATCCCTGTAGAAACAATGCCATCTATCACACTATCCTAAATGAAGACTGAATCTGGCATGAACTCAACTGTCTTCCCTGATCCATTGTGTGTAATCTGGTAAATGGAGAGAAGGTTTGCAGATAGAGATGGAACATACAATACATCATTGAATGTTCCATCTTGAATGCATACTGAACCTTTCCCATAGACTGTCATAACAGTGTTATTCCCCATGAGAATGTGAGGAATAGAAGCCTCAATAGATGAGAAGATCTCTGCAGAAGATGCCATATGGTGAGAAGCACCAGAATCTAGTATCCAAGGGACCTATGAAGGGGATGCAACGGAAGCCCATAATGCATGACCCTGTCCAAAATCCTATCTATATGTCAAAGATGAGGTAGAAGACTGAAAAGTAGACCCCTGTGAGGTGGAAGAGGATGGAGAGTAAATAGTGCTCTTCTAAAGGAGAGCTTGCAAATCTGAAATTTGTTTCTCATAGCCATCAAATCTCTTCTAAAAATAATGTGACTCATCATGAGGTCCCTTTTGACAATAGGAACAGGTAGGGCTCTCAGTCTTCTATTTCTCCTTCTTAGAAGAAGATGGTGGGCTAGTAGAGTGTTGAGAAGAGGAATCAGATATCTGCTTCAGCTTCTACTTCTAAGAATCTTGAGGTGTCTTGGCAAGCAATACCTATGACTATGAACCTACAAGTGAATCCATCTGAGTGATCTTGGACTGCTCACAAGTCAACCTGTCACAGAAAGTCTCAAAAGAGGGCATAACATGTTTGGTACCCAAAGCATCCATGGTGGAGTAGAAAGTGGAAGAAAAGATTTGATACTTTCCTCACAACTTTAAGAGTATCAGATAGATACACTCATTATCTATCTTGATTTTCCCACATCCCTGCAAAATTGTACATAGAGATTTGAACTTCGTCAAGAAGTCCTCTATAGTGGGAAAATCAAAAGGAGTCAAAGAGGTCAACTCTACATCAAGTTGAAGCTTCTGAAATTCATTCACTGTACCAAACAAGGTTGAAAACTTGCCACAAATAGCCCTAGGAGTGGTCAAACCTTCCAGGTGAAATAGGAGACTGTCAGAGATGTTTAGTGCAATCAAACCCATGGCTTCATCCATTTTGTTTCTGTGCTGAAGAATCTCAAAGGGACACTTTAGGATAGGTTGATTCTCATCCAAACATCACCATAAGCCACGTGACATGAGAAGCCTGGTCATGTGTGCTTTCCAGGTGTGATAATTGTGTGGTGTTAGCTAGGCCACAAAGGGGTCCAACATTGAGAGAAGAAGAAGATGGAAGCAGAAGGGTCTTTTCTGAAGTAAATTATAGAAAGGAAATTTCACCCTCCCACAATATATAAATCTATCCCCCTTACACAACAAATTACTATGAAAGCACAAGAAATGAGAGAAAAAAACTTGAGTTCCAGAAGTAGAACAAGAGCATAGAATAAGGTGTGTCTTTGACTGCAAAAAACAGAAATCAAATGGAAAAATATAGAAGTGAAATCTACATGAGAGTGATGAGCTCAGAAAGACCTTTCCGATGATATATCATATGTCAAATTTTGAGTCCGTATGAGCCCTGTAGGACCAAAAAAGCCCAGATACCCCAAAAATGCAAGCTCACTAGAAAAACACAGTCTCAGCAATAATTTTGACGGTCGTATGGCCATCATAGGATGTCCAGAGGGGCTAGTGGTGTGGTGGTGGTGCACATGCTGGAACGGCGGCTAGAGCGGCATCAGGGCGGAGCTTGGGCGGTGCGGTGCTGGCGCAAGGGCGCGATGGCCAGCTGGCAGTGCTACGGACGGCAGGCAGCACGTGGGCTGAGCGGGGGTGGCATGGTGGTGGCACATTCTGTATGTGCCAAAAACCATGCACATGACATGTTTTTTAATATATTTTTTTTTATTTCCATGCCCGTACAGCTCTAATAGGGCAAAAAATTATCCCAAAAGCCCCGGAGACCAAATAGGTCAAGTTTTATATGGAAATAGGGGTTTTTGGGCTTTCTAGATGCAACCATGAGGTTGGTTTTTGCCCAAAGTGATCCAAAAAATAAAACCCCCCAGATCCAATAAACAAAACAGAAATAACTGCAGCGCCTGGAAAAAGTGCCAAAAAAAAATTTCTTTTTTGCAGGCAAAAAAGAAACAAAAAAAACGTCCTGCAAAGAATACCAAATCTGAAAAAGCTTGAAACCCTTAACCTCAAAAACTACTTCAAAGTCACCAGAATAGGCAGCAGCAGGGTGGCTCTGATACCATGTAGAATTTGAGAAATCCAACTTCACAAAACACCAAGAATACCTGCATGCAAATAACCTGTTGCTGAAAGGAAACCAAGAAGGTAGAAAAGAAAGAGCTTGGAAATCTCAGCAGTGTAAGAGAAATTGTATTCCAAGATAATGAAAAAGTATTTACAAGGTTCAACCTATAAAGGTGAATAAAACCCTAAAGCCTAAAAAAGCTAGGTTGCACATTAATAATTAATAAAAGAATTAATTATTAATGCACCTAAGACAAAACTTAAGCACTAAAGAGTAATAACTTAACGAATTAAATCAATATGATTTAATTAGTAAGCAAACTAAATATTACTCTAACAAAAGAAAGTGAACCAATAGATAAGTCATTTGTTGAAATGACAATAAGAGTAAAGCAAGAAATGGTGGATAGCACTCCTATCACTCCATTACCCTCAACATCATTGTTGACAAGATTGACACCAAACACCACTAGTTTGGATTCTTGGGGAGAAGAATACCTTATTAAGATCAGTGTCTTAGCCATGGAGAAAGCAAAGGAAAAATAAGTGATGAGGAACCCCTTGTTCATTGAATCAGTCAGCATTCTGAACAGTTTATTACCTTTAGACAAGAAAGTGTCTAAGGTCAATATAGTTGATGATGTTAGCAACATCCTTATAGCCTTCAAGACTAATTTTTCTAGCTTGGAAGAAACTGCATCTCTAGTTGCAGAAGAGAAGTATAGGAAGAAGAGGCTAAGTGAACTGGTTAGTAACTTTTCACTTGACCTGATTTCATTAAAGATTGGTCAAGCAACTTTAAAGGAGTTTTCTACAAAAGGAAGGAAGATCATTGTAGAATGCATGGACCAAGATAAGCTGGCTGATGATCACTTTAAAAAGATCCAAGAGGTTGAAGCATTGGTTGACAAAGTAAGGAAATCAGTAGAAGACCCCTCCACTGATGTGAACATATGCAACAATGTATACCAAGGGTAGATAGATAAGATTGAAAAAGTTGAGAAAGAGATGTCTAAGATAAGGGCAAGGCAAACACAACTAATAAATGCTCTTGTGCCCTCTCTAGATATTTTAAATCAGAACATCAAGGAGATCGATGCCACCATGGTGACATATGATCAAGGTCCTAGCATAGACTTGGAGAAGATGGAGAAGCTACAATATGCATTATGCACCCATCTACAGATTGTTAATACACCGATTGCATTTTGGAAGCAAGAGATCCAAAACCTATAGATCACATATCTGGATGTCCTAACATTGTAAGTACTTGTAGATACATTTTTGAGGCACCTTTGTTATTAATGTAAAAGGGGGAGTAATGTATAGAATATGGAGTCTTGGAGTCTTACATGTAAAGAAGATGTATAGTACAGAGCCTAAGGGAGATATAAGATAAAGTATGATAAAAAAATTTTGTATAAGAGAACAGTTAGTAACTGTGCCATATTCCTTTGTTGCCATCAATGAAAAAGGGAGATATTTTTGGCAAGTTGACTATACTATTGTATATGACTAGATATAGTGTTGTCATTATGGAAACAAAGTCATATAGTGGTTTAGAGTTAGCGCACATCATTAGAAGATTAGAATTTGGCTAAGTACAGAAGACTGGACAGTTAATAGAGCACCAATAGTTCAGAGCATTAGCACATGTGTGTATGACCGAGTTATGGTATGTGCCCTAGAAGATAAGTTGGTAAGAGTGTATTCATGCTTATTCTATGAGCACATGATCAAATATGCAAGTATGATGAAGTTATAGATAGTTGAAGTTACACAGCCAGTGAATGCTAGAACAGAATAGAGTATGCAGCCAACTATTGGTAATTTGATTACTGACTATAATATTGTTTTTTAAAGGCTATGCACCTATTGTAATTAAGTTGTAGACATGTAATTATGTTTTTTTGTAAACACGCTTGAGTCAATTCAATTGGAAGCGTTGTATGTTGATGAACTACAACTGATTTAGAACCTGATTGAAGAATCTATGATTTAAGATCACCGAGCTGATTGATTAGATATGTAATATGATTAAATTAGTATTATGTTATCATTGATGTCAACTAGTTTGACAGCACTTATCTTGTAATTTACTATATCGAAACATCTGTAGAAAAGGAGTGAAAGAGATGAAGAACAGAAATATCTACATGAGGAAGATGGATATGATAGATGAGGATAAAGAATACATTGGGTAACTTGTTGATAAGTCTATGACCTTATGATATTGAGTTTATTATGTTTCATTCATCTATGATGAGGAAAAGAGTTGAAAGACACAAAGCAGTGTTGTCGGTTGATGAAGCATTTCAATGTACACCGACAGAGTGTAGTGTATACCGAGCATAGTGTAAACTGAGCTTGTGTTCACCGATGCATTTCTTTGTTAGCCAAACAAATAAAAGGAATTAAATGATTAGTTTAGCCGATAAGATTGATGAGCTGAAAAGTGTATGATTTTGAGGTAATGGATAAAGTTTGTTACAAGGATCGACGGCTAACAAATTCAGGAAAGATCTAAAGGATGAGAATCAAACATGTTACTGACATGACAGTTGAAGATGTTTAAGAGGCAAAATCAACGAAGATGATTAAGTGGAAAAATCTAATGGAGGAAAAGAAAATGGTTTATATGTCTATCTAAGAGACTAGAGTTTCATAGTGAAATGGTAATGTCAAAAGAAGGAGACTACATAATTATCATGTGAACAAGTTTTCATGCATGCCTGATCAAACTAGTTAGTGAGAACTGAACTGCAGAGTTTTTACTGAGCGATAGGAAGCTATTACTGAGCGACAGTAAGTTACTGAATATTGATTGAGATAGAATTGATTTAATGATCAGAGGATTGAATGAGCTTAACATTGATCTATATATCTACAATTGAAGTTGTATTAAGGAAAATCACCTACTATTACATTTTAACCATTGTACACAGTCAAATCTCTTAACCAAGTGGACTAAGAAAGTCTTTTATGTATCATTCATAGAATGAACATTGTTATCCTATCAACCACATAGTGAATGCTGGTTGGACGATAATGGTTGGTCTAAAATCCTCTAACAAGGTCACACCTAACAGTGTGTTTTTAACCTTTAACAGGGTTGGGTCTTCACCGACCTCACTTCAGAAGAGTGAATATTTTGGGTTGTCAGTCCCAAGTGGTTTTTCCCTTCATAGGGTTTCCACGTTAAATCTTTTATGTTATGTGTTGATTGTGATATTTTTTTGATGTCATATTTGCATGTTGCATATTAGATTTGATCGGTAATCATTACATGTTATAGACTGGTAATTAGTAAAAGCATAGATAGTACAGTATTTTAAGTTACCGAGTACCAAAATTTTTAAGTGTTTGTTTTTGGATTATAGATTTTGTATTGGGACACTAGATAACTAATTCACCCCCCTCTTAGTTATTCTAATAGTATGTAATCAGTTATAGGCCGACCTAGTTAATTGTTTTGGTAGCGCATATAAATATGAGATGTGCCCTTTGTAATTAGCATGGAAGTGGATATAAAGTCAAGATAAGCAGAGCAGAAGTGTGTGAAGAGTTGATAAGATGTATTAGAGCTTTGCAAGAGATCAAAGCATCAGCACATCAAAGGAACTAATTTGACAAGTAGTGTCACAACACCAGTTCATCTAGTAGATATAGTATGTATCTGATATCAGAAGGTTGTAGCCTTCACCACTTGAGTAGTGAGCTCTAGGACAGTGTATCCACACCCCTAATAGGGTTATTGTAAAAGACTCCTAACAAGGTCTGACCCTTGACAAGGTCACTGTACTAAAAGCATTGTAAAGATAACTCCTAATAGGGTTAAGGATCTTCTAACAAGGATCATAAGACACTAGTACAGAATATTAGTGGGTGTCAATTCCCACTGAGTTTTTTACCTATTTGGGTTTCCCCGTAACCATATTGGTGTTATGTGTTGAATTCATGTTTCTTGTTTATGTTAATGTTCATTTCAGTACTTAAGCATTCAAGATAAGTTTAAAGAGTAAAGTAAAAACATTGAATATAGTGAACACTAATTCACACCCCCCCCCTTAGTGTTCCCATTCCTAACAACATGAAGTTGTGTTCATGCTATATCTCTACAGTACTCTTCCTTCCAACATCCATAAATAATGAAATCAGTGTCTCTTAAATAGACAAGTAAACTATTTTATTCTCATCCATCAGATTTTGCCACTTAATCTCCTTCATTGATTTTGTCACTTAAACCTTCTAAGTTGATGCATCAGTAACACGTTTTATTTCCAACCTTTAGATCTTCAAATTTTGTTAGCCATAGAACTTTGTAACAAACATTATCTTCAACCTCAAAATCATACACTTTCCATCTCATCAATTTTTGTTGGCTAAACTGATCATTTATTTCCTTTCTTCATGCTCGGTTGATAAAGAAATGTGTCAGTGCAAACAAGCTCAATTAATAATGTTGTTCAGTATACACTACACTAGCTCGGTGTATACTGAAGTGCTTCTTTTACTGACCACACTGCTTTGTACATTTTAGCTCTTTTCTTCATCATACATGAATGCAACATAACCAAGTCAATAACATAAGGTCATAGACTCATCAATAAGCTACCCAAAGTATTCCTTATCCTCATCTGCCATATCCATCTTCCTCATGTAGATATATTTGTTCTTCATCTCTTTTCTCCTTTCTATAGATGTTTAGGTATTTGTAACTTACAAGATAAGTACTATCAAAAATAGTTGAAATCAATGACAACATGTTACTGATTTAATCATCTTACATATCTAATCAGCAACTCAGTGATCTCTAATCACTGATCTTCAAGTCATTCAAATTATTCAATTAGTTGTAGTTCATCGGGGCAAGGCCCAAAAAGTTCATGGAAAATGACAAAGTATTACTATGGGATAAAAGAAGGGAACCTCGAGGTGCTCACAAAAAATTTGAATCCCTCTAGAAAGGGCCTTTTGAAATCAGTCAAGTTCTAGGACCTAATTCTTTCATATTCAGGTATGCAGATGGAACAGAAATGCCCTTATCTTATAATGGGCAAGATCTAAAGCTTTTTGAGTTGTAGGTAAGTTCAGTGATCCTTTGTACATAAAATTTTGGCATGCTTAGGTTAGTTGTGTATGTTTTTGTTTGGTCTAGTGAGAAACTAGAGATCTTGGATCCATTGTTTAGTCCCTCACAGTTCTAATCCCTAGTCGGAGCCACCTGTTGCCAATCAAAAATTTTCCTTTCTTCTTTTGTGTAGCAATTTTGGCCTTTGTAAAGTTCAATTTGTATATTGAACCTTGAACCTTGAACTTGAACCTAACGGTTCAAAGTTCAAAGTTCAAAATGCATTTTCCCTAAGAACATCATATAAAAGCATTACACTGCAAGCTAAGTTGATCGGTCATGGTCACATGTTTCTTTGTAATCAGAGAATTGAATCTTGAACTTTGAACCTCCTCTTTCATGGTTCAAAGTTCACATTTCAATATGCACTTTGACAACTTTTATACTAAACTCTTCCACGTCGAGTCCTTAGTGTCATTGTTAATTAAATTCAGAACTTGTTGTAAATGTCCTAGGGGTCCACCACAGTTGTAAAGTGTGTGCATAAAATTAAAGCATCATGAATTTTGTATCTTGAACCCATTACTTATGGTTCAAGGTTCAGATTTTGAGATGCAACAAATACTGAGACAAGAGGGTGCGTGCCAAATCTTTTCATATTAATGTTGAAATGATTGACAAGACCCAAAAGGTGACACCAGATTAGCTCAAGTGATTTCCTTACCAAAATTGAGTGTGTGTAACAAGTTGATAGCAATTATTGTGGTGGAAAAATTTATTGCATGGCAGTCTTCTCGAGGTGATGGGAAATGAAGAAAAGTGTGTATAATTAGTTTCCTTCCCTTTTGTCATTTCATTCTATTTTACTTATCTTTTGGAGGCATTTGGGAGTAGTGAGGTAATTTGTCAAGGAGAAGAAGAATGGTGAGTTTTACGACAAACCCTAGCTATGTTTTCTTTAACCTTCTTTCTTTTACAAGCAGAGAATTGGGTTTTCCTTTCTACATTCATCTAACATCTGTAGGAATAGTGTAATATTATTTCATCATGTCTTCTTCCAAGCTCAAATTTGTAAAGGAGAATAAGTTTTCTCCTATTGGTAGCTACCTTCCTGAGATGAGGGATACATTGTTAGTTGATGATGATATCAAGGAGATTGTGCAAAGGTTGAGGAAGACAGAAGATGAGGCGATTACCACAAGAATTGTTGACAGTTGTTTGTTGGAAGCGGCCGATTTTCTAGAGGTATTTCCATGCCCTGAATTGGTCATAGAATGCCGCAACCAGTATAATAGGTTTGAGAGATGTATCAATACTAGAAGTGGTGAAGTTTTGGTGAATATAAATAGAGAGGTGATAATGGTTGTGTTTAGGATTCCATCAGCAGAAGTATATGGGGATTGGAGTATTGAAAAGGCCCTGGCTAATTTTGACCAAAATAAGAGGGAATATAGAAACAATATAGCTAGGGATTGGTTGTTAAACCCTAAAAAAGGAGGTTCCCACTTACCCATGACCCTTAGGAAGGACCATTTTCTCAGAGAGGTAAGAGATATAACAGTGATGTTAGACAGAGTAAAAGATAACCCTATAGATACTAATTGGGAGGACTGGATGTATATTTTTGTGCAAGCCATTTTAGACATGGGTAATTCTATTGATTATGATGAAATTATAGCATAGCAGTTGCATGAGAGTTTATCTCAGCCAGCCTTGATTTCAAATTTCTATGTCTTCATATCTCTTCTATGTCCTTGTTATCTGTAGAGTTTGGGATATTTTGTTGCATGAAGAATGGAATAGTAGCATGACTATTTATGAGTATCATTCCCTGTTGTAGAAAAGAAGAAATCCTATAGATTTCAAAAGGGTAAAATATACCTTTTATGTCTAAACTGGTCTTTGAGCTAAGAGGGAAAACTAGCTATAGGATATCTAAAGAAGCCATGGAATTTGTTAAGATTTATGGAAACTTTTACATACAATTCCCTAATTTTAGTTACTTGAAGGTGGGAGGTTTCAGTGATGCACCTCTAAAACTACCCAGGTACTATTTAGACAAGTGTATTTTACTGGAGGTAGGGAGACAATTTCTAATGGTTGAAAAGAAGTATAGGGTTAAAAGAGGTATTGGTGCCTTCTTTATTAGAATTGGGGCATTATCATTTCAAATTAATGCATGATTTTTCCTTCTTGACAAATGAACTAAGGGAAATGAATCTTCAACCATACCAGGCTAGGAACTATTATGACAGCAAGGGTTTTGTGGAGAATAATTTTAGATTTGATGCTATGTTCTTACATCAATCAAACTTGGAATACTTTTGGGATGATTGCACAGATAAAATTGAAGTCATGAAGAGACTACGTGCCAAGTTTTCTCTAAGCAAAATTTCTACCTTAAAACTTCCCTTTAACATTAAAAACATAAAGGATGAAGATGAAGATGTATTAGAATTTGAATGCATGGGGTCAAGTGCATAAGTGGTAATTAGGAAAATTGATTGGACGAAAAGGGAGGAAGAAGATATGAGGTATTTAACTAAAGAAGTATTCAAAAGGATAGAACAATGGCTCAAATCTCAATGGAAGAAGAATCAGCGAGCCCCTACATTGAAAACTAGAAGTCTGAGAGTTCCTAAAATTGAACCTTCCCCTGTCTCAACTAATAAAATTGAACCGTTGTTGTTTGTAGGTAATATAGATCCTATAGAAGCCACTAATATTTAAGATTTAGAATTAGTTTCTGATGGCACAGTAAAGTTTTTCCAGGTGGAGAAGTAAAAGGAATGAGAAGGTAGATCCAACCTTATGCATTATTCTTGATTTAGAGATAGAGGAACCCAATATAAAGCAATTTAAGAGATTGAGAAGAAAAAAATTTCCAACCATGGATTTAGGATCAATAGGAGTCGATGGAAATCCAAGTCAGTAGGACCCAACCACTCTAAATAACCCATGCACTAACATCTCTTTACAGAATGCAAGCCCAAAAACTCTAAACTGGCTGGACTCATTTGTGAGTAAGAAGAGGAACATTGTTCCTACTTCAGTCCCTATTGGAGATTTAGTCAGTATCTCAAAAAATCTCCAAGGTTGAAGAAGACAAAGATAAAATCTATATTAGATGTAGACCCAAATACTAGTCACTAGGTTGCTGAAATATTCAAACCTAATTTTGATAAGGCTAGTGCTGAGGTCACTGAACAATATTTTAAAATAGAGAAAATAGACCTAGGGGTAGCTTCTAGGACAATGGACTTGAAGATTTTGAACTCTGTGAACAAAAAGATCAATCATCGAGTACTAAAAGATGCAGAGGACAAAGAAAAATTGAAACAAACTCTATGTGAGATGGCCAAGTACATTCAATAGTTGTAGAACCCTATTCCTCAGCCCCTAGAAATGGTCCCTCTGAATCTAGATTTCAAGTCTCCAAATAATCAGAAATTTCTTGACCAGGTTCACCAAGAAAGATCTATGTCTAAGGCATTTTACAGTTGGATGGGAGAGGTTGGCAAAAAGGTCACCTATTTTGCATGGGCTTATGAAGATATAACCAAGAGGTCTTCCTCTCTAGTATCTACTATTGAGGTTGATATTAAATGTTGGGAAGGGAAGAGAGATGGCCTGGAGATCGAGATAACTAACCTAGACAAGGATTTTGTCTATGGTATAGACAAGTTTTTAACTGAGAAAATAATACCTGATGTTGATGCCAGTTTATTTTTTGTTACTAAAGTTAATGAAGAGTGGTGGTGTGCACTCTTTGATTAGGGTATTGAGGAGTCTAGTCAAATTCTGAAGGTGATAGCTTGTGTTGAAGAGGTCCTCAGCAATCACATTGATTGCCTCTATAAGCTAGCCAAGAATGAAACTAAGGTGGGAATTGATGTAGAAAAAATGCAGGAATCCTTTGCAGAAAAAGCACAAGGGTTGAAAGATGCTAAATAAATGGTAGCTCATGATTTCTCAATTATAGCTTGGGTGCAATCACTAACGATCCTTGGTGATGAACAAATAAAGACACTAGAGACAAAGCTGGAATAGTTGCAAAACTGTAGGTGTATCTTGCAGCAGAGGCTCAATTTAGTTTCTTCACTAAACCAAGTGGTACTTGAGAAATTTGTGGTGGCCTTTGAGGAGTGGAGTTCCATGCACATAGCAACTAATGCTACCAAAAATGAAGATGTCAAGAAAGGCCAATCGGCTAACTAGTTGCTCGCAGAGTGGTTCCATTTGGTTTTAAGCTTTAGTTTCATTTTCTTTAAATAGACAATTAGTTACAAATCTACTCTGGCCCTGCGTGGCTATATATTTAATTTTGAGTGACCTTGAAGAGGTCAGTTTACTGGTTTTAGAAAACTTAGTAATTTTAATATTTTTTGCAAGTACTTTTGTTGTGGATGGTTTAAATGAACTGGAATATATGATATAGTATCAGTTGGTTTATAGCAGATTATGGTATTTCTTTTGGATCAGTTGGTCTGATTGTTGCATGTTATCTTGATTTTAGTTGGAATCAAATGCATATTTCTCTAATCTATATATATGTTATATGGTTATTTTTATCTTTCATCTTTATGTTGGTATCTATTAAATCGGCCATTTCTAAGAATGTCATTCTGTTAATCTTAGTCAGTCGGCTTAGATGAATGTGAATCTTTTTTGGAGCACTGAATCATTCTAAAGTTATTTTGTATTCAATGCTTGAGTAGCATTTCTTACTTTGAGGTCAAAAGTATGTATTTAATTTATTCTTTACAATGAATGGAATGTCAAGATTGATTTCTCTATAGGGTAAGTGCATAAAGATGGGGGACCAAAAATATGCCACTTTTCTTTTTGGCCCCCCATCACGCATAGTGCGCACACACTAAAGGGTGTACGCCCTATAGGGTGCATGCCCTATGGCTAGGGTTGCCCAAGCCTTAGGCGTGGGCAATCCAAACCAAAGCGTGTGTGCCCTATAGGGCACACGTGCTTTGGAAAACACTTTTTTAGTGTTTTTCTTTGCTTCTGTCAACTTAGATTCCATCTATTTCTTGATGTTTTCTAACTCCAAGATTTTAATGTTTGCTTTCCTAAGTTCTTCATCCAACTGTTTGTTTTCTTTGATCTGTTCTTCATAGGCTTCTTGATTGTTAGTTAGCTTTTCATCCAAATCTTCAATCTGATCCTTCAGAGATGTATTTTCTTCATTCAGCTTTTTGACCATTTTCCCTAAATCATTTGTTGAACAATCTTTCAGATCTTTTCTCAGTTTCTTGATGAATACTTGTGAACCACTGACCTTCAATTTTAGTTCTTCAATTTCTTTTTCAAATCAGTCAAGATCTTCAAGAGCTACTTCAAGATTCTTCTTCGGATGTTTTACTTCTTCTGAAACCATGATCTCCTCAAGTGGTTAAACTTATCTTTAGAGGACCAAAGCTCTGATACCAATTGTTAGGAATTGGAACACTGAGGGGGGGGGTGAATCAGTGTTCTAAAACCTTCTTAATACTTTTTGCGTGGGTTTGAAAGCTCATTTTTCTTTCTCAACCCATATTTTCAGCTAAGAAGGGATTCTAAAGCGTGCATGCCCTACTATTTTTGCTTGTGAATTGATTGTTTTTGTTCATCCATCCATCAAATGGCTCCACAGTGTCATCATGGTCAATTCGGAAGAAGAGGTAATTGTTTTTACAGCCCATGCCTCTTATTTGTTTTAAAATTTTAGTTTTGTTGCAATTTATTTTGTTTAAATTTGTTGTGTAATGAAGATTTTAAAATGTAGTTTTTTTAATTGCCAGGAAGAAATAATCTCCCTCAACCAAACTCTCCACCAAACCCTCTGTCTTCTCATGAAGAACCGAATGAAGAAAATGAACCTTAATTACCTCCACCAATCGAGAAACCTCCTCCTGGAACACAACAAAATTTGATGAACCAAATTGAAAGAGAACAAAAAGAATTATAATCTTTAATTAATAGGTTAAAATATTCTAGTGGTACAAATCCCAGAAGTGAAAGACTTGCAAAATAATTGGAAGCAATCTTGACCCACGTAAGTGTAGTTAGTAGGAAAATTAATTTATGGTAGGATAAAAGAGAAGAACAAAAATAATATTATGCCAATAAATTATCTTATGCGGACATAAAAAAGAAAAAAATCACAAAAAATGACATTTGCCAACTATTTAAAAAACCAAGGGACACAGATACTCTTAGAACTACAACAAGGAGGTTCCCAATTCATTGGTGTGTAAATGAAGACATTAAAAACAATTTTTGGGAGAGATGGTGGATGGTCTTTGATTCGCCTCCTTGTAACAATCATGAGGTTCCTATATATTTCTTGAGGAAACTCTATTGCGAGTTTGTACTCAAGGAGGTGCCAAACTATTTTGACATTTTGGATTCTCAAGGTAGAGGAGGGGGGTCATCATTTTTCCTAGAGGGGGCACATCATGACCCTAATGCACCTAGGGCTGCTATTGGCAAGCCACAAGTGGATCATGTTAGTATTCCTTCCATTGTGAAGGAACATGTAGAGGTAGACACACTAGGCATGATTAGTGCTCTAACACAGACTCTCATTCAGTGTGCCACTCCTTTAGTTGAGGGTGACTATGGTCAATCCTCAAGGGGGCATGTGTGTCGGTCATGTGGATGCTTGTGCACATTTGGTACTGGTGAGAGAGAGGAAGAGGATTCTAGAATGATGACTGATAGCTTTCTAAATATGACATTTGGCATTGAAACACAGGTAAATATTTCCAAGTTCATTAAATTGCTTTGATCATAATTCATTTATAAAAGAATAACTATTTAATTTAGTATCTATTGTTTATGATGAAAATTCAGGAGAAGAGTGTTAGTGGCGATGGCAGTGGTAGTGGAAGTGGCAATGATCCTAATGTCCCCTTTTACACATCATCATCAATTCCACAAGTATGTATCGAATAAAATATTTTAATTAACATATTTGATTATTATGTAATTATATAAATAATTATATCATAACTTATTGTGCATGTGCATTAGATGTGCACTGGTGGACCATCAATGTTCACAACAGATAGCGAAGGGCATCATGCAACTTTCCTTGAGGTACCTTTATTTGCATATTAATTTGATTTACTTGATTATATTTAATTATTGAATGAATGACTAAATTACTAGATAAATTATGATCAAAATCTAGAGGCATGATGATTACATTCTTTCACCTAGGTTTGTGAGGTCACCATTGAGTCCACAGGTATATATGTAATAATGCATTATAATTAACATGTCATTAGTACATTCTTATATGAATGGTTATCTTATAATTTTCCATGTACATGTGCACTAGTTGAATGTTGGAGCTTCGACTTCGACACCACACACCGGAGGACATGGTGGAACCTTCACGGAGGTATCATTTACTCATTAGTAGGGTTGTAAAAAATACATGTAATCTTGATAACTGCATAATACTTTTTTTGTTTCATTTTCAGCTTTTGACATCAAAGACTCCTCCTTCTGTCTGTGATACTTTGGATCATGGAGTAGTTGCAACAATAGCTATTTCTGAAGCACTAACTGAGGTATGAAAGAGATCACTTAACTTTAATTATTATTTTAATAGTTTGTATTAAATTTTATAATGATATTCATGTATGTATTTTAATTATTATTTTGATCATTGTTGTAGGGACTTATTACTCCAGATCGCCAGCATGCACCTTCGATGGATGAACATAGTGACTATTTGCTAGCAGTAAGCGAATATTCAATTTTATGTCATTGTATAATTCAATTTTGATGTATATTAGTTATCTCTATCTAAATTTTTATTTTATCAAGTCGAGCTATAGAAGAGTCTAGGCAAGAGGATGAGTGAGTGAACTCGGAAGACTACAGCATCCACTGCATCTCCATCGATGCGATGATTGAAGATAGCTCAGGATTTGTTTTCTTCCCCTAGCAGGAAAGGACTAGATTAAGGATATGGATTATATGCCTATATGGCATTAGTGGATATATTTTTTGTATATTGTATAAGTGATACGTTGTACATCCATTGGGCTTTGAAGAAGCTAGTTTTACTGTATTGAATATATTCAATGTATGACATTATTGGACATATATATTTGGCTTCATGCCCTACGAATATATTTTTTTTTATGTTTTAGGTATGCAATTCATGTGTTTGGTGTATTGATGTATACTAATTTATGTTTATGTGGATGTCTTATGCTTTGTAAATTTCCCATGCCTTATAGTTATGCTTGTATGTTTATCGATGTATGTTTAATTTGTTGACTGTGCTACAAATGCCAGTCATTGTCCTCAATAATAGTCAATTCCTTGACTGTAATAATAACAAAAGTAATGAAATGAATGTAGAAATGTATAAATATAATATAAGGCAATATTTCTACGTCACAACCTATCCAAGATCACGTGGAATCAAACATTTATATTCATTGGTATGTTCCCTATTCCACGGGATAGTCATAATATAAAGACATGACCTCGAATAGGTGAGGCAACATATGGCAAGGTTGTCGTCTATTGAACCCAATACCAGGCCTATTTTGATTTGTGGGTACCCTAATAATGGCAAGAGTTATTTTATTGATAAGATTACTATGGAAAATGTGGATGTGCAACCTTATGCTTTTACAAACTAACTTCTAATTGTCCCCTAACTAATTGATTATCCCCTAACATGGTCCCGTAGCACCTGACAGATCGATTCTACCTCACACGAGCTCTGAGATATGACCCCGCAAAGATCATTGATTTCATGATAAAGGGACCTTGAGGGACACTTCGGCATAGAGTCATCGGCGGGGATCGAATGACTATGCATGGAAAATGAGGTTTCCCATAGCATTTAACTGACCATTGGAGCTTTCGGAATAGACAGTTCACTGCTACGACTGACGATTTGAAAGATATGCAATGTTTGTCATTTTCCACTAAGGAACACTGTGAGTTCTAACATCAATCAAGAATATGTTTCCAAATATAAACGAACTTAAATCTCTAAAAATTGAGACAAGCTATTGTAGGCCTCGACAACATGGTCCCGTAGCACCTGATGGATCCATGCTACCTTGCACGAGCTCTAAGATATGCCCCCGCAAAGATCATTGATTTCATGCATTTGGGACCTTGAGGGACACTTCAGCCTAGAGTCATCAGCGGGGATTGAATGACTATGCATGGTGAACGAGGTTGCCACTAGCATTTATCCAGCCATTTGAGCTATTGGAACAAATGGTTCGATGCTACGACCAACGGTTGGAAAGATACACAACATTGGTCGTTTGAACTCACGAACACTTTAAGGTTTGACATCGACCAAGAATGTGTTGCCGATTTTAAATGAACTTGAATCTCTAAAAACTAAGACACACTTTTGTAGGCCCTAGCAACACGGTCCCATAGCAACTAATGGATCGATTCTATGTTGTATGAGCTCCGAGATATGACCTTGCAAAGATCACCCATTTCATGTTGAAGGGACCTTGAGGGACACTTTGGCACAAAGTCGTCAACGAGTGGTGAACAACTATGTGTGGTGAATGAGGTTGCCACTATCGTTTACCTAGCCATTCAAAGCTATTAGAATAGACAGTTTGATGCTATGACTGATGGTCTAAAAGATACACAACGTTGGCCGTTTGAACTAAGGAACACTATGACATCGACCAAGAATGTGTTACCAATTTTAAACGAACTTGAATCTCTAAAAATTGAGATAGGCTATTGTAGGCCTCGGCAACACAGTCTTGTAGCACCTGACAGATCAATTCTACATCACACAAGATCCGAGATATGACCCCACAAAGATCATTGATTTCATGCATTTGGTACCTTGAGGGACACTTCAGCCTGGAGTCATCAACGGGGATCAAATGACTGTGCATGGTAAATGAGGTTGCTACTAGCATTTACCTGACCATTCAGAGCTATTGGAATAGATGGTTTGATGCTATGACTGATGGTTGGAAAGATACATAATGTTGGCCATTTGAATTGAGGAACACTTTGAGTTTTGACATCGACCGAGAATGTGTTGCCGATTTTAAATGAACTTGAATCTCTGAAAACAAAGACAAGATTTTGTAGGCCCTAGCAACATGGTCCTGTAGCAACTGACAGAACAATTCTATGTCATACGAGCTCTGAGATATGACCCCGCAAAGATCACCCATTTCATGTTGAAGGGACCTTGAGGGAAACTTCGGCACGGAGTCATCGGCAGGTGGTGAATGACTATGCATGGTGAATGAGGTTGCCACTATCATTTACCCAACCATTCCAAGTTTTTGGAATAGATGGTTTGATTCTACGACCGATGGTTGGAAAGATACACAACATTGGCCATTTGAATTGAGGAACACTGTGAGTTTTGACATTGACCGAGAATGTGTTGCCAATTTTAAAAGAACTTGAATCTCTAAAAATTGAGATAGGCTATTGTAGACCTCAGCAACACAATGTTGTAGCACTTGATGGATTGATTCTATGTCACATGAGCTCTAAGATATGACCTCACAAAGATCACTGATTTCATACATTTGGGACCTTGAGGGACACTTTGGCCTGGAGTCATCGGCGGGGATCAAATGACTATACGTGGTGAATGAGATGGCCACTAGCATTTACCCAACCATTCAAATCTATTGGAATAGATGGTTCGATGCTACAACCAATGGTTGGAAAGATACACAATGTTGGTCGTTTGAACTGAGGAACACTTTGAGTTCTGACATCGACTGAGAATGTGTTCCCAATTTTAAACAAACTTGAATCTCTAAAAATTGAGATAGGCTTTTGTAGACCCTGGCAACATGGTCCCATAGCAACTAATGGATTGATTCTATGACACACAAGCTTTGAGATATGACCCTACAAAGATCAACCATTTCATGCTAAAGGGACCTTGACGGACACTTTACCACAGAGTCATTGGCGGGTGGTGAACGACTGTGTGTGGTGAATGAGGTTGCCACTATTGTTTACCTGGCCATTTAGAGCTATTGGAATAGATGGTTCGATGCTACGACCAATGGTTGGAAAGATACACAACATTGGCCATTTGAACTGAGGAACACTGTGAGTTCTAACATCAACCGAGAATGTTTTACTAATTTTAAATTAACTTGAATCTCTAAAAACTAAGACATGTTATTGTAGGCCTTGGCAACATGGTCATGTAGCACCTAACGGCTCGATTCTACATCGCATGAGCTCCGAGATATGACCCTGCAAAGATTGTTGATTTCATGCATTTGGGACCTTGAGGGACACTTCAGCCTGGAATCATCGGTGGGGATTGAACAACTGTGCATGCCGAATGAGGTTGCCACTAGTGTTTACCCAATCATGTGGAGCTATTGGAACAGATGGTTCAATGCTATGACCGACGATTGGAAAGATACGCAATGTTGGCTATTTTAACTGATGAGCACTTTGAGTTCTGACATCGACTGAGAATGTGTTACTGATTTTAAATGAAGTTGAATCTCTATAAACTAAGATAGGCTTTTGTAGGCCCCGGCAACATAGTCCTGTAGCACCTAACTGATCGATTCTACCTCACACAAGATCTGAGATATGACCCCGCAAAGATTGTCGATTTCATGCTGAAGGGACCTTGAGGGACACTTCGGCACAGATTCATTGGTGGGGATCAAACAACTGTGCATGGTGAATGAGGTTGCCAGTAGCATTTACCTAGCCATTTGGAGCTATTGGAATAGATATTTTGATGCTACAACTGATGGTTGGAAAGATACGCAACATTGGCTATTTGAACTGAGGAACACTTTGAGTTCTGACATCGACCGAGAATGTGTTGCCAAATTTAAACGAAGTTGAATCACTAAAAACTGAGATAGGCTTTTGTAGGCCCTGACAACACAGTCTTGTAGCACCTAAAAGATTAATTCTACCTCACACGAGCTCTGAGAGATGACCCCACAAAGATCACCAATTTCATGCTGAAGGGACCTTGAGGGACACTTCAACACAGAGTCGTCGGTGAGGATCGAATGACTATGTGTGTTGAATGAGGTGTCCACTAGCATTTACCTAGCCATTCAAAGCTTTTGGAATAGATGATTCATTGCTATGACTGAGGGTTGGAAAGATACGCAACATTGGTCATTTGAACTGAGGAACACTTTTAGTTCTGGCATCGACCGAGAATTTATTGCCAAATTTAAAGAAAGTTGAATCTCTAAAAATTGAGACAAGCTTTTGTAGGCCCCAACAACATGGTCCCGTAGCACTTGATGAATCAATTCTACCTCACACGAGCTCTGAGATATGACCCCATAAAGATCATTGATTTCATGTTGAAGGGACCTTAAGGGACACTTCAGCATGGAGTCATCGGTGGGGATCGAACAACTATGTGTGCTGAATGAGGTGTCCACTAGCATTTACCTAGCCATTTGGAGCTATTGGAATAGATGGTTCGATGCTACGACTGAGGGTTGGAAAGATACGCAATGTTGGCCGTTTGAACTGAGGAACACTTTGAGTTTTGGCATCGACTGAGAATGTGTTGCCAAATTTAAACAAATTTGAATCTCTAAAAATTGAGATACACTTTTGTAGGCCCCAACAACATGGTCCCGTAGCACTTGACGGATCGATTCTACCTCACACAAGCTCTGAGATATGACCCCACAAAGATCATCGATTTCATGCTGAATGGACCTTGAGGGACACTTCCGCATGGAGTTGTCGGCAAGACGCGAACAACTATGTGTGCCAAACAAGGTGTCCACTAGTGTTTACCCAGTCATTCATAGTTTTTGGAATACATGGTTCAATGCTACGATCGATATTTGGAAAGATACGCAAAGTTGGTCATTTGAACTAAGGAACACTATGAGTTCTGGCATCGACCGAGAATGTGTTGCCAATTTAAAATGAAGTAGAAGCTCTCAAAATTGAGATAGGCTTTTGTAGGCCCAGCAACACAGTCCCATAGCACCTAACAGATTGATTCTACCTTGCATGAGCTCTGAGATATGACCCCACAAAAATTGCCAGTTTCATGCTGAAGGGACCTTGAGGGACACTTTAGCACGGAGTCGTCAACGGGGATCAAATGACTCTGCATGCCAAACGAGGTTGCCACTAGCATTTACCTAGAAATTTGGAGATGTTTGAATAGATAGATCGATGCTACGACTGACAGTTGGAAAGATACGCAACGTTGGCTATTTGAACTGAGGAACACTTTAAGTTTTGACATCAATCGAGAATGTGTTGCCAAATTTAAATGAAGTTCAATCTCTAAAAATTGAGATAGGTTTTTTTACGCCCCGACAACACAATATCGTAGCACCTAATAGATTGATTCTACCTCACACAAGCTCCGAGATATGACCCAGCAAAGATCACCAATTTCATGCTGAAGGGACCATGAGGGACACTTCAGCATGGAGTCATTGGTGGAGATTGAATGACTATGTGTGCCAAATGAGGTGTCCACTAGCATTTACCTAGCCATTTGGAGTTGTTGGAATAGACAGTTTGATGCTATGACCGACGGTTGGAAAGATACACAACGTTGGCCATTTGAATTGAGGAACACTTTGAGTTCTGGCATCGACCGAGAATGTGTTGTCAATTTAAACAAAGTTGAATCTTTGAAAGCCAAGATAGGCTTTTGTAGGCCCTAACAACACGGTCTTGTAGTAACTAATAGATTGATTCTACCTCACACAGGCTCTGAGATATGACCCCGCAAATATCACCGATTTCATGCTCAAGGGACCTTGAGGGACACTTCAACACGGAGTCGTCAGTGGGGATCAAATGACTCTGCATGCCGAACAAGGTGTCCACTAGTGTTTACCTAGCCATTTGGAGATTTTGGAATAGATGGTTCAATACTACGACCGATGGTTGGAAAGATATGTTGGTCGTTTGAACTGAGGAACACTGAGTTCTGGCATCGACCAAGAATGTGTTGTCAATTTTAAATGAAGTTGAATCTCTCAAAACTAAGATAGGCTTTTGTAGGCCCCAAAAACACAGTCTCATAACACCTAATAGATCGATTCTACCTCACACAAGATCTAAGATATGACCCCACAAAGATCACCAATTTCATGTTGAAGGGACCTTAAGGGACACTTCAGCACGGAGTTGTCGGTGGGGATCAAATGAATGTGTGTGCCGAATGAGGTGTCCACTAGCATTTACTTGGCCATTTGGAGCTATTGGAATAGATGGTTCAAAGCTACAACTGATGGTTGGAAAGATACGCAACGTTGGTCATTTAAACTAAGGAACACTATGAGTTTTGACATTGACCGAGAATGTGTTGCTGATTTTAAATAAACTTGAATCTCTAAAAACTAAGATAGGCTTTTGTAGGCCTTGGAAACATGGTCCCATAGAAACTAATATATCTATGCTACCTTGTACGAGCTCTAAGATATGACCCCACAAAGATCACCAATTTCATGCTCAAGGGACCTAGAGGGACACTTTAGCACGGAGTCGTCAGCAGGGATTGAATGACTCTATGTGTCAAACAAGGTTGCCACTAGTGTTTACCTAGCCATTCGGAGCTATTGGGATAGATAGATCAATGCTATGACCGATGGTTGGGAAGATACGCAATGTTGGCCGTTTGAATTGAGGAACACTATGAGTTCTAACATCGACTGAGAATGTGTTGCCGATTTTAAATGAACTTGAATCTCTGAAAATTGAGATAGGATTTTGTAGGCCCTAACAACATGGTCCCATAGCAACTGATGGATCCATGTTACTTTGCATGAGCTCTGAGATATGACCCTGCAAAGATCATTGATTTCATGCTCAAGGGACCTTGAGGGACACTTCAACATGGAGTGGGTGGTAGTGATCGAATGAATATGCATGCTGAACAAGGTTGCCACTAGAGCTTACCCAGCCATTTAGAGCTATTGGAATAGATGGATTGATGCTATGACATTACAGATCCATGCAAGAACCTTTTCTTTGATATTTCTCACTAACCCTTTACAAGAGAAAATGTTTACAAAAACTAGCATGTACTTGCATGAGGACATTAAATATTATAGAAATCCTGCATAGAAGTAGCTGGCAAGTAGCTCAAAAAGTAGTAAGTGATAGCAAGTGGGATAATGCAGATGCTTTAATAAACCACTATCTTCTTTACTCAAGCAACATCTAGTTCATCTACTCGACTAGGGCATGTTTGGGAACATATAGTCTCCATTTAAACTCAAGTCTCTAGAAGTAGTTATATTTATCAGTGGAAGAGATACACCCATCAGATTGGCAATAAGTTCATGGTCACTAGAATTTCCATTTCTCTTCAATTGGGATACTCTTTCCAAAATTGCATCTACCCTTTTACCAATTTAGGAAATTAATGGGTCTATTTGTGGACCTCCAAGGAGTTGGTCACCTAAACAAGAACCTTGAGATGAATCAGGAACTTCTCTATGAAAGAGATCAGTACCTTGAGAATCTCTCCACTTGTTAGCTGAATTAAAACCTTGGACCATAGAAGGTTGCCCTTTGTTGTAAAATGAGGAGTGAGACTGCCTTTCCAAAGGTGGCAATGAACTTATATTTCAAGGATAATGCCCAACATGAGTAACCTGGTTCATCTGCTCAACTAGAGCATGTTTGGGAACAAACAGTCTCCATTTAAACTCAAGTCTCTGGAAGTAGTTATATTTGTCAATGGAGATACAGCCATTGGATCTACAATAACTTCATGGTCACAGGAATTTCCATTTCTCTTCAATTGGGATACTGATTCCAAAATTGCATCTACCCTTTTACCAATTTGGGAAATTAATAGGTCTATTTGTGGACCTCCAAGGAGTTGTTCACCTAAATGAGAACCTTGAGATGAATCAGGAACTTCTCTACGAAAGAGATTAGTACCTTGAGAAGCTCTCCACTTGTCAACTGAATTAAAACCTTGGACCATAGATGGATGCCCTTTATTGTAAAATGAGGAGTGAGACTGCCTTGCCAAAGGTGGAAATGAACTTACATTTCAGGGATGTAGATAATGGTGTGCCTTCAACATGAGATGATTTTGTGCTTACACCTTGGGATGTAGATAATGGTGTGCCTTCAACATGATAGAAGAGTGTGCCCACACCTTCGAAAGTAGACAATGGTGTTCCTTCAACATGATACATTGGTCTGCCTCCACCTTTGAAAGTAGACAATGGTGTGCCTTCAACATGATACATTGGTGTGCCTCAAACATTGGATGATGATGTCTCTTGAACTTGGGAACTCATAGATGATGTCCCCGCATCTTCATAATTCAATTGTCTCATTGCACACAAGTTTCTCATTCGTTGTCTTTTTTATTCCAATTCCAATTCTCCCTTACTTTGTATTGATGTTTCATGTTCCTCATCCAAAGAAAAATATTCTTCTATGGTATCTAATTTTTTTTGTTCATGAAGTTGTCTCATTCTTTCCCTTTTCTTCTCTTTATCTCTTTCATGCTCTTCCGATGTTAAATTCTTTTCTCGTTTCCTTAGCATGATGATGATTTCTACATATGAATTGATTAAAATTTTAAAAATATAATATAAATGTAAAATAATAAGTCAAATTATAATATAAACCTCTTACAATATGACAAATTATAATATAAATTTATTACACTTATATCAAATTATGTATTGAAGAACAAGTCTATATCATACCAATTATAAACCAAAACACTCTTTATTCACATTTGACATGTAAAAAAATAAAAAACTTACCTCAATCGATAAATTTATCCTCAATAATTGACTTTCACGATGGTGCAAAGTGAAAACTTGTCACTATGGTGCAAAATGATGTTGATTTGTCACTATCAACACCATGAAAAGTGAAAACTTGTTGGAGAAAATGCAAAATTCAGACAGCATAAGAAAAGGTGGGCCTCTTTCATGAGATCCTTGGCAAATAAGATGGTTTCTTCTATTTTTAGATAGCACAAGCACAATATAGGGCGTACACCCTATGCAAAACAAAAAAAAATGTTATGCATAGTTTTAAATAGGGTGTGTGCCCTATACCGCGCATGCCCTATAGGGCATATGCCCTATGTAAAACAAGAAAAAGGGAGAAGAGAGAGAGAGAGAGAGAGAGAGAGAGAGAGAGAGAGAGAGAGAGAGAGAGAGAGAGAGAGAGAGAGAGAGAGAGAGAGAGAGAGAGAGAGAGAGAGAATGGAGAGAAGGGTAAGGAGAGAGAGAAAGGGAGAGGGAGAGAGAATGGAGAGAGTAGGAGAGAAGGTTAGAGAGAGAGAAGGTGAGATTGAGGTGTGTGTTTGTGTTAGAAAGTAAACTCCACCAAGATAACTGAGAGGGGGGGTGAATTAGTTATTAGATAATTATAACTTTTATCAACTTCAACAGCATTAAACCATGTAAGCAATATAATTACAAACCATAGAAAGATATTCATACACAATGACACAATGACACAAGATATGTTGACTAGGGAACCTCTTGATCAAAGAGTAAACCTCGGTGGGAATGATGCCCACAAAAGATACATTAATATGAATATTCCTTATGAAAGGATGGACTCTGTTAGGAATCTTATGAAATACATTCAGTACATATGAATCCCTGTTAGAAGATTTTGAATCCCTGTTAAAAGATTCTAACCCTATTAAGAGTTATGGAAGACAGAAGGACCCACTACCCAAACAGCTTCAGGGTAAGATCACTGAACACACTATCCAAATAATCTTTGTATTACACAATAGAATAATATGTTACCTCTTCTCTAACTATGCCAAACCGCACTCACTGTTACACCAGATCTCAATTTCAGATCTATGTACTTCGCATGTCTTCTTTCACAATTCGCTTTCACATTTAGCTCTTTTCTTCACTTCATATTCATACACTACTATCCTCTTCTACATACAACAAGGAAATACATTCCTTCCTTTATACCACACTCAAATAATTACAAATGAGTTGGCATACAATTACAACATAAAAGTTTCCACACCCTACATCAGAATTACACAAAACTGTCGGCTTCCAAATATAATAAATCTTCATTCGTGTGACCTCAAAGTTTGCACTATCATCCACATCACTATCAATGTGTCTTCAACTTCCCTTTAACTGTGCAAAACTAGATTCCATCCCAATTAGGAGATATCATCTGATTTCCACAAACCACTACTCAGGAACACTACCTGAATATTGCTTCCAACAAAATGCTCATAACTTCTATGAATAAAAGAATTACTATCTACGCTCTTAACCATAGACATATAACATATCAAAGTGTATATCCTCAACATCATATAGCTCCAACTATAATAACCCATGTTTTCTAATTCAAACTCTATCTACTTCTCTGCAAGTCTTCAAAAGATCATTGTGTTGACATCAATGACAATCATAGTCATGAATGCAATAAAAACTACTACAAAATGGGTGCAAAACATTTAGCATTCACTCCTAACAATCTCCCCCATTGGCATTGATGGCAACATAGTTGAAAAAACATCCAATGTTCCAAAAATCCAATACTGCAACACTGTTACTTCAAATCCTCTTCATCAATCAAATCTTGCTTCATTTTCCTATTCAAATAGTACAAATAGATTTTTTCATGTACACTTCTCCCCAGTTGACATCAATGACAGAAATTTCATCACTATGTCAACAACAACTCCAATGTCAAAAGACACTATTCAGAAAATACATTAACTAGAGTCCTCATGACTCAACTCAGATAAACATACTCCCCCATAGAGAAAGTACCAACATCCAGTCTAGAAGAAAGATAAGGCTCATATACCACTAGACGGATGCAACCAACTGCATCACTTCTCAAAATTAGGATGGGTCATAACCTCAAGCATACCTCTCAGATACTCAAATGTATCCTTAGGCAAAGGCTTTGTAAATATATCTACTATTTTCTCCTTTGTACTTATGTATTCAAGTCTGACTTCCTTCTCAGCAACTTTCTCTCTTACAACATGATACTTTATCTCTATATGCTTTGTCTTAGAGTGTAATACAAGTCTTAGAAATACTAACAATGCTAGTGTTGTCACAATGTATAACAATAGGTTCAACAAACTTTATTCCAATATCCTTCATCATTTGCTTCTTCCAAATTATCTGGTTACGATTTTTTTCTACTGCTACATATTTTGTTTCTATTGTGCTCTGCGAGATACAATTCTACTTCTTTCTTAGCCAAGAAACCAATCTTCCTCCAAGGAAAAATGCTCCTCCACTGGTGTTTTTCTTATCATCAACACTGCCTCCCCAATCAGCATTTGTATATGCACATAGGGTAAAATCATCAAATTTTTCATACCATAATCCATAGTCCATTGTGCCTCTTAAATATATCAGTATCCTCTTTACTGCTGCATAATGTGATTCTCTAGGTTCCGCTTGAAATCTTACTACAATTCTAACTGAATATGCTATATCAGGTCTTGTATGTGTCAAATACTGCAATCCTCCAATCATGGATCTGTAATTCTTCTATTCTACTGCAGGAGTCTCATCTGTGCTAGATAACTTATGTTTGGTTACCATAGGTGTTCCAACTAGTTTACAATTCTCCATTCCAAATCTTTTCAACAAGTCATTCAGGTACTTTGTCTAACTTACAAAGATACCATCATTGTTTTGTTTTATCTGTAATCCTAAAAAGCATTTCATTTCACCAATCATACTCACTTCAAATTCAGTCTTCATTTCATCAACAAATTTGTCACTAGCTTCATCTTCTCCTCCAAAAAGAATGTCATCAACAAAAATAACTATAACCAACAAACCGTTTTCAATTTATTTTGTGTACAGATTGCTATTAGTTGTTCATTTTTTAAATCCCCACTTTTACAAATACTTGTCCAATCTTGCATACCAAGTTCTAGGTGCTTGTTTAAGTCCATATAAAGCTTTCTTCAGTTTACATACCATGTCTCCTTCTTGAGTCAAAGGAAAACCTTCAGGCTGCTCAATGTAGACTTCTTCTTCCAATTCTCCATTCAAAAATGCTAACTTCACATCCATCTGATATACTTTAAATTTCATGTAAGCTGCATAGGCCAAAAACATTCTTATCACTTCAATTCTTGCAATAGGTGCAAAGGTTTCTTCATAGTCAATTCCTTCTTGCTATGAGTATCCCTTACATACCAATCTTTCTTTGTTTCTTACTACTTCTCCTTGTTCATTCATCTTGTTTCTAAATACCCATTTAGTTCCAATAACATTATTGTCTTTAGGTCTAGGGACCAATTCCCATGTCTTGTTCTTTTCAATCTGATCTAGTTCTTCTTTCATAGCATTAGTCCAACTTTCATCTTCACAAGCTTCACTAGTAGTTTTAGTTCAATTTGAGAAATCAAACATAATTGTTCTTGTACCTTATTCTGAGTTAGAACTCCTCTTTTGATGCTTCCAATAATTTATCCAATAGGATGATTCTTTAACAAACTCTTGCTAGGTGTCACTGTCTCAGATCTCACTTCAGGTGTCGGTTCTTCAATGACTTCACTATGGCTTTCATTCAAAAAATCACTGTCAATTTCATAAAATAATTCAGTAGATCCAGTGTTAGGTTTAGGATGATCTTCTTCATCTGATTCATAAGCAAGCATTCTTTCTAGAATTTTGAACTTTTCATCAACCTTAACATTTGCGCTTTCAACAATAGTCTTAGTTCTTTTATTGTAACATCTATAGGTTTTACTTTTCAAAGAATATCCAATAAATATACCTTCATCACTTCTAGGATCAAACTTTCCAATATCATCATCTCTCTTTATATAACATTTGCTTCACAAAATTGTAAAATACTTAACTAAGGGTGCATGTCCAAACCATAATTCATAAGGTGTCTTGTCTGTGTCTGCTTTGATTTGTACTCTGTTCATTGTATACACTATTGTGTTCACTGCTTCTCTCCAGAATATCTTTTCCAAATCATTTTCAAATAACATAGCTCTTGTTGCTTCAATCACTTATCTATTCCTTCTTTCTACAATACCATTTTGTTCAAGTGTTCTAGGGGTTGAGAACTGTCTCTTAATGTCATTTTCTTCACAAAAGGTGTTAAACTCTCTAGAAGTAAATTCTCCACCTCTATCAGATCTCAAACATTTAATCTTCATTCTAGATTCATTCTCAAGTTTAATCTTAACAATCTTAAACTTATCAAATGCTTTAGATTTTTCTTTAAGAAATGCAATCCACATCATTCTTGTAAAATCATCAACAATAATCATAAAATACCTTTCTCCATAGAATCCTCTAGTCTTGGTAGGACCGCTCAAATCTATATGAACAATTTCCAGCTTTTCTACAGATGTAAACTTCTTACTGGGAAAAGAACTTCTCTTCTATTTAGCCATCACACATTCTTTGCAAATCATGTTAGTAGGCTTCATAATTTTTGGCAAATCTCTTACTGCAAGTGTAGTACTTACTTTCACAATGTTGTCAAAGTTTATATGATAAAACCTTCTATGCCATAACCAACTGTCATCAATTTTAGTAATCAAACATGTCATCTCAGTAGGATTCATCTGAAATGCATTACCTCTAGTTCTAGATCTAGTTCCAATCAAATTTCCATCTTTATCCTTTATCACACAAGTTTTCTTAGTAAACCAAACTTGATATCCCTTATCAACTAACTATCCAACACTCAAAAGATTATGTTTCAATCCATCCACAAAATAAACATCATCAGTATTAGTCTTTCCATCAAGATTAATAAATCCTATACCTTTAATCAAACAAGGTGCATTGTTTCCAACTCTAACAACTCCTCCATCATATTCATTTAACTTTATGAACTTTTTCATGTCTCCAGTCATATGATGTGAACAACCAATGTCTATAATCCAATCAGCTTTCTTTTCAACTTGAGAAATTGAGGCTTTTTCTTCCTTGACATTAGTTTCAAAATTTTCTTCTTTAATTGCTACAAATCCTATGTCATCATTATTCTCATTATCACTTTCACTTAAGGTTCTCTCTATACTAGCTTCAAGATCTTCATCATTAGCATAATAACATTCCTTAGATCTTCTAGGTTTGAAATTATTTCTGTACTTTTTAACTCTCTTAGGACATTTAGATGCAAAATGACCATATTCTTGACAAGTCCAACATTTAAAAATTTTCTTACCATCTGGTTCTCTCTTCACAAGCAAGGAAATATACCTTCTTCAATCTTCTTGTCTTCTTCATTTCTAGATCTCATGCTCCCAGCATAATCTCTGCTCACACTGATGCTTCTTGACAAAGTAGGGTGAACACTAAGAGCACTGAATGTTGTCTCCATTCTAGGTAAGTCTCCTGATAACCTCAAGTTCATCTCTATTGCTTCCAATCTTCCAAGAAGAGTCTCTCTTGTAAAGTTTGTAGTACAAGGTATAACTTGTTCAATCATCTGCGTTGTTTTCTTAAATACAGGAGTCAATGTCCTCAGAATTTTCCATATCACTTCATTCTCTATCTTTTTTCCTCCACAAGATTTTATACTTGTAACAATTTCTGACATTCTACCAATATAGCTTCTAACAGATTCATCTTCCAACATTCTTATATCTTCAAATGCACATATCCAATTATGTAATCCAACTCTTTTTGCATGTTCATCACCTTCAAAAGTAGAGTGTAAAGCTTTCCAAATTTCATGAGATTTTTTAAACATTTTACCTGACTATACTCATTCTTCGGAAGGGCTATCAAAAGTGCTTCTCTTGCAAGTATGTTACACATGAATAGATCTCTCTCATCAGTAGTACATGTTTCAAGATTGTCCTTTTCAATGATATTCTTATTATTCTTTGTAATCAACCAATAACCTAGTCCTAAACACAGTAGGTGTGTCTTCATCTTTTCTTTCCAGCTGTCAAAATTTACTCCATCAAACTTAGGGCTTTCTTTCCTAAAATTTTCCATAGATCTCCTTAAGCTGTTAAACTTCTTTTTCAAGGACCTACCGCTCTGATACCAATTGTTAGAAAGTAAATTCCACCAAGATAACTGAGAGGGGGGGGTGAATCAATTATCAAATAATTATAACTTTTATCAACTTCAACAGCATTAAACCATGTAGGAAATATAAATACCAACCATAGAAAGATATTCATACACAATAACATAATTACACAAGATATGTTGACTAGGGAACCTCTTGATCAAAGAGTAAACCTTGATGGGAATGATGCCCACAAAAGATGTACTAATATGAATATTCCTTGTGAAAGGATGGGCTCTGTTAGGAGTCTTATGAAATATATTTAGTACATATGAATCCCTATTAGGAGATTTTGAATCCCTGTTAAAAGATTCTAACCCTGTGAAGAGTTATGGAAGACAGAAGGACCCACTTCCCAAACAGCTTTAGGGTAAGATAACTGAACACATTATCCAAATAATCTTTGTATTACTCAACATAATAATATGTTACCTCTTCTCTGACTATGCTGAACTGCACTCACTGTTACACCAGATCTCAATTTCAGATCTTTGTACTTCGCATGTCTTCCTTCACAATTCACTTTCACATTTAGCTCTTTTCTGCACTTCATATTCATACAATACTATCCTCTTCTACATACAATAAGGAAACACATTCCTTCCTTTATACCACACTCAAATAATTACAAATGATTCAGCATACAATTACAACATAAAAGTTTCCACATGCTACATTAGAATTACACAAAACTATCAGCTTCCAAATACAATAAATCTTCATTCGTGTGACCTCAAAGTTTGTGCTATCATCCACATCACTATCAATGTGTCTTCAACTTCCCTTTAAGTACACAAAACTATAATCCATCCTAATTAGGAGATATCATCTGATTTCATTAGATTCCATCTCCTACTCTCTCCTACTCTCTCTCTCTCTCTCTCTCTCTCTCTCTCTCTCTCTCTCTCTCTCTCTCTCTCTCCCTTCTCTCTCTCTCTCCCTTCTCCTCTCTCTCTCTCTCTCTCTCTCTCTCTCTCTCTCTCTCTCTCCCTCTCTCCCTCTATGTCTCTCTCCCTCTATCTCTCTCTCTCTTCCTCTCACTTTGACTATTTCTCATCAGTATATGAATCTATATCTTATAGGGCATGCGCACTATTTAAATTTACATAGTGCACACGCCCTATAGGGTGTGTGCACTATGTAAATTTATGATAAATTTACATAGTTCACATGCCCTATAGGCCATACACACTATGTAAATTTATCATAAATTTGTATAGTGCACACGCCCTATAGGGCATGCGCACTATGTAAATTTATTATAAATTTACATAGTGTGCACGCCCTATAGGGCATGCGTGCTTTGTAAAGGATTTGAATTTACCAATCCTAAGGCTTGGATTTGCCTTGGAGATCCAACCTAAAGGCTTGAGATGTGTTTTCCAGTAGACATACAAAAAAATGACATCTTTTTTTGTGTGCTCCTCATCAGATTTACTCGTGGCTCAAGAACGTAAAAATCAGACGACGTGATATTGTAGATCTCTCTATTAGCTATCTAAGCATATAATTTATTTTGAATTCTGATTATGTTAAGTTTTTCAACTCTAATTTCTTTTGTGTGTATGTCCATTTTTTGTAAAAAACCAACATGCAGTATTTTGGGCATAGATTTTGGCTTGTTCATCGAATTTTGCAATAAGTTACATTTTTAGAAACTAGACTCCATTCTACATACTGTTAAAAAAAAATTTGATTTTTGATTAGTTTTAAATGATTTATAGGGGGAGTACACAGAAATTTCATGTTTTCAGGATGTGTGCACTTCATAAATTCATTCAAAATTATACATTCATCAAAAAATTACCAAAAAAATCTGGGGTAAACTGTGTGGTGTTAGCCAACTTTTCATTGGAGCGATTAAAAAAAATTTTAAAAAAGTGAATATTTTACGGGGAGCACACCAGACGCTATGTTATGTTTTTGGACAAAAAATAGGACCACTTTTTGTGCTCCCCCTTTTTTAGGGCCTTAATCTGCACCATTTTCAAAATAAGTTAGTAGTTTAGGAACTAGATTCAGAGTATTACAACTCTTATTTTTGTTGCATCTTAAAATTTTGAGTCTAACTATCTTCAATTTCTTGTTGAAGTTCAGAGTCTGTTGATATCAGGAAAAAAGTGGCATCTTATACCCCTTTTTTGTACCACATCTTTGTGCACTTACCCTATAAGGTAGCTGCTCGTTTAATCGTGGAGAGTTTGGTCGTGTGTGACAAACTCAACTATGGTATTAGTTTTTACTTCCTTTTGGGCAAGAAAGTCAATGAGTGTTTGTATTTGATAAGAAGGAAAATCTGTATACTAACAATATATATATCATAATTATATTTTGTATGGAATATGATTTAGTAATTGATTTAAATAATAATATTTATAATAATTAGATGTTTATGATATTTTTAATAATGTGTCTTATTTATGTGATATATGTACATATAAGCATATGGGTGCACACGTATGCCTATGGTTACATATATATATTTAATAAATATTAGTGTGTGAAATTAATTGTATTTTAAATAATAATAATAATAAATAAATTATTTACTTGAGGGATTAATTATTATATGGTAAATCTTTTACCATAGCTTTAGTAAATAAGGTGATAAGTAATAATAGTAATAAATTATTTTCTTTTCATTAAATAAAGGAAAATCACATTAGTTTATTAATATTTATGAGGCTCTCATATTACATTTTATTATTATTAATATTAAATTAGCTATTCCCTTCCCATGAATGGCTTTAATGAAATTAATTAAAGCCTAAAGTATAAACTACCTTTTGGTTGGGATGGTTGCATCAGTTGATTTTCCCATGCAACCAATCCTTTAACCTATTTACAGGAGAAATTTTTGAAGGATCGGGAGGTTGGCTGGAAATTATACTTAGGAAATTGGATTATTACTTTGAGACGATATTGTAGTTAGGAGGATTATATTATTCTAGGAGAGGAACTATATTATTCTTGAAAGGATATTTTGATTGTGAGTTTCCAGTAGAAGGTTGGTGCCTTCATTTGGGAGGAATTTGGAGAAGTGCTAGAAGGAGATTGAAGAGAGTTGAATCAGCTTTCATCAACAGTTTTCTCCACCAAAAGCCAAGTAGAAGCTATCTTGAAAGATTCTCCTCCTTAATGGATTTATTGATTGCTTTAAATCTTCCTTTGTGTTGTCCTATGTGAATTTGAAATGAATATATTAGATCATGTCTACAATTTTGTGTAGGAGAAAGGATAGTGTGTTGAAAACTATTACTGTATAAATAAATTATCCTTCTCTCTATGTGTTGCTATGATTCCTATGATGCCATATTATTTGTTTACTTACTAGATAATATTTTACTATGATTTATATTGGGAAATATGTCACTACTCTTGGTCTATCTCTTTCCCAGATCAAATTTATTTAAACAATCATCTTACCTATGACTGTCCTAACATGGCAGATTTCTTCCCTCTAGACATACCCTTACTCATATGTGTATAACTTTTGATTACAACAAAAAATCCTCAATGTCTCTATTGCGGATGGGAGTAATTAGGTCTTTCAAAACATATTCCAATCTCATCAAAATCCAATGGTTGGTTTGAAAGTTATGACCCCCGCACTGAGGGTCATTTTTTTTGATACCATATTATTTGTTACTCAGAGATCTCTATCTTCAACCTCCTATATATCCCTACATTCAAATACTTAGTGGCACATAATTATATAGGAATAGGCTTCTCCCACAATCCAAAATAAACAAAGAAAGTGGAGATCCTATGTGCTCATTTAAACTTCAAAATAATTGACTGATTCCACCAAATCAATAATAGGGACAGTCAATCTAAATGATGACTTCCTCTGTTCAAAGCCTTATAAAAACAAATTAAACCTCTAGGGAAATGGTTAAAAATAGAAACCAATACTATATCAATCCATTTCCAATCTCATTTACATTGGAATGAATATTTTTTTCAAATACAAAAGGGTTGGCTATACCCTCACAACAGAGAACAATAAAGTTGGAGAGCGTTTCATTTGTATTTAAAGAAAACTTTATTCTCCTCTCTCTTTCACACACCAAACCCTCTAAAACTCTCTCCAAATTTTAGTGTTATGTGTTTATGATGTTTTAGTAAGGGTAGGAAACCTAAGAACACTAGGTGAGTGGCTCTCAGTGTGGTGTCGGGGCTCTAAGTAGCTAGTACCAGGATAACTGACTAAAGAGTTGTTTTAACAAGTGATAACTTAATTAAAACTTATGGGAATGGGTTAAAACACTAAAAATATTAATGGAAGTACTAACTATCAACCTTTGTGTCCATGATATCATGCTATATAACTATCTGTACTAACTATCGACTTCTGCATCCATGATATTGTTAGCACCTGCAATATTTTTCATGGCTATGTAATTTTCTCTAGCCTCTGCAATGTTTTCCTGGGCTCTTACCTCAAACCCTGATTCAAATTTTCAAAATTATAGTCATTGGTGAAAAGAAGCCCTAGACTATATTGACCTTGTTCTAATTGAGCGTTACATTTTTTATCACTAAGGTCCCAATTACCCATGTGTTAAATTGCCCCCATTCCTTGATGACCACTTTGCATGTTATGTCATTAGATTATTATGTTGGGGCCCCCTTTTAATTTTTCTCTCCAAGCCTAAGTCTCCCGAGTTTTATTTTCCTATGTGTCGGCGTTTAAAATTGTGTGGTTGTTGTTATTCCGCAAGGTTTCCTATTGTCAGAGTATCTAACATGCGGTATAGCAATGAGCGGACATCTGTCCTAGTGGGCCTATTTTTGGGGTATGCTTGTAGGTTAGAGAACAGACAAGATCAATGACTGTCATTATACCATTGATTAGAGATGATGTCATTTTATGCATCACAGTGTAGTGACAGCCGCCCGATCCTCAAGCTTGTTTTAACTAACTATACGGTGGGTCCTCATCTGCCATGTCATTATGACATGGATGATTGTGATTGGATGGATTCAGGCGATGTGGCGGCTGACAAGACCTTGCTATTAAAGATGATTTCAGAAGTGGGTCCATTTCCAGGTATGCACAAATGGTGATTTATCATTGGTCACGGGTTAGGTGATGGGGATGGTGTTAGTGGGGCCTATTTCCCAGATGGTTAAACTACAACAGGATCTTGTGGTTGTTGTTGTACCATTAGGATAAGATGAATGAAGTTTAGCATCATGGTATAGTGACAATCATCTGATGTAGTGGTGGACGAGATAGTATGAAGTGGATCCTCTAGTGCTGACATGCATTGTTTTGATTGCCTGTGCCAGATTGTGAGTTGGCAGTTGTCAGTGGGCCCAAGGTCTTCAGTCTTTGAAGCATGGTTAAAGTTCAATAAGATCTCATGATTGTCTCTATACCATGGATATTACATGCATGAAGTTTAGCATTGTGGTATAGTGACCACCGTCTGATCTTCCATGAGGTAGTGGCTACTGACAAGTGGGTCCGAGTTGCCAAGTCATATTGGGTGCTAGGTGTTGCAGAGTTGTTCTTTTTTGATTGGTTGGGCTTGGCGGTGATGTGGTGGACGTCGGTGGGACCAGTGTTTTAAGCTTTTAGGCTTGTTAAATAGTAGATTGATCATGTGGTCATCATTATACCGCTGGGGTAAGATGCATGATATTTAGCGTCATGGTATAGTGACAATCATGGATTTTGTTTAAGAGATGGGGACCGTTTGGTGGGTCCTCTATTTCTGACTCATTATGATATGGGTGAGTGTTTTGATGGCACATGGATCTAGATGGACCTAAGTTTTCTTTTGGTCATGTGGTCTTTGATTGTAACTGCGGTTAGAGATGAAGTCTAGCATTTTCATGACCAAGGCATAAATGCAAACCAGGGTCCCTTTTGGGTAAATCTGAGATGCCTAGGAAAAGTGAGGATATGATGGTGATTTTTTAAAGTTGATCTCAGTTTGATTTTTGACCATTGATGTGCTATCTCATGCCCTGATGTAGCCATTTTCTTCTAGGTTTGAATATTTTAAGGGTTTTCAACCACCAGAGGACTGAAATTCAATGTTGGAGTGGCTGGATCAGGTGTATTTTGATTTTGTTTGCTATTGCAATGTGGTCTAGAGGCATGATGATTGACTACAAGGGATTGTACCGTAAGGAATGGGTAATGTTTCTCAAGGCATGTTGTAGGTGGTTGATTAGACTAGTTAGCATGGTGGATTCATGGTCCTCGGTACAAATCAAGAGATTTCTCATTGATGAAGATCATTCTGGGATCGGTTTTCTCCAAGTTGCTTGGTTTTCCTCCCATGAAGTAAATTTTGATTATATTTGGTTGGTTTGGTGGGTGAAAACCCTAGCCCTTGCCTCAGTCATCTGCAGCTTGTTGCATCTTAATATTTTTGGGATTCCAAGATGACTGGTGGTATATATTGATGTAGCTTTGATTTTGTAGTGGTTTTGAGACTTTTGTTCCCAGTCTTTTGGTCCCAAAGGTTGTTGTTGATGTCATGTTGAGAGTCAATGTAGAAGACTGAACAAGGAGAGCCTAGATTTTGGGTTTGCTTCCTAGCATTTTGTTGTTTTGATAATGTATTGATTTCTACAGATTTTAAGGAAAATAAACTTGAATTCCAATCTCAAATTTATGATTGTCTTCTTGATTTGATCTTGGGCTCATATATGTTAATGTCACAAAGTGAGTTAGCATATGGTAAATAAAGAGTATTGTGAAATTATTTTTGAGTTCCTAACAAAGTTAGGATAAAAGTCTTTAAGGTAGTTTTAGTGAGTTCATGGTTGGGTAGGAATTTGATGATCAGGTTTGGGAGTGAGAAGGATAATAGGCAAAGCACTTATTCAGAGTTCAAGGGTGTTTGAATTAGGGTTCTTAGTTGATATATGTTATTGAGTGACTCTTTTCCCTAGGTTAAGGCACTGATACATTCTTTGGAAGCAGTTCATCATCATTAATCACACAAATATAAATGATAAAATCTCTAAACCAATTAGTAAAGGGTATAAATGTATAGTATTTGGTGATTCCTTTCAAGAAGTGAATCAAGGGTACACCCGCCTGAGCATATAGGCTCAAAGTGTAGGAGGATCCTTGTTGATCCTTGTTAATTGGCCCTTTTCCTTGTAGACTTTGGAGTGGTGATAGAGTCAGTGACATTAGTTTGTCAATCATAGTGTAAACTTGCAAGTAGAAATAAAATACAACCAATAGATATCATGTTGATAACATGTCCATGCTTCATATACATAAAGCTTATTGCATAAGTCTTCCATGCATGCTACTTTCCATATATTGTCATCAATGACAAACATACAGTCAGTACTGGCCTACGGGCAAATCTCCAACAATCTCCCCCTTTGGCATTGATGGAAACATGTGGAATAAAAAACCACCACCAACCCAAATGAACATTTCTTTTATAACATTCTCCATTTCCTCATCAAAACTCCCCCAAAGATGAATCCTCCAACTACTGCAATATTACTTTATTTCCTCAACTGAACTAATTCCATAATTGAATACTGCTCTATTGGAAACTACAATTGAAACAATTATTGTATTATCATTGATGTCAAACCTTAATTGGTAAGACTATTGCTACTTAGGAAAGTAGTATATCTATTGTATTGTTGTGAAGGATTGGGGAAAGTTTGGTAACAATAGCACCTAGGGAAAGGTTGAGTTATCTTGATACTACAAAGTGTACTTGACTATTTTGTACAATGATGAGACAATGTATTGTTTATCCTAGTAAGACTAAAGACTAAACTGGTAGGCTTGACCAAGCAAAAATGGAGAAATCATGTTTAAGCTGAGTAATGTTAGTGTCGACCAACTCAGTGTATGTCGAGAAAACTTCTAGTGTTGACTGAACAACAGTTAATTGCTGAGGAAGATAGTATAAGCTGAGGAAACATTTTTAGTAATGATCGAGCTTTCCACATGAAGACGGAGCAGTTGATCACAATATTGACTGAGCATCAGCATTTTTATATTTGAAGAGAATTTAGTTTTGGAGCTGACATTGTTGAATTCTTGGATTATGTAAAATGTGTTAACTTTATTTATTGATTGTTTGAAAGCATTAAATGCACTGTAAAATGTTTTATTGTAAATCTTTAAGAGATTTGAGATGATTCTAAAAATGAAGCTGAAGAACATAAAGCGGGAAGATTCAATGAATCTAACCTAACCCTAAGATCTACGAATGAGATTGAGTGGCATAAGATGAGTTAACCTAATTAAGGAAAGTATGAAGTGAACCTGAGCATTAGATATGTGTGTGCATGGGTGAAAAATATAATGCTAGAAGATCAGTAAAGTTTTAATGACTATATAAATAGAAAAGGCTTAAGGAGAATTGTGGTGGTTGCTTGAAGAAAAGTTCTGAGCAGATCAGAGATGGAGATGGAAAAATTTCAAAGTTAGTAAACCAGCATTAGTGTACGGAATTGGATCTAATATTTGTAAAGTGATTTGTATATTTTTCAGATCAATATTGCTGCTACTTTCTAACCATTGTAATAGTCAGAATCCTTTTAACAAAGGTTGACCTAATAGTCATATGTTAAATCCTTTGAATAAGGTTGCATTCTAATGGAGTGTATGTAAGTCCTATAACAAGGCTCACTTTTAACAGGGTGATTGAAATCCTTTAACCGAGTCACACCTAACAGTGTGTATTGTAACCTTTGACAGGGTTGGCTTTTAACCAAGCTCACTTCAGAAGAGTGAAAATAATAGTAGCATGTTACAAAGTGGTTTTTCCCACATTGGGTTTCCACTATAAATCCTGGTGTTAATACTTGTTTGAATGTTTTGGATTGAACATTTCTATGTTTTATAAGTTAAGTTATAGCTAGGTAGTGGACTGCATTGTTATATGTTTCTATTATTGAATCAGTGATGACTGAGTTTGTTTTGGTTATTAGATCTGATTTAAGGAAAAAAATTTAAGTTTTTCTTATACATCAGGACCTGAGAACAACTGATTCACCCCCACCTCTCTGTTGTTCTAAATCATATTAACAATTGGTATCAAAGCTTTGTTGCTTATTATTAGTGTTTACAGAAATCAAGTTTAAAGGGACTTGAAGCAAATGATCAAGATGTATAAGAAGGAGGTACCGAAGCTGAATAAGGAAAACTTCCCTACATGGAAAAGCTTGATGAAGCTACATCTGGTCGGTATTGGTGACTCTGCAAAGTACTACATTGAGAATGGCTATGTCTCACTTGTCACACCTTTGACTGCCAAAGAAATGAGAGCTAAGCAAGAACATAATCAGGCAATGCTAGAAATTGCATCTGCCCTGAGCTATCCAGAATTTGAGGACATTAAGGATTGCACAACTGCTAAGGAGATGTGGGACACTCTTGCAAGGATCTATGGTGGTGACTTAAATGTACTGAAAGCAAAGGTCAAGAGTCTTAGAGGTAAGTTTGATGAAATGAGAATGCAAGAAGGTGAGAACATTGCACAATATTGTGGTAGAATAAAAGAAGTTGTGAATGCTATTAGAGGAGCAAATGGGATTATTGATGATAAAACTATAATTGGGAAAGTACTAAGAACCCTGTGTCCTATATATGCTATTAAGATCTCAATTATTTAGGAATCTAGATGCAACTTTGCTAATGTGCTTACTTTGGAAAGTTTGGTTGGTAAGCTGACTGCTTTTGAACTCTCTAACTATGATAATTTCACTGTTGGTAGCATTGGTAATGTTGAATTTGCTTTCAAGTCACAACTAGTTCTGAACAAGCCAAAGAAAGAAAAAGAAAGATGCATAAGTGAAAGTGAAAGTGACAGTGACACTTCTGATGAAGAACTGGAAGATCTAGAAGCTCTTATGGCTAGAAAACTAAGAAGAGGAAAAGGAAAGTATAAAGGTAAACTCCCTATTATATGTTTTGCATGTAATAAAGTTGGTCATATAGCTACTAGATGTCCTAACAAGAAGGATAAAGAAGATGAAAGAAAAAGAAAACACAAAGATAGAAGAGATGATAAAAGCTACCGAAGGAACAAGGACTACAAAGGAAAAGGTAAGAAATCTTGTTACATTGCTGAAGAAGAAACTGACACTGATAGTGATGATTTTGAAATTGAGGTAGTCTATGTTGCAATAAAAGATGAATCTGATGAGGATGAGAAAACTGCATTGATATCTTATATGAACAAGAATGATAAATGGATTATTGATAGTGGTTGTTCACATCACATGACTGGTGACAAAAATAAGTTTGAGACCTTACATCATTATAGAGGTAAAAGTGTAACATTTGGTAATGATGCACCATGTCCTGTTAGAGGAAAAGGTTTGATTAAACTAACTGATAAGATATCTTGTGAAAATGCATATTGGGTTGAAGGTCTTAATTATAATTTGTTACGTGTTTCTCAACTCAACAGAACTGGTTACTGAGTGAAATTTCATCACAAGAAAGCTAAAATATTTGATGCTACTGGAGAACTAATTGGAAGTGGAGATCAGACTAGAGGTAATTTGTTCTATCTTGACCTATCTGAAGAAACATGTATAATGGCAAAACTTGATGATATTTGGTTATGGCATAAAAGGCTATGTCATGTTAACTTTGACAATCTGGTAGAGATAAGTAAGAAGAAAAAGGTAAGAGGTCTACCTAGATTAAAGAAACCTGAGAATGTGATGTGCAAGGAATGCCAGTTAGGAAAAATGAAAAAGTCAAGTTTTAAGAGAAAATCCTTTACTTCTGAAAACATTTTATATTTGGTTCATACTGACCTTTGCGGACCTATGGGTGTACAAAGTTACTATGGTGCTAGATATTTTATCTTATTTGTTGGTGATCATACTAAGATGATGCATGTAATGTTTCTAAAAGAAAAATATGAAGCTTTTCAATTCTTTAAGTGGTATTTGGCTAAGGTTGAGAAGGAGACAGGTAGGAACCTGAAATGTCTTAGATCTGACCGAGGTGGAGAATTTACATCAAATGAATTCAATTTGTTTTACAATGATAGAGGAATTAAAAGATAGATGTCCGGACCTAGAACACCTCCAAAAAATGGTATAGTAGAAAGGAGAAATAGATCTATCTTGGATTGTGCAAGGACATTGTTGATTGAAAATAATTTGGCATAGAAATACTAGAAAGAAGCTATAAGCACTGTTGTCTACACTCTTAACTGGGTGCAGATCAAGAAAGGTACAAATCTAACACCCTATGAATTATGGCATGGGCATACACCGAGTGTTAAATACTTTAGAATCTTTGGAAGTAAGTGCTATATATTAAAAGACACTAGGAATGGAAAGTTTGATGCTAAGAGTAATGAAGGCATATTCCTAGGGTATTCCACAAAAATTAAAGCTTATAAGTGTTCGAAATCTAACACTAACAAAATTGTGGAAAGTGTGAATGTCAAAATTGATGAGTATGTAGAAAGAAATGAAGCTGATAGCAAAAGAGAACCAAAAGATTATAGATCTTTTGTGTACATTGAGGAAGAAGAAGAGGCAAGTAACAAACTTTCACCTGATGCCGAGTCTCAGGTAAGCAATGCCAAGTGACAGATAGATGTTTCCAAGCATCAGGAAAATAGTACCGAAAGAGAACAAGAACATGCTGAGCTATAAGAAAATGCTGCCAACTATTAGGAAGAGGTTGCCGAGCATTCAGAAGCTAAATCTGACAATCTTGTTGGGGAACCTAATGAAATAGAGGAGAGAAGAGTTGAACCTATTTTGGCAAAATATGTAAGAAGACATCACAAGCCTAAATAGATAATTGGAGACAAAGATACTAGAATTCAGACCAGAAGTAAGACTAAGGATCCAACATGCCTACTGTGTGAATTTGAACCCAAGTTAACTAGAGAGGCATTAGAGAATGAAGACTGGATACAAGCAATGAATGAAGAGATTGACCAGATTGAGAAGAATGATACTTGGACTCTGGTGCCAAGACCTGAAAATAAAAATGTTATAGGAACAAAGTGGGTGTTTCAGAATAAAATGAATGAAAATGGTGAAATAACTAGGAACAAAGCTAGGCTGGTATGCAAAGGCTATGCACAAGAAGAAGGAATAGATTATGGGGAGACATTTGCCCCTATAGGTAGATTGCAAGGAGTAAGAACTCTGCTTGCATATGCTTCTTATAAAGATTTCAAGGTATATCAAATGGATGTCAAGTCTGCATTTTTAAATTGTATGTTAGAGTTTTTTCTTATTGGCCAAAACATACCTTCTTTCACCGGTTCACAAATTGACTCAACCAAAAAAAAGCCAACTTCGACAAGGCATAAAATACCTTTTGCACTTCGGGCTACACAGACCCAGGCGAGTGTACCTCAAGATATCTACTCACAACACCTACAAACTATTCCCTCCTCACAACATGAGCAAATATAAAAATGGATCAACAGGATACTAATGTCTTGCAACTAGATTCACCCTTTCAAGCGAATCATTGGACGGTTTCTAGCCTGTCATGCTAGATTTAACAATCAAAGTACCCAAAAATAGAAAGGGAAATAGTTGATTGATTGATTGATTTCAGTTTGGATGCAATTCTGGAAAAAGATCAGTGCCTAATCCATTGGGTATGGAGTCAAATTGAATAGAAATTCACAAAGATTTACAACTCAATACATCTGAAACTAGATGTGCCTTACATACTACTTTTATTACAAACACATGATCGTAAAATCCATATATCCTTGACATTCTCAGAAACTATCCAACAAGATTTACTCCTTCCTTGAAGAAAACTGAAGAATTATATCACAGTCTACCTTATAGAAGAGAAACCAGAAATGCCTTACAAATCTAGCTCATAAGAATTCCAGAAAAAATACAAAGACATCAAGTCCTTGCAAAGAGATTTTGGGTGTATTTTATTAATAGAACATTGCTTCAATACATTCAAAATGCAAAAATACTTTAAAAAACTAGAACACTAAACTTAACCAGAACTTGCATTAATGGAACTCAAACACTTGCAGAGCCCAGCTCATGCAAAAAGGTTGGAACCCTTCAAACTGAAAAGAAAGGAGAATAAGAAGAGAAGGGGGAAACACCAGAAAGCATCACAACTCAACACTTGTCAAACTCTGAACTACTCACTGAATGAGTCATCAAGTCTAGAACAGCAAACCTGATCTACTCTATCCCCTTGAAAACACATGTTCACTTGCCCCAACTGAAAACATGAGTCACTGGATTGCAACAAACAAGATATCCTCTTGACCCCCTATTTCTTTCAAGTGCAAATATCTGGAAACCAATAGGACCTACATCAAATCTGATCCCAAAAATGAAATCCTCATTCTCTCACCTTTCGGACGATATATAACACTTGATATCCTGGGAAAACCTGAAGCCACCAGCCATTAATTTCTCTCTCAGGTCTGTGATTTAAATTTTTGGATTTATTCACTATAGCCTGCACTATAGGAATTTATCATTTTAACTTTGATTTTTCAAACCATGTGCACGTTGAAATCCAACTTGAATCTGAATATTAAATTCAGATTTTTACCTTACCACTCCTGACCACACATCAACCCTAAGTTAACCGGCTATGTATATCTCTAGGTCACTGAAAAATGTGGCTAACTCCATGTTTATTTGGTGATTAGGTGATTGGCCTATGCTCCTATTCACAGAATTTTTTCCACTAACCGTGATCTATCTGGCGACCATGCAACTGCTAATTCTCTTGATCATGAAATGTTTACTCACTAACTGTCAGGACTCGGCAACCTCGTGACTACCTTATCACTGAATCGCGGCACCATATGGCTTAACCGCTAGCTAACTAGCGAATTGGTGAATGACTGCAAACTCCAATTCATGGAATCATTTTCTCTAACCGCTCAAACTTCTGGTGAACTGGCGAATGCATGACACATGTCCTTCACTACAAAATTTCCTTCTTCTAGGCACAGGCATAGAAATAGAGGTGATCGCACTGGTGCTCACATGTGCAGAGCTTCCTTTGTTTGACTTATCTTGTATGTTTGTGTTCTTGCTTTTAAACATCACAAATATCAACTTTGGCATGGATGTGGGATATTGTATTTTGTAGTTTTAAAGACTTTACCTATGCTTCCTTCCAAAATATGGGGCCCACCGTTGCACAGGAAGCTCCAACCAAGCGGGCCCACCCAAGAACCTTCACTCTCTTTCTTTACACTACATTGGAGTGCTGGCATATAAAAATGACAATAAATCCCACTACCCATTGTATGTGGGATAACATAGTTTTCATTTTCAAAATGTCTGAGCTCATTTCCATTGTGCCAAAACACTGCACACCATATTACTATGTAAATAGTGACATTTACCTGTGTCCTAGAATACACGCACCCTTCAAAGATGTGCCTCCACAAACTAATTTCACCTCCTTTTGAAGCGCCGAAAGCCTCCATTCACTAACAGACAACTCCCATGTCACAGTTTGTGTGACCGCTAGCTTCCACCATTATGTTAATGCGCTGAGCATTTTGTGTTTTGCATAAGCTTCTGGTTCCTTACCCTGTGTGAGGCATGTGCCTTGCATAGCAAATGCTCCCCTTATATTTAACTAGCAGAGCCTCCCTTGTTTGAGTAAGACCTTTGCTCTCTTTTGCATGGGCAAGCCTCTAGCATGAGGCCCCTTATGCAACCTGGTAGTTCCATTACTAGCAGGCCTCCTTCATGTTGATTGGCATCTCCATGTATAGCTTTAATAGCTCAAATCATTAAATGGCTTCATTTTATCTTGTATTAGTCATCTTTAGCACTCACAATAGCATGTAAAACATTGGTCTGCATCTATCTCACATGAGCAGTCACCTTTCATTGCATGAAACATCCTGGCATGCTGGCATCCTCCATGTTTGATGCATCTCCCATCGCATTGGTACTGCCTTGCATTGGCTTGCATCCCATATGCGACTGGCTAGCAACCTTGTTCCAGCACATACATCATTTAGTCAACGCCTGGCATTCCCTCCAAAGCATGAGGCCTCTTATTAATATACTCCTGCAAATAATCATTAGTATTCCTTCATCCAATGGCTGCTCATGTTCCACACACCTCTATTTGCAAAGCACCTACAATCTTCATCTCAAAATTCCTCCTCCCAATGCTCACGTGAGCCTAAAGGGTCTTCTTTTGTGCTGGTTCTCTCATCCAAAATGCATGGATCATCCTCTTTATTTCCTCAAATTGCACTTACCAAGAGTGCAAGTAGCCTTTAATTCATTTCACAAGGCATGTATTTAAAAACACATGGGAGCCCCTTCACTCTTTGATGTGCTAGATCTCCAAACTGCATGAAATCTCCACTCAATCTCCATTGTTTTCTCCCTTTCAATTTTGCATGAGGCACCAACAGTAAACATACCAAGTACCAAGTCAACCCAATAATGGTGGGATGGATGTCTTTAGCCCACTGCACAACCTTCCACAACATTGCAGAAATGTGGTTGGTCTACCGGATGCAACTGACTACATGACCCCACTTCCCCAAAACTAGAAATCTGTGAAATGGCTTTGAGCCATTGTAACACTTATGGTAACTGGATCCATAAAAAGCAAAATTTGTTTGAAACATTGATTTCCAACATCGGAATTGGCAAAGAATGGTGTTAATTTACCACACGGGAGTAGTGGGTTGAGTTTTGAGCCTATTATTTCATCTCATTTCCAGAATGAAGTTATCAACATTGATGCTCCTATGAAAGTTTGGAGATGCCGCATTTTATTTACTGATGCACTGGAATCTCAGCCTAAGAATCTATACCACACATGGAGCATCGAGTTACATGTTTGAGACTTCCACAAAACAAATCCCGTGCCATAATCTTTGCCTGAAGATATTTTGAAAGACCAAGAAATTGTTCCAATAAAGAGAGAAGAAATGTCAGAAACTCATGACTATCCTGTTGGACACCATTATTTAGTTCCAATATTCTAGTAAAAGTTCAGGTTTGGCAGGAAAGAAACCATTTCTAAACACTGTATTCATGTAAAGGCATTGAAGTATGTTTATTAGCATAACATGTTGCACCCAGGTTTGTCACACCTGAAGGAGAATCCAAACTAGAACACAACTATCCCATGTGGATCTGCACTAAGTGTTATTATCATGTCTGCCACTTTTACTTTGTGAACTGGCAACTTCATTTACTAGTCTGCCAAACACTTTAACATGTAGCATTTTACTCTCTTAGTTTGTACATTTTTTCATTAAACTTGTTGTGATTAAAATCACAAGGCAACTCATTGCCTATACAAAATGTACCTAAAACATTTGGGCTCACATCACCAACACTGGAAAGAAAAAATGCAACAACAAACTAAGACCTTTATTTCAGTATATCTCATTTGGCCCACATTCTAATACTTTGCAAAATGGCACTTCATGACTGCAACCAGATCAAAAGATATTAATGTGTAAACTTGCCTAGTTCAAATTGTTCCTGCAACAAACTTGTCAGAAAATGATTTTAATCACCATAATTGATTTTTAAAGGCAGACAAATGGATTGGCAGGGAGCTCAAATTGGGACTGGGGTTAGTACTCCAAATTTGCAAGACAACACAAAAAGAATTTTGTTAAAAGAGTCAACTGGTCAAAAATTATTCACTGAAAAAGTAGGGCATTTGGATTTTTGGGAAAACACACTCTGCAAAACTGAACACATTTCGTGAAAATTGCAAATGGAATGAGCCTGGAAACTTGGTCAAACGGATTGGTCATGGTTCTAGATTTGGCATGGTGTGAGTAAAACATGATTGCAACATGACCCAATCATTAGCTTGCTCATTAGATCACACAGGTGTCTTTTACACACTATCAAATATAGCCCTTAAAACTTTTGAACTTCTGGGTTTCAGCAAAATAGTGAAAACTGGAAATGGATTTGGCTTTGAAAAGTACTGAAACTGATTCACCAAGGGCTAAAAATAGACAGGCCAGAAGAGGAACATGCCTACAATATAGATCTATCATTAATTCTTCTTCATGAATCACCGGGTATCAGAAACAAGTTGACAAACAGGGCTTTCAGGAATTGTTGAACAAGTGCATTATGCAATTATGAGAAAACACGTCTGGAAGGGGAAACACAAGACCTATCAAAACTTGTCACTGTGACCTAAAATTAGGAACATAGGTCAATTGAAGTACACTAAAGATTCCCCCACTCTTGGATTTGCATGACACTCATTAGAATTCAAGTTATTCAACCCTCAACTAACCCTTCCCTGTGAATTTCACACTAAGCAATTTTTTGACTTAGAGACCTCCTAGAAATGAACTGATGCAAACCCATTTCAATACCTAAACTAAAGGCTCAAATTGACTCAATGGGACATAAACAAGGTGTCAAATCATTCTCCACTCATTCCAAGACCCAGAAACACCCTTTCACATGTGCATTTTGGACCAAAAGGAGCACTTTAGCAAGCGTTTTACATGGTACCTCAAAACTGCATTTTGAGTACCAACATTGGCTTTGTCTGGGGATGGCTGAGCGTAAGATCAGCATAAGAATCTCAGAATCTCCTGGAAGAGCAAACCACCCCAAAAACCAGCTTCTTCACCTTATCACTCCAAACAAACTTCATTTTCTTATTCCAACAACTCCTTTTCAACATTTAAAACAAGTTCCTTATTCAAAAGCAAACTACACTACTACAAACAAAGCAGCTATAAAAATGTACAAACTTCTTACAAATGGAAACTATGGCTGGAAACTTCACTTACCCCGATCAAAAACACGATTCTCTTTTCCACCATGCTTTGAAATCAAACTGAAAATGTCACTTGCATCCGCATGGCTGAAAACATGAATATTCTCCATAAACACATTAGGCAACATATAATCCATATATTCATATCCATCAAATGCCTGAGAATCAAACTCAATCTAGATATACTGATTATCTTCATAAATGTGTTGATCATTCTCGAAGAGATCACTAGTTTGCACAAAAGAAAAAGAAACATTTTCCATCACATCCTGCAAACTAACATAGGACTGACTTTCACAAAATGGGAGCATACAGACTTGCTGATTGTAAACCTCAGATTTATCATTATCTTCAGCACATTTTTTCAAATCAAAAACAAAACTCTCATACCCACATTCATGCAATTGCGGCAAACAATCAGGACGCTCCTCGTAGATTATTTCTTTTTCATCCGGCTGAGATGAAACCTGGGATTCAAATTTATATCCAATTGCATCATTCAATGCACTTACTTTTCCAACTTCATCACAAACTAGATCTTCAACAAATTCCTCAAACAACGGATTAGAGACCAAATGAAAATGTGAACCATAGAAGCTCGTACATAGTTCTCGCTGATCACAATCAAACTTCTCATTAAATAAAGGATTTGAGATATCATTATACTCATATTCAGACTCACTGTCATGGATACTTATAGCACAAGAAAAATCTGAATCTGAATCATTTAACTTTGAATCCAAAACACCAACACATTCATCAATGAGAGAACTACTATCTTCACTTACGCCATCTTCATTCAGGTAATCATATTCTGAACTACATTCATTTTCGAACTAAGAATCATTATCCTTTTCAGAGTCATAGAAGTCACCATCAACAGATTCACCCCTATCACTCTGACATTCATCATTAGCATCATCATTGCATTCATCAGGTGCATCTGAAAACTGAGATACTTCACTTTTGAATGCAATAGGAGAAAAAAATTTCTCCACATAAATTTCATTTTCAGATCGAGGATCACACTCATTTTTAGCTTTGACCACAATACTTTCACATTCATGTTCAAACCGAGATCCTTCTACCCACACAAGGTATATTGTTTTTGTTCTTGCATCCCAGTGAATAGATTCAGGATCACATAATTCTAGAAACAAATCAATACAATAAAGTTCCTGAAATACACCTTTAATTTGAAGTTTGTTGAGTGCTGCAACAAATCTTTTATAAAATGGATACACTAATTCACCATTCCTTTTTCCTACTTCCATTTTCAGGAACTCAATTTCCTTTGCCCAAATTTCATGCTTAATCATTGCAAGATTATTCTCATCTTCTTCAAAACCAAAAAAAGGAAAAGAAGATCTAGGAATAACATCTAGATTTACACAATTTGTTGTTTCAGATGACATAACTTCTTGACAGTGCATCCTTATCTTCTATAAGTTATGCACTCACAACCTCATAACAAATACACTTCCCATAGCACTTTTCCATAGAAAATTATACAACGAAGTATGAAACTTAGATACAAAATTTCCTTGACTTAGTGACTATATCACCGAATAAGGATCATACGTTGTAGTAGAAAACTAAATGGGGAAATACCTGGAGCATCTGTTGTTGTTGTCCCCTTACTTTTTAATTGAGATCTAAAGAAAATCTTCAAACCTTAGGTTCTCCCGAATATAGAGTCGTTACCTCCTTGTAGAGGAAACAAAATATTCACTGATCTTGATATGGAGTCGCCACCTCTCTGAAAGAGGAAAATATCTTATACACTTTACTGATCACTTGTAACTTTGAAAGAATTTATATACTAGTAGAAACACATTCCTGTAATACATAAATCTAAATTTGAAACATATACTACTGATCTTTACACAGAGTCACCACCTCTTTCAAAGAGGAAAAACTTTCAAATATACTGGTCTCTTGCAGATTTGTTCTGAAACCTTTTCACAAGCAAACTCATTTGTGTTCAAAATATAAACTATGATAAAACCTTCAGAATCTTCACAACAATGTTCAGATTCATAACTCTGTCAACAAATGGATATGGCCTGACTCAGGGTTCTAATCTTACTGAAATTTATCACAAATCTCCCCAGCAGAGTTGCCAATTTGTTAGAGTTTTTTCTTGTTGGCCAAAATATACCTTCTTTCACTAGTTCATGAACTGACTCAACCAGACCAAACCCAACTTCGACAAGGCATAAAATACCTTCTGCACTTCGGGCTCCACAAACCCAGGTGGGTGTACCTCAAGATATCTACTCACAACACCTGCAAACTATTCCCTCCTCACAACATGAGAAAATATAAAAATGGATCAGCAGGATACTAATGTCCTGCAACTGGATTCACCCTTTCAAGCAAATCATTGGATGGTTTCCAACACGTCATGCTAGATTTAACAATCAAAGTACCCAAAAATAGAAAGAGAAATAGTTGCTTAATTGATTGATTTCGGTTTGGATGCAATTTTGGAAAAAGACCAATGCCTAATCCATTGGGTATGGAGTCAAATTGAATAGACATTCACAAAGATTTACAACTTAATACATCTGAAACTAGTAACATGCCTTACATACTACTTTTATTACAAACACATGATCATCAAATCCATATATCCTTGACATTCTCAGAAACTATCCAACAAAATTTACTCCTTCCTTGAAGGAAACTGAAGAATAATATCACAGTCTACCTTATAGATGAAAAACTAGAAATGCCTTACAAATCTAGCTCATAAGAATTCCAGAAAACATATAGAGACATCAAATCCTTGCAAAGAGATTTCGGGTGTATTTTATTAATAGAACATTGCTTCAATACATTCAAAATGCAAAAATACTCAAAAAAACTAGAACACTAAACTTAACCAAAACTTTCATTAATGGAACTCAAACACTTGCAGAGCCCAGCTCATGCAAAAAGGTTGGAACCCTTCAAACTGAAAAGAAAGGAGAATAAGAAGAGAAGGGGGAAACACCAGAAAGCATCACAACTCAACACTTGTCAAACTTTGAACTACTCACTGAATGAGTCATCAAGTCTGGAATAGCAAACCTGATCCACTCTATCCCCTTGAAAACACATGTTCACTTGCCCCACCTAAAAACATGAGTCACCAGATTGCAACAAACAAGATATCCTCTTGACCCCCTATTTCATTCAAGTGCAAATATCTGGAAACCAATAGGACCTGCATCAAATATGATCCTGAAAATGAAATCCTCATTCTCTCACCTTTTGGATGATATATAACACTTGATATCCCGGGAAAACCTAAAGCCACCAGCCATTAATTTCTCTCTCAGGTCTATGATTTAAATTTTTGGATTTATTCACTATAGCCTGCACTATAGGAATTTATCATTTTAACTTTGATTTTTCAAACCATGTGCACGTTGAAATCCAACTTGAATCTGAATATTAAATTCAGATTTTTACCTTACCACTCCTGACCACACATCAACCCTGAGTTAACCAACTATGTATATCTCTAGGTCGGTGAAAAATGCGGCTAACTCCATGTTTATTTGGCAACTAGGCGACTGGCTTATTCTCCTATTCGCAGAATGTTTTCCACTAACCGTGATCTCTCTGGCAACCACGCGACTACTAATTCTTTTCATCGGGAAATGTTAACTCACTAACTGTCAGGACTCAATGACCTCGCAACTACCTTATCGCTGAATCACGACACCATTTGGCTTAACCACCAGCTAACTGGCAAACTGGCAAATGACTGAAAACTCTAATTCGCAGAATCATTTTCTCTAACCGCTCAAACTTTTGGTGAACTCATGAATGCATGACACGTGTCCTTCACTGCAAAACTTCCTTCTTCTAGGCATGGGCACAAAAATGGAGGTGATCACACTCGTGCTCGCGTGTGCAGAGCTTCCTCCGTTTGACTTATCTTGTATGTTTGTGTTCTTGCTTTTAAACATCACAAATATCAACTTTGGCGTGGATGTGGGATATTGTATTTTGTAGTTTTAAAGACTTTACCTGCACTTCCCTCCAAAATATGGGGCCCACCGCCACATAGGAAGCTCCAACCAAGCGGGCCCACCCAAGAACCTCCGCTCTCTTTCTTTACACTACATTGGAGTGTTGGCATATAAAAATGACAATAAATCCCACTACCCATTGTATGTGGGATAACATAGTTTTCATTTTCAAAATGTCTGAGCTCATTTCCATCATGCCAAAACACTACACACCATATTACTATGTAAATAGTGACATTTACCTATGTCCTGGAATACATGCACCCTTCAAAGATGTGCCTCCACAAACTAATTTCACCTACTTTTGAAGCGCTGAAAGACTCCATTCACTAGCAGACAGCCCCCATGTCATAGTTTATGTGACTGCTGGCTTCCACCATTATGTTAATGCGCTGGGCATTTTATGTTTTGCATAAGCTTCTGGTTCCTTACCCTGCATGAGGCATGTGCCTTGCATTGCAAATGCTCCCCCTATATTTAACCAGCAGAGCCTCCCTTGTTTGTGTAAGACCTTTGCTCTCTTTTGCATGGGCAAGCCTCTGGCATGAGGCCCCTTATGCAATCTCGCAGTTCCATTACTAGCAGCCTCCTTCATGTTGATTGGCATCTCCATGTATAGCTTTAACAGCTCAAATCATTAAATGGCTTCATTTTATCTTGTATTAGTCATCTTTAGCACTCATGCTAGCATGTAAAACGTTGGTCTGCATCTATCTCGAATGAGCAGTCAACTTTCATTGCATGAAACATCCTGGCATGCTGGCATCCTCCATGTTTGATGCATCTCCCATCGCATTGGTACTACCTTGCATTGGCTTGCATCCCATATGCGACTAGCTAACATCCTTGTTCTAGGGCATACATCATTTAGTCAACGCTTGGCATTCCCTCCAAAGCATGAGGCCTCTTATTAATATACTCCTACAAACAATCATTAGTATTCCTTCATCCAATGGCTGCTCATGTTCCACACACCTCTATTTGAAAAGCACCTACAATCTTCATCTAAAAATGCCTCCTCCCAATGCTCACATGAGCCTAAAGGGTCTTCTTTTGTGCTGGTTCTCTCATCCAAAATGCATGGATCATCCTCTTTGTTTCCTCAAATTGCCAATACCAAGAGCACAAGCATCCTTTAATTCATTTCACAAGGCATGTATTTAAAAACACATGGGAGCCCCTTCACTCTTTGATGCGCTGGATCTCCAAACTGTGTGAAACCTCCACTCAATCTCTGTTGTTTTCTCCCTTTCAATTTTACGTGAGGCACCAACAATAAACATACCAAGTACCAAGTAAACCCAATAATGGTGGGATGGATGTCTTTAGCCCACTGCGCCACCTTCCACAACATTGCAGAAATGTGGTTGGTCTACTGGATGCAACCGACTACACGACCCCACTTTCGCAAAACTGGAAATTTGTGAAATGGCTTTGAGCCATTGTAACACTTATGGTAACTGGATCCATAAAAAGAAAAATCTATTCAAAACATTGATTTCCAACATTTGAATTGGTAGAGAATGGTGTTAATTTACCACATGGGAGGAGTGGGTTGAGTTTTGAGCCTATTATTTCATCTCATTTCCAGAATGAAGTTATCAACGTTGATGCTACTATGAAAGTTTGGAGATGCCACATTTTATTTACTGATGCGCTAGAATCTCAGCCTGAGAATCTATCCCACACATGGAGCATCGAGTTACATGTTTGAGACTTCCACAAAACAAATCTCGTGCCACAATCTTTGCCTAAGGATATTTTGAAAGACTGAGAAATTGTTCCAATAAAGAGAGAAGAAATGTCAAAAACTCATGACTATCCTATTGGACACCATTATTTAGTTCCAATATTCTTTTAAAAGTTTAGGTTCGGCAGGAAAGAAACCATTTCTAAACACTGTATTCATTTAAAGGCATTGAAGTATGTTTATTAGCATAACATGTTGCACCCAGGTTTGTCAGACCTGAAGGAGAATCCAAACTAGAACACAGCAATTCCATTTGGATCTGCACTAAGTGTTATTATCGTGTCTGCCACTTTTACTTTGTGAACTGGCAACTTCATTTACTAGTCTACCAAACACTTTGACATTTAGCATTTTACTCTCTTAGTTTGCACGTTTTTCCATTAAACTTGTTGTGATTAAAATCACAAGGCAACTCATTGCCTGTACAAAATGTACCTAATTCATTTGGGCTCACATCACCAACACTAGAAAGAAAAAATGCAACAACAAACTAAGACCTTTATTTCAGTATATCTCATTTGGCCCACATTCTAATACTCTACAAAATGGCACTTCATGACTGCAACCGGATCAAAATATATTAATGTGTAAACTTGCCCAGTTCAAATTGTTCCTGTAACAAACTTGTCAGAAAATGATTTTAATCGTCGTAATTGATTTTTAAAGGCAGACAAATGGATTGGCAGGGGGCTCAAATTGGGACTCGGGTTAGTACTCCAACTTTGCAAGACAACGCAAAAATAATTTCATCAAAAGAGTCAACTGGTCAAAAATTATTCACTGGCAAAGTAGGGCATTTGGATTTCTTGGAAAACACACTCTGCAGAACTGAACACATTTCGCAAAAATTACAAATGGAATGAGCCTGGAATCTTGGTCAAACGGATTGGTCATGGTTCCAAATTTGGCATGGTGGGAGTAAAACATGATTGCAACATGACCCAATCATTAGCTTTCTCATCGGATCACATAGGTGTCTTTTACACATTTTTAAATATAGCCCTTAAAACTTATGAACTTCTGAGTTTCAGCAAAACAGTGAAAACTGGAAATAGATTTGGCTTTGAAAAGTACTGAAAAGGATTCACCAGGGGCTAAAAATGGACAGGCCATAAGAGGAACATCCCTACAATATAGATCTATCTTTAATTCTTCTTGACCAATCACCGGGTATCAGATACAAGTTGACAAACAGGGCTTCCGAGAATTGTTGAACAAGTGCATTATGAAATTATGAGAAAACACGTCCGGAAGGGGAAACACAAGACCTATCAAAACTTGTCACTGTGACCTAAAATTAGGAACATAGGTCAAATGAAGTACACTAAAGACACCCCCACTCTTTGATTTTCATGACACTCATTAGAATTCAAGTTATTCAACCCTCAACTAGCCCTTCCCGGTGAATTTCACACTTTGAAATTTTCTGACTTAGAGACCTCCTAGAAACGAACTGATGCAAACCCATTTCAATACCCGAACTGAAGGCTCAAATTGACTCAATGGGACATAAACAAGGTTTCAAATCATTCTCCACTCATTACAAGACCCGAAAACACCCTTTCACATGTGCATTTTGGACCAAAAGGAGCACTTTAGCAAGCATTTTACATGGTACCTCAAAACTGCATTTTGAGTACCAACATGGTATACTAGAAGAAGAAGTTTACATAGAATAGTCAGAAGGTTTTATTGATCCAAATAGAAGACACATGGTGTGCAAACTGAACAAAGCACTATATGGATTGAAACAAGCTCCTAGAGCATGGTATGAGAGATTGCACAACTACTTGATATAGATTGGATTTTCAAGAACAAATGACACAAGCAATTTGTACATTAAAGATGAAGAAGGTAAAGGTATCCTATTGGCAAAAAATTTTGTGGATGACATTATTTTTGGTGGACAAGATGCATTGTGTAAAATATTTTCAAATAAAATGCAAACTGAATTTGAAATGTGCATGTTTGGTGAGATCAAATTCTTTGTTGGTTTACAAGTATATCAGATGAAGAAAGGAATTTTCACTACACAATCTAAGTATGTTAATGAAATACTGAAAACTTTTGGGATGGAAGATGCTAGACTGGTGAGTACTCCTATGGTTACTGGACAAAAGTTATCTAAGAATGATGATGCTATAGAAGTGAATCAGACTTTGTACAGATCCATGATTGGAAAATTGTAGTATGTTGTACATAGTAGACCAGATATTGCACTAGTTGTTGGGATTGTGGCAAGATTCTCTGCCAATCCTAAGGAAACACACATGATGGCTATGAAAAGAATTATGAGACACTTGAAGGGAACTACTAACTATGGTCTATATTATAAGAAGGATGACAAATTTGAACTCAAAGTCTATACAGATGTTGATTGGGCAAGAAATGTAGATGACAGAAAGAGTACTAGTGGTGGAGCTTTCTTTCTTGGATAGAGATTAGTCTCCTACACAAGCAAGAAACAAAATTGCATTTCCCAATCTACTGTCAAGGCTGAGTATGTTTTTCCTGTAGTAACCTATTCAAATTTGGTATGGATAAAACAATTGTTGATAGGCATGAAAGAAGAAATCACTGAACCTGTTGTTATTTTCTGTGACAACACAAGTGCTATCAATATTTATAAGAATCTAGTGATGCACACTAAGACCAAGCACATAGCAATCAAGTATCACTACTTGAGAGAATTAGTACAAGATAAAGAAGTCTGAATGAAATATGTGAATACAAAAGAATAATTAGCAGACATATTTACTAAAGCTTTACCCAAAGAAGCTCATGAGTATTTGAGAAGTCAATTAGGGGTCCTTCCCCTAACTGAGGCTGCCTAGTCAAGCTAGGAGCACTGCATCAAATATGCTATAGTAGAATATTTGACAAATTGATGCAGTAGATTGTCACACTTTAGGGCTAGCCTAGAGTTGTGAAAAGGAGCAAAGACAAGGAATCAGTCATAAGCAAGATGACAGAGGGAGAAACAATGAGCTGCATAGATATTATCTACATTTGATGGATGTATGTTTTAGTTGTTTCTTTGGCATTTTTGTCAAAGAGGGAGATGAACTGATATGATAACACATGACACTAAAAAGTAAGGCTGATGAACTGAAATGAAGGATCAGGATAGAGGGAGATCTGAATATTTTTTACGGTCACAGAAGTGAGGCTTATAGGATTCTGAATTAGAATGAAGCTAAGGATATTATAAATAATTCTTTGATGAATAGATAAGTTTTTGGATTGGTTGGTAATCCATGTGTTATTCAGGTGATATCATATGGTGTTGCCATCAATTCCAAAGAGGGAGATTGGTTGAAACTACAATTGAAACAATTATTGTATTATCATTAATGTCAAACCTTAATTGATAAGACTATTGCTACTTAGGAAAGTAGTATATCTATTGTATTGTTGTGAAGGATTGGGGCAAGGTTGGTAACAATAGCACCTAGGGAAAGGTTGAGTTATCTTGATACTACAAAGTGTACTTGACTATGTTGTACAATGATGAGACAATGTATTGTTTATCCTAGTAAGACTAAAGACTAAAGTGGTAGGCTTGACCGAGCAAAAATGGAGAAATCATATTTAAGCCAAGTAATGTTAGTGTCGACCGAGTCAGTGTATGTCGAGCAAAATTGTAGTGTCGACCAAACAACAGTTAATTATTGAGGAAGATAGTATAAACCAAGGAAACATTTTTAGTAATGACCAAGCTTTGTACATGAAGACTGAGTAGTTGATCAAAGTATTAACCGAGCATCAGCATTTTTATATTTGAAGAGAATTTAGTTTTGGAGCTGACATTGTTGAATTCTTGGATTATGTAAAATGTGTTGACTGTATGTATTGATTTTTTGAAAGCATTAAATGCACTGTAAAATGTTTTATTGTAAATCTTTAAGAGATTTGAGATGATTCTAGAAATGAAGCTGAAGAACATGAAGTGGGTAGATTCAATGAATCTGACCTAACCCTAAGATCTACGAATGAGATTGAGCGGCATAAGATGAGTTAACCTAATTGAGGAAAGTATTAAGGGAACCTGAGCATTAGACATGTGTGTGCATGGGTGAAAAAGAGAATGCTAGAATATCAGTAAATTTTTATTGACTGTATAAGCAGAAAAGGCTGAAGGAGAATTGTGGTGGTTGCTTGAAGAAAAGTTCCGAGCAGATCAGAGATGGAGATGGAAAAATTTCAAAGTCAATAAACCAGCATTAGTGTATGGAATCAGATCTGATATTTGCAAAGTGATTTGTATGTTTTTCAGATCAATATTGCTGCTACTTTCTAACCATTGTAACAGTCAAAATCCTTTTAATAGAGGTTGACCTAACAGTCATATGTTAAATCCTTTGAACAAGGTTGCATTCTAATGGAGTGTATGTAAGTCCTATAACAAGGCTCCCTTTTAACAGGGTGATTGAAATCCTTTAACCGGGTCACACCTAACAGTGTGTATTGTAACCTTTGATAGGGTTGGCTTTTAACCGAGCTCACTTCAGAAGAGTGAAAATAATAGTAGCATGTTACAAAGTAGTTTTTCCCACATTGGGTTTCCACTACAAATCCTGGTGTTAATACTTGTGTAAATATTTTGGTTTGAACATTTTTGTGTTTTACAAGTTAAGTTACAACTGGGTAGTGGACTACATTGTTATATGTTTCTATTATTGAATCAGTGATGACCGAGTTTGTTTTGGTTATTGAATCTAATTTAAGGAAAAGTTTTTAAGTTTGTCTTATACATCAAGACCTGAGAACAACTGATTCACCCCCCCCTCTCTATTGTTCTAAATCATATTAACATGCTCCCCCTTACTAAATTACTCCTTTGCTTCTATTTTTCATGACTCTATATATTACTCCCCCTTTGACATCAATGGCAAAGGGCACCATTCATTTTAAACACTGGTACTACTCTTGCGGTAGAGTAGTCAACCTTCCATCAGTCCCTTAGGACTGATGCCTTTTCCTCTTTCTTTTAAGCAGAATCAGGGAAGGGAATTACTCCCAACTTCTCCCTAAGATACTCAAAAGTATCCTTAGGCAAAGGCTTTGTGAATAGGTCTACCAACTGATCTTTAGTACTCACATAGTCTGGTGCTAGAAACTTGACTTCTTTTTTGCCACTTTCTCTCTTAGGAAGTAATACTTGATCTCAATGTGCTTTGTCTTTGCATGCATCATAGGGTTCTTCGACATATTGATAGTGCTAGTGTTATCATAGTGAATAAAAATAGTATAATCAATCTAAATTAAAAAATCCTTTATCATCTGCTTGATCCAAACAATTGTAGAACAATTCAGGGCTACTGCAATATATTCTACTTCTATTGTTGATTGAGAAATGCAATTTTGTTTCTTTCTTGTCCAAGTGACAAGTCTATCACCAAGAAACACTACTCCACCTGATGTAGTCTTCCTATCATCAAAGCATCCTGCCCAATCTGCATCAGTGTACACATGAAGCTCAACATTTTCTGAATTAGGATACCATAGACCATAATCTATAGTGCCCTGCAAGTATCTAAATATTCATTTTACTACCATGAGGTGATTTTGCTTAGGTTCTTCTGCAAATCTTCCAGCTATGCCAACTGCATTGGAAATATTAGTTCTGGTCTAAGTAAGATATATGAGTTCACCAATCATAGACTTGTACAATGTTGTATCCACTACTGGTGAATCATCTTCTTTTGTAAGCTTTCATCCAGTGATCATAGGTGTTCCTACTGGCTTGCAATCATCCATCTTGAATTTCTTTAGTATCTCTTTCACATACTTGGAATGATTGATAAAAATTCCTTTTTCTATCTATTGCACATTTAGTCCCAAAATGTATTTGATAGGACCAATCATACTCATCTCAAACTCACTTTGCATTTCTTTGGCAAATTCAGCACTCAATTTGTCATTACCCCAAAAGATAATGTCATCAACAAATATAGCTACAAGTAGTAGACCTTCAAATGTCTCTCTAATGAATAGATTACAATCTTCTGCTCCTTTCTTGAATCCAATCTTTTTTAGATATCCATATAGTCTCTCATACCATGCTCTAGGGGCTTGCTTAAGTCCATAGAGGGCCTTCTTCAATCTACATACCATATCAGGTTTGTTTGATAGGGTGAACCCTTATGGCTGCTCAATGTATACTTATTCTTTCAAATCTCCTTTCAGGAATGTTGACTTGACATCCATTTGATAAACTTTGAATTTTTTTACTGTAGCATAAGCTAGAAACAACTTAATAGCTTCTAATCTACTCACAGGTGCAAATGTGTATGAATAATCAATGCCTTCTCTTTATGCATATCCCTTACATACCAATCTTGCTTTGTTTATTACTACTGTACCATCTTCATTCATCTTGTTTCTAAATATCCACTTTGTTCCAATCACATTCTTATCACTAGGTCTTGGGACCAGTTCCCAAGTATCATTCTTGATCATCTGATCTAGTTCTTCTTTCATAGCATCATGCCAATTAGAATCCTTCCATGCATCTTCAACACTTAAGGGTTCAATCTGAGATAGTAAACATACCACTTCACTACTAGCTGAGTTCTTTACTTGTAATCTTGTTAAAACTTTGCCTCTCTGATCTCCAATGATGTCTTTCTTTGAATGATTTCTAGATGTAAACTTTGGAACCTTAGGTGATGCTGACTCATCAGCCTTTGGATTTTCTACTTCACTTGTCTTAGGGTCATTGAATAACACATCAATGTTGTCAAACATCTCTTTAACAGCTGTCTCACTAGAGGAAGGTCTGGGTTCTTCTTCAATCATAGGTGAGTAATCATGATATCTTTCTTGAACCATAAACTTTTCATCAATCTCAACATGAGCACTTTCAATGATCTACTTTAACCTTAAATTGTAACATCTATAAGCTTTTCTTTTAGTAGAGTAACCAAGGAAAATACCTTCATCACTTCTTGCATCAAACTTGCCTACTACTTCATCTCTCTTGATGTAGCACTTTCTTCCAAAGATTCTGAAGTATTTTACTGTGAGAATATTACCAAACCATAGATCATAAGGTCTATTTTCCGTGCCTGGTCTCAATTGTATTCTATTGATGGTATAGATTGTTGTATTGACTGCATCTCTCCAATAGGTGTGTACAACTTTTCCTTCAATCATGATGGTGCACACTATATCAAGGATGATCCTATTCCTTCTCTCTGCAATTCCATTCTGCTAAGGGGTTCTAGGTGCACTCAACTGTCTCTTTATGCCATGTTCTTCATAGTACTCATAGAATTTGTCAGAGGTGAATTCTCCTCCTCTATCCGATCTCAAACATTTTATCTTTAGTCTAGATTCAGTCTCAACCTTAGCTTTGAATATTTTGAACTTCTTAATTTCTTCTGACTTATCCTTTAAGAATGAAACCCACATCATCCTAGTATAATCATCAACAAACAAAATGAAATACCTTTCACCATAGTATGATCTTGTTTGAGTTGGACCACATAGGTCTGTATGAATCAGATCCAACTTGTTCTCTACTGAATTATGCTTGCTCTTGAATGAATTTCTCACATGCTTTCCCATCACACATTCCTTGCATATAGTATCAACTAGTTTTTCTATGCTAGGTAGATCTCTTACTACCTTTACATTGCTTATCTTTACTATTATATCAAAATTGATATGACATAGTCTTTTATGCAATAACCAACTGTCATCAACTTTAGCAACAAAACAACTTGCTTCTAAATTGAGTTGAAAAATATTGCCTTTAGTATTTGAGCTTGATGCAATCATAACACCATCCTTGTTGTTAATGATGCATTTGTTGTCCTTAAACTCCAACTGATAACCTTTTCCAAGTAATTTCCCAACACTAAGAAGGTTATGTTTCAAACCATCTACATAAAGAACATCATCAGTACTATTATTTCCATCCAATATGATAGCTCCTCTACCAACTATAGGTTTAGGAGTGTTATCTCCAAATCTAAACATGCCACCATTGTATTTTTCTAGATGAACAAATCTATCTTTATCACCTATCATGTGATGTGAACAACCACTATCTATAATTCAGTCTCTCCTTATGTCATCTTGTGAAATCAATGCTAGCTCTTGTTCCTCTTTCTTATCTTCATAATATGTTTTATTATTCATTTTCTCTATAATAGCAATGAATCCAATTTCTTCTTCAACTAATTCATCATCTGAAACTCCATCTCTAGCATAGTATCATTCCTTAGAGTACTTGGGCTTGTAGTCATTTTTGAATTTTCTAGCTCTTGTAGGACACTTGGATGCAAAGTGACCAGTCTTATTACATGAAAAGCACTTAAATGGCAATTGACCTTCATATTTCCCTTTTCCTTTTTTTTCTCTTTTGGAAATCATAGCAATAAAATCATCTAGAGTTTTCTCTTCATCAATATCATCAAAATTACCAGAAGTGTTTGCATATTTCTTACCATGGACTGTTGCTTTGAAGGCTGTCTCACTTTTAGGTTCAGTCTTCAATCTTGAAATCTCAAAAGTTGAGATTTTACTAATCAAGGTCTCTCTCTTGAAATTTGATGTAAGCTACATGGTCTCATCAAGGATGTTGATCTTACTTTCATATTCTGGAGTGAGAGTAGTCATCAACTTGTCCATAATGTCTTCCTCTAAGATCTCTCCACCATTGTTCTTGATTCTAGTAACTACTTCATTGATCCTTTGATTGTAAGCTCTAATGTTTTCTTCAAGTAGCATCTCTAATGCATTGTATCTTTTCTTCCATGTTTTTCTATGTGCATCCTTTGCTTGTTTGTCTCCTTCAAACATGTCTCCAAGGTGCTTCCATATCTTGTGAGTGGGGTCTATTTTCTTTACTTCAGAAAACTCACTATCAGAGAGGGCGTTGATAAGGGATTCTTTGTCTATTGCATTATGATGAAACAATTCCTTCTACCTATCAGTAGCATCATCCTATGCAAGGTCTTCTAAGGTAGGGATCTTGGATGTTTTGATAGTTACAGTAAAAACTTCAAAAGTAATGCATTGTAAATGAGTCACCATCTTGTTCTTCCAATCAGGATAATTCTCTCCATCAAACTTAGGACTTTCTTTTCTAAAGAATGCCATTTGATCAACCTCAAGCTATTAAACTTTCTCTCTGAGGTACTTGGCTCTGATACCAATTGTTAGGAATAGTCCCAAGAGATAACTGTGAGGGGGGGTGAATCAGTTATCTCCAAGATTCAATTCTTTATCCAATTAAGTATACTTAAACTTTAAGCATAAACATAATGAAAGAACACATGAACACAACACCAATATTTTGGTTACGAGGAAACCTAAATAGGTAAAAACCCCGGTGGGAATTGACATTGACTAATATTATGTACTAGTGTATTATGATCCTTGTTAGAAGATCCTTAACCCTGTTAGGAGTTTCTTTACAATATATTTAGTACAGTAGACCTGGTCAAGGGTCAGACCCTATTAGGATTCTTTTACAATAGTCCATATTAGGGGAGAGGACTCACTATCTAAGAGCTCACTGCTCAAAGGGGCAAAGGCTACAACCTTCTGAGTAATAGATACACACTATATCTGGATCTTGGTGAATTGTGCTTTGACCTGTTATCTGGATCAATTCTAATGTATAGCTCAAATACTTTACTTGGTCACATAGACCTTCTTCTAATGGCTCAACACTTCTCACACTCTGCTCTACTCTTGCTAACAACTATGAACCACACTCAAGCAATCACAAATGACTGCCTATAAATATCTTTCCTCTAAATGAAATAATCAAGTCAGCCTGTTAGAACCACCTTGAAATCATATTAGAGAAACCATAAAAAACTTTAATAATCATTATGTCAGCTCTACTATGCATGCAACACATTCTGGGACCTATCCAAATAAGATAATTTTAGGCGCACTCTACACACTGTCGGCTCTACCAAAACAACTAGATCTTTCTCCTCAAGATGAATTACTTCATGCACTCTTAACCGAACATCAATAACTCTTCTCTAAGATTAAATCCATGGGCACATACCCAAATGATAGGTGCAACTCCGGAACCAATAATATCTCTGTCAGCTCTTCTGAATAAACATAGGAAATTGTTATTGGCGAATAGCGACTGCATAACTTCACTTCTATTGATCAAAAGAATATGCATCCATGAGTAAAACATCACTAACATGTCTCCATCACATATCCAAAGGTGCAAGGCTTCATGTCAACTATACGGACAACCATACTCAGAACACTATTTATTACTTTGTCAGGAACACGGATGACACAAGCTGCTATATAACTGTTTGTACCAACTATTAACCTCTATGTCCATGATATCATGTTGATAACATGTCCATGCTTCATATACATAAATCTTATTGCATAAGTCTTCCATTCATGCTACTTTCCATATGTTGTCATCAATAACAAACATACAGTCAGTACTGGCCTATTGGCAAATCTCCAACATATTGTTCCAATTTTGAAGAAAGAAGACTTTGTATTAATCTTTCATTATTTTCAATCAATGTAAAGATATTGTAACCTCCCTAGAGGAGATGAATGTAATGTAATCATTAATGGATCTCAAAATGATGTATTTGGGAATGGGTAGATTCAGGGAAAAGAAAAGGGAATGGTGAACTTTATGTAATTCATTGGAAAATAAAATAAAAAAATTCATAAGTGTTTCAAGAAAAGTGGCATGTTTCTCATTATGGCTGTTCAAGAAAAGTTAGTAATCAAATTTGTTAATTTCATATGTGAAATATTTCAAACTCCTAGATAAATTCTTTAATTATGATTATGCTTTAAGTGTTATATTGATCATGAAAGAATGCTTAGGGAATATATATGAAATCAATTTGGTCAGAAATCAAATGAAAGCATTTATATTTCTCTCTAAAGAATTTTCAAATGTTATGTTTTAAGAGTTAATTATATTTTTAGTACACTTAATGAACTTAAATGGATTGTTCATTTTACTCATAGGGAACCTTAGAAGGATTCTAAGTTAAATTATGCATTGTTCATGTTAATCTTTTAAAGTTCAAAATTTTTCATAAATTCATTACTTAGGTTTTATTTTCTAAAGAGAATCTTCGTTCTCTTTCCTAGTTCCCTTGCAGGGCATGACATGTTCATTCTACAAAATCTTGTTGTGTGACTAAAATTGTTGCATATCTGACAAACTACTCCATTGTTTCCATATCTTGATCTTGTTTGACTAATTTGTTATCTACAATTTTTGGAAATATGTCCACTCTTGTTGCATCTATAATAGACAACTCCATTCCTTTTTTCATGTCTCCAATAGGTCTCTTATCTATAGGGTTAGTATCTCTAAACATTATACTACCATTATTATTGTTAGATCTAGGTTTCTTATAATCAATAGCTCTATGTCCAAAACCATGATAATTATAAAAATATCTAGAGATAGATTTGAATTGCTTACCTGTACAATCTATTTTCATGTGCCCAAAATAATTGCATGAAAAACATCTACCTTTGAATTCTCTTCACATATCTTTACCTTCAAATTCTTCCACTGTGAGGTCCATCTCTATTCCTTTGGGTGCCTCTAGCATCCCTTCTTGTATCTCATCACTTGAAACAAAAATGTTCCCCTCATTGCTTAATTGCACTAGTTGTTGAGCAACTTCATGTTCATCTAGTTGTAATGGGGATTGAGAAGGGGAATACATCTCTTGTTCTGGCTGAGGTTCCTCCTATCTTTGCCTCTTTGGAGAGGGCTCTTCTATTATTTGGTCACTCATAGGTCTCTTTCCCCTGGAAGTGGATGTAATACTCTTATCCTTATGTTGAGTTGGGAAAAGGACACTATATCCCTTTCTCTCCTGAACTATATATGTCCCCCTAGGGGTTAACTTTGTATATCTAGGATGACTTAAAATTCTTCTCACCCTATCAGGATCAAATTTGATAACCACAACATTCTTCTCATTTTCTGCTTGTATAATCCCCTCAAAATGCTCCATAAGGACATCCACTTTCCTTGCCCATGGCTAAAAAGCCTTCAATGGGTCATATTCCTTATCAAAAATCCGGATAAAATCTATAGTCTTTTTATAGATTATCCACTTTTCTTTTTTAATTTCTTGAGTTTGAAGATCAAACTCATTTCTGACTATATCCTCAAGAAAGTTGAATAGGTGTTCCATGTTGACACACCTTGTCTTCTCTTTAAACATCTCGGATATAAAACCTTCATTGTCTGCACACCTTACCATTGCAGTAGCCATTCTGTAAGGTTGCAAAACCTTATTCAAGTGCACCCATCCCTTATTGACAATAATGTATTGGTGGGCTATTGTAATGCTTAGGAACAAGGTTCCCCTTCCTCTGTTAGTTATGGCTACTTCCTGCAAGTCACCAATCTACCTTAGAATCTTAGCATACCCTATCTTCAAAGGGACTTGGTAAGGTAGTACATAAGGTGCCTTTCTACAACCATATACTCTGAATACTATGGAAACTGGATCCAAAATTATATCACCAAAATTATGAACTATGGTGATGTCTTTACAATGTTCTTTTGGCCTAATTAGCCTTAGCAACTCCGTAGGAATTCTTGGATTCTCAAAAAATAACAAGGATTTGAGCCTTGAAGCAAAATTTCTATCAAACATGATGTAACTAGCATCAATCCTATCCCATGACAACTCTGTAGTCCACAACTGGACTGGCAACACTTCTCCATTCTTCTCTCTTACTATATCCACTATTTTGCTAAAGAATTCAACACCATTGTGCAAGGACATATGCATCAACATGGAATACCACCCAAAAGGCCTACCTACCTTCATATTTTTAATCCCCATTAATCCATGATGGATTAAGTCTGCAAGGTAAGGGGCAAAATCAAAAATTAATGCCAAATGGGGATGTAGGGTCTGCACCATCATGAACATGTATGGGATGGGCATATGTGTAGCTTCGTCCTCCCCTAAAATCAAAGTTAGGGACTTGTACATACCCTGTTCCCTCATATTGAAAAGATATAATCTGAAAGGCTCCGAAGTGCTTGGGCTAATCACACACATGGCACCAATTTTTTCAAGGAAGTCTCTTAGAGGACTAGACCTCAAATAGTCTCTTTGTGCATGATAAATTTTATTGAACTCATCAAAATCAATCTTTTCCAGTACAACAGAAGGATCATTTAATGAAAAAACTTGTCTGATCTCATGCTCTCTAATACTTATCAAAACCCTCCCATTTATGTCCCTAACACATCTAGTTATAGGGTCATAATATTTAGCTATCTTTATAAGGAGATCAGCATCCATAAAAACTTTGGGCACAATGAGTCTCCCTACATCAAACTGCCATATATTATTGAGGGGAGCACAAGCATTTCTTTGGGAGTATGCAACTTTAAACAAAATCAAACCATTGTATTTCTCCCCTACTTTAGCATCTCTCATCCACAATCCCCTATCATATAGTCCATCATCAACAGTCTCTAGATTTTTTGGGAACTAATTCTTTCATTCTAGATTTTTTGATCTCTGAATGTGGGAGTAACTGAAGTAAATCCTTAAATACCCCCCTATCCTTATATTCTATTTTCCCTCAAAGCTCTCTTTTGGGCACCATTTTCAACTAGGGTTTTAAGAAAGTGAATAGAGACTGGATAAAAAAAATCACCCAGATAATTACAAGATAGCAACAGTGGACAATATTCCAATCACTAAAATTTTCTCTTTAAAAATTCTGTGAACTTTCAACTTCAAAATGCCTACTGTATGCCTAAAAAAAAAACTTTCAGTTGACGCTTGCAGAGAGAGCCAAATCACTTAAGGTGTCATTTCCAATTATCAAATCTAACTATATAATCATTTCCAACCCGTCACAGCTAATTCACATGAAACTCATTAAGTCTACCATTACTGAAATTGGCAGCTATAACATCCACAAGACGTGAAACAGCCTCAAAAAATCAAATTTGAATACACACTGTTGATCAAAATCCCTTTTGGCACATCGAACAGCTGACAAAAATCCACACAACTTTAATACATTCCCTAAGCTTAGTTCTTGACCAATGAGAACATTTCACTATATCAATGTGCAAAAACCCACACTTTACTTTAACTTTATTTGGCCTGGATAGGTGTCAACATGTCGCAACCTCGCAAGCTTAAAACACTGAGCATCATACAATCAAGGTATAATGACTACCATCGATTCTTTCAAGATCTGACAAATCTTTACCGCCTCTGAAAGTTTGTGACTCCACTTCACAAGTGAACATGTGGAGGTGATTGAAGACATCAGACCCACTGGCAACTGACATTACATGGGACACATGTCACTCAGTTGTATTCCCAAAAACAAAGAACTATCAGGGATGTCAGATCAAGGGAAAGCGACAACTGTAGATGAGCCTCCATCTGACGATCATCGGTCATTAATGAAATTTGGTCCCACCTTCACTATCGCCAGTCCTTTATCCAACTTGATGGCTATCATAGTCCCACAAGTGTTGGAATGGAGAGATAGGGTACTGAGAGGGGAGGGGTGAATCAATGTCCACAAAAAAAATTTTCACTTCTTAAACCTTAAATAGCAAACAGTAATTACCTTGCAAATAACTTGTACCCAATGCATGTATCATTCATTCATTCAACTTGTAAAATTAAATAACATGAAATTAACAAGATAACCATCCCATAACACAAGTATTTTGGTAATGTAGAAACCCTTGTTAGAAGGTAAAAACTATGGTGTGGATGACACGAACAAATTCTTTACTACTGCAAATAGAAAAGGTTTTCCTGTTAGGGCTACAAGTGGTGATCACTTTTGGTGATCTTAACCTGTTAGGAGTAACATATTAGATCGATTAGATCTACCTAGTAATAGGATTTTAATAACACTACTTGAGTGTGCACTCGGTTAAGAGATTTACAAAAAGACTATTAGGTCTACTCTATTAAGAGATTTTACCAAACTCTATTACAATAATTAGAAAATAACAGGTATCTATCTGCTAGTGACAACTCTATCTTGTCTGATATATATCAATGAAATACCGAATAGATACCACCTTTATTATGTGAAGATCTCAACTTTGAACTACTTGGTAGCCTGATTTGATTCAACTTAATCTAAATATCCCTGTAATTTGTTCTGCTCTATCTGACAACTGATAATCTTGAAGTTGGCTAATTCTTCAAGAACTTCTTCGCTCATACATCTCCATAGTTACATCAAAATGATGCAAAATATAATTATATAGCATACTTCTTTATGTTGCTCACAAAATTAGGTTATAATATCTTAGAGAAAAACCCTAAGATCTACGGTGTACAAAAATAACCTAGATCAAACAATTACATAAGATCTTCATCGCATTTAATGAATATCTCAACAATAAATTATCCTCGATCTTGGTAAAAAAATTTGTGATTCTGTTGTAACCATTTTCATAGATAAATGTGTCATTCCTGATTCCTATGCCATTTTCTATGATCCTCGATAAACACTGTATATACTGCTTGGTAGTTACACTGGTGCTCGATATCCAATCTGCTTGGTGTTTACTGCGCTCGGTATCGGTGTACATTGATGCTCGGTAAAACTATTCTATTCTCAATGTAAAGACTTAACTGACTAGCTTGAGGTGCTTGCTTTTACCGACTAGAGTAACATAGGTAACCAACTGATGTCTTTGATACTAATGACAATCATTAATGCTCAATTAGAGATAAAAATCTCCCCCTTTGGCATTAGTATCAATACTCAAAATGTATATAGACAAAATGTCTCAAAATATTTCTTGTCTCCACCATATACATAGTCAACAAAAAATTTATACTCCCCCTCGGTGCATGCTCTCGGTAATGTGTAGTATACTTAGCATTTTATATACATATTTTGCATATACATGTTATTCCCTTCTATATACATATTTTCCCCCTTTTTGATGTTAATGCTAACTAAGAATATGTATACTTACAGCTTATCAAAAATGTGCTTATGGGTTTTCTTCAGTAACTCCAAGAGGTTTTCTCATTCCTCTTTTAAGTTGATGAGAGCAAGATGCTCAAGACTGACTTGTGCATGCATATCAATAATGTTGTCCAACACAAAAATCTTTGGTGTTGCAACAAGCATGTGTGCCTTCACAATGTGCTTCTCAAAGATTTGCAGGTATAAAAACAACTCAGTCTAAAGTTCTGTGACTTGATCACTTATTGTTTCTTCCAATTTTCTAAGGTATGCTCTTAACCACCTGAGTTCTTGAACTTTCAAGATGTTCTTTGCAAATTCTTGAGGCTCGGTTAAGGCTACTTGTGCACTAGCTTGAATTTCTTTCTCAAGTTGTTTTATCTTTTCAGTAACCTCAGTAGTGAAATTATCCACAGTGCATAGCTTGATCAAGATTTGACTTATTAATTGAGTACTAGACTGAATATCAATTATTACCTCTGATAGCTTGACCTTATTAATTGCCACTTCTTGGTTGATCCTTTCTGCCAATTTATGTTGTATTTTTTATTCTGCCCTCTCTTCTATCCTCTTTTCTACTTCAATATATGGGGCATTTATTTCCTCGGTAAGTGCAGCTAGTTGGTCCATTATAGGAGTATCTTCATTTATTTGTGCCTTAGGTACTACCTGGTGTAAGATGTCTTGGATATTCTCAAGTATCTCCTTTCTCTTTCACTCTTGCCTTAATTTCTCTTGTGCGGCCTTTCTTGTACACAATTCCCCAATTTTTCTCAATTCTTCGGGGCTACGGGTCCTGGGGTCACATTCTGGTATAACAATGATTTCCTCTAAAGTGACAGACCCTTTTCCTTTGTTCTTTTTCTTCTTTTTCTTCTCAAGTTCAGTAGATGAACTTTTAACAAAAGGTACAAGTGTCTTTACCTATGAGCTTTGTGTAACCTGTGTGGTTGACACTGTATCATCCTTATGTTGCTCCTCGGTAGTCTTGGTGTTTGTTGATTGTGTTGGAGCCTCAGATATAGTGTCTATTGGGGTGACCTTAATTACATTAGGATTCTCCTGATCCTTTGATTCTGTGTCTGTTGCCTCTTTTTCTCCAAGCTTGTTTGTTTCTGCTAGTATCTCTGCTGCTTGTTCCCTTGTTATATCTTTTGGTTGCTTAGGGTCTAAGCCTTCAGGTTTCTCTTGAGATAAGATTTCTACTGCTTCCACAAGAATAGGAAGCTCCCCTGATAATGATGTGAAAGTAGACTCGGTATCTTGACCTTCATCTTGTGTAATGTCCGGTGCTTTATTCACATCTTCATCCTCATCTCTATCATTAGGATCATCATTAGTGATGTCCTCAATGAGTACATCATTATCATTTTTCTCCTTTATCTGGATCTCTATTGGATCTGATGCATCCTATGAACTATCCTTGATTTCTTTGGCAAGTGTTGTATCAACTATCTCAGTAAATGATACATCTATCTCTTTTGTCTTCTTTATTATATCAGCATCATCAATAATTATTCCTTTTCCTTTTGACTTTTGTCTCTTCTTAGACAGATTAAGGAATGTAGTCTTCTCACTTTTCTCTTTTGCTACAATTATTGAAGTCCATATGAGTTAGCTAGACTCATCAACATCTGCCAGATTTTCATCTAAAATTTACATAGCCCGACCTTTTACTTTAAATCTCCTAGCATAAGTATCCATATATTCTTTAATTTCATCAAGAGAGAAATTAGGTGCCGCCTTAACTAGGGATCATTCCCTCATCTTCTTCTTGGTATCCAAGGCATATGACCACTTCTGATTTATTTTGTCTTCTAGTGCCTTGGGCAGTGGTTTTCCAAACTCTAATGGAACTCATTTAAAGCTTATCATCATCTGGATGATTGCTTCCTCAATTTTATTATGATCCTCATTTGACATACTATCAAATTGACTAAGCTCAGGATCTATGAGTTCTCCATTCTCTATGATATCAGCAGCAACATCATCAATATTTCTATCCTTCTTACTTACAACCTTGAATTGACTTGTGTCATTTTCTTCTTCCTCAAGGTCTTCCTTACATCTTATTAGTCTTCTTCTTTTCCTCAGTGCCTTAGCTACAACCTTGGGTCCTCTCTTTGCATAAGTTTTAGTTAGTGTAGCTTCCTTTAGTTTTGTTTCCTTCACAGCTCCCTTTTTCTATGGTGGTGAAGCTCCGATTGTTGATCTTGTTCGTGCACCTGTCTACATTGGCAACTACTTCTTCTTTGCAGTTGGAGTGGGAGAAACTGGTATAGAGTCTTTTTCCTTTTTTGGACTTGGTTTCCTCACTGTCATATAGTTTTTTAGCTAGCATTAACTGACCTTCAGTTGCAAGTTCAACTGGTGACTCCTCAAATGAGTCAAATTCATCTCCAAACTGCTCAGTTAAAACTTTCTTCATTTTCTTGGCTTTTCTAGTTATTTTTCCAATGACAAGACCTATTTTTATTCTTGATTTCACCTCTTCATAGGTTCCAAACCTCTCAACCTTCTTGTCCTTCAGTAGAGCCAATAGAGCTTCAATAGATTTCAAACTGAAATCATGATCCATTTCATATCCCATAGGGGCTAGCCATTTTATCCTTGGCTCAACAGCTTTAATCATTGTATTGTTAGTGTCAACTAGAAAACATATGTCCATCTCATATTTCTTGACTAGTGAATTTGGAATTCTTCTTCTCAGATTCATTTTAATTTTGAATTTTTCAAAGTAATCATCTACAACTTTATTCAAGTTATCTCCCAAACTTGTCATTAAATTAGTGATTTGTGAAATGATTGGTTTTTTGATAGGCCAATCCATGTGACCGACAAAAGGAAAGAATTTTTGGAGATAGAAAAATAAACACACCAATAGTGAGCCAAACTTATTGGTGTTAGACTTCTATAACCGGATTTTTTTCATGGTCTCTTCAACCTATCTCAGGAGTAGCTTGGCAAGGTCCAACTGATGACCCTTCTTTATTATTTTGTGAGTCATATCCACAGCACTACATGGTACACTGTTCTGTCTACTCGACTGAAATAACTTAGAACCTATCACATTAGCTACAAACTTAGCCTACAGTTCCTCAATAGAAATTATCTTTAATGCTCGGTCGTCCCATGTTGCACCGGTGTTCTTCTCTATTTCAGCTTGGGAGGAACTATAGAAAGCTTTTTCCTTATCTGTCATAGGATAACCTGTAATCCTATGAATCATTCTCTTGTTTACCTTAATCGAGCTATCCAAAAAAAATGTGCCCTCATCATATCAACTTAACACAACCCTAATCCATTCAGTTTTGAACGTCTTCAAAAAATCTAGGGCATTTGTGAGTCCAATCATCTCAACCTTTTTACGTTCTGGTTTCAGTTTCCCATCAGCACTATAGAGTGTCTAGTATGCAACATACATGTCAAAATCTCCTATTTCACCAATTTTGCAGTGAATGTACAATTAGATATCTTCCACTAATAAAATCCTAGGTGGGATGCTTGAAAAAGTGCCCACTAAATCTGTTTCTGATGCTACTTTCAAGTGTGATTTGTAATTGGGTTCACTATAGTTTGTTGACACAATAAGATTAACTTCCTCTTCTACAACTTTAGAAGTGCTCATAGTAGATGCCATTTTAACAAACTAGGTTTTCGGTAAGTAAAAAGAATATGCTCGGTAGGGGTTTCAACTTACTTGGAATGAACAATGAATGTGCTCAGTTTGATCTGCAACTACCTTGAATGAACTTGAAAGATTCTTTGCTCGAACTCTCTCTTGTGAAATAATTGCTCTCCGAAATTGCTTTGTGAAAAATAAACCCAATCTTCTATGTATTTATAGCATTTTTTGATTTCCTATTTAAAACTTTATGTCATTAATACTCGACCTACTTCCAGCTCAGTGACAACTGTCAACTCAAAAAATATTGCAAACTTCCATCAACTCGGTTAACATATGACTTTCTCACTCGATTGATACTGATACATGGTTAACCTTGAATAACTTTTACCGACAAGTAACTCATTGCTCGGTCTTATATTTACTAATTATATGGCTTTGTTAGCTCATAACATATAAACCATAATGCATCTTTATTCATGCAGATTTGGTATGTGCACAACATATATAAGGAATTATCTATAAAATATGATCATTTGAAATATCAGTCCCATACATACCTATATCACCTTAAGTAGATGTACCAATGTCACCCAATCCAGTGGATGAGGTTTCACCGACAGCATTACTTGACTCAACATTCTCATTTGATGCCTTTCTCCACATGGTGTTTCTAATTCGCATGATATCTGCAATAGTGTTTCCACTCTCAAATACATGTCCTTCTTCTGGTGCTCGGTCTATGCAGTCCTTGCTTAGATGACTGACCTTATGACAATGCAAGCACGCCATTCCAGTGCTTGTCCAGCTTCGTGATTGTCCAGCCCATCTTTTTCTATAACAATTTGTGGGAATATGTCCATACCTACCACATGCAACATAGTTAACCCATGTATTGTAATCCCAGACATAAGAATTACCTTGTCTCTTCAGTTGATATGGTTTGGGCTTGCTTTTCTATTTTGGTGTCCAAACTTGCTTCATTTTAGCTTTGCATTCTTTTGCAATGTGTCCAATTTTGTTGCAGGTATAACATAGTTTCTCCATTGTAGGATTTTTAGCGTTCTTATTCAGTTTTTCTCTACACTAATAAGCTTGATGACCAAATTTACCACAATAATAATAGTAACCATTAAACTTAGGAGTGACTAGAGGTTTACCTTATGCTTTGCTTCTACAGACATTAGAAGTGCATCCCAGTTTGCCGCAGTGATAGCATGACAACATTTTTTGCATTTGAATTTGATTGTTGTTCACTTGTTCTGCTTGTTTGGATGACTCTCCTTCACCGGTATAGCCTACACCAGCTTTGCTTCCAAATCTTCTTTGATTAGTCAGAAAATCATCAATCTTTTTGGAACTTTCCTCAGCTAACTTCATCATTTCATTGTGTTGTTGTTGTATCTTTATTTCATTTCTCAGTTTCTCATTCTCTTCTCTAAGTATTGCTACATCTTCAAGTCTTCTTGAAAATTCTCCATTTACTTGTTTAACTTCCTGATTCACAACCATCATCTGATTGGATATTTTAAAATGGTGATCGGTGATTCTTTGTATCTCAGTTTCCTTTGCTTGAAGTTGTTTAGTTATTTGTCTTCGGTCTTCAATAGCTAGATTCCTTTCTTGTTTAGCCTATCTTGCATTGTTTATTATATCTATCATTGTCACCATCTGTGATTCTTGACCAATCTATAGGGCTTTCACTTATTCAATTAGGTGAAGATTCTTTTCAAACAAATCAGAGATTATGCTTTCAAATCCATCAGAAATGCTTCCTGCACTAGATCCAATATTTTCAAATACATCATCAATCTCTTCTTCATGGTAACTAGTCTCATTTTGCAGAATAGCTAAGTTCTTTCTCTCAACCAGTAACTTCTTTAATTCATCCTTAGCTTTCTTATACTACTCTACAAACATCTGCATTTATATCTTTTGATTTTCTATTATCTTATCCAACTTATATCTCTCCATGATTTAGATCTTTACTCTGTAGTGGTTAAACCATCCAATAAGAGAGCTAAAGCTCTGATACCAATTGTTGGGATGGAGAGATAGGGTACTGAGAGGGGAGGGGTGAATCACTACCCACACAAAACAAAATTTCACTTCTTAAACCTTAAATAGAAAATAGTAATTACCTTGCAAATAACTTGTATCCAATGCATGTATCATTCATTCATTCAACTTGTAAAAGTAAATAATATGAAATTAACAAGATAACCATCCCACAACACAAGTATTTTGGTAACGCAGAAACCCTTTTTAGAAGGTAAAAATTGTGATGGGGATGACACCCACAAATTCTTTACTACTGCAGATAGAAAAGGTTTGCCTATTAGGGCTATAAGTGGTGATCACTTCTGGTGATCTTACCCTGTTAGGAGTAACATATTAGATCGATTAGATCTACCTAATAATAGGATTTTCATAACACTACTTGAGTGTGCACTCGGTTAAGAGATTTACAAAAAGACTATTAGGTCTACTATGTTAAGAGATTTTACCAAACTCTGTTACAATGATTAGAAAATAACAGGTATCTATATGCTAGTGGCAACTCTATCTTTTCTAATATAGATCAATGAAATACTAAATAGATATCACCTTTGTTATGTGAAGATCTCAACTCTAAACTTCTCGGTAGCCTGATATGATTCAGCTTAATCTGAATATCCCTGTAATCTATTTTTCTTTGTATGACAACTGATAATCTTGAAGTTGGCTAATGCTTCAAGAACTTCTTTGCTCATACATCTCCACAGTTACATCAAAATGATGCAAAATAAAATTATATAGCATACTACTTTATGCCTCTTACAAAATTAGGTTACAATATCTTAGAGAAAAACCCTAAGATCTACAGTGTACAAAAATAACCTAGATCAAACAATTACATAAGATCTTCATCGCATTTAATGAATATCTCAACAATAAATTATCCTCGATCTTGGTAAAATGTTTTGTGATCTTGTTGTAACCATTTGCATAGATAAATGTTCCATTCCTGATTCCTATGCCATTTTTTGTGATCCTTGGTAAACACTGTATATACTTCTCGGTAGTTACACTGGTGCTTGATAGCCAGTCTACTTAGTGTTTACTACTCTCGGTATCAATGTACATTGATGCTCGGTAAAACTATTTTGTTCTTGGTGTAAAGACTTTACCAACTAGCTTGAGGTGCTTGCTTTTACCGACTAGAGTAACATAGGTAACCGACCAATGTCTTTGATACTAATGACAATCATTAATGCTCAATTAGAGATAACAACAAGGATTAACAACTGGCCAAATTAGCTTTAAGGCATTGTGACAACCGTAGATGTAATCCACATGTTAGTGACAATGTAGCTTTTGAAACTGGGCCCACTTTGGTAGATGTCATTCAGTCGCATCCCCGCAAGTCAAAGAGTCTAACAACCATGGGACTTAAGGGATAGCGATGACCACAAGATTTAAATGGATCAAATGGCCAGGTTTAAAATGGGAAAAGCTAAAGTTTTGCATGAAATATTTAATAAAGAGGGACCCATTTTAAAACCTAACCACGAAACACATGAGGCCGACAACTTAAAGGGTTTTTAATTAAACACATGTGTTTTTGTATCTTTAGTGAATGAAAAAGGTAATGTTTAAACATAACAAGGCTTAGGATAATTAGGGCTTTTGGCTTTTTTTTGGCTAGGTCAATTTATTGAAGGTTTTGACAAAAATTTAAAATATGAGGGCCAAAATTTTAATAGTACTAATAGTGGCTCATACTCGGGAACATGTATCTCCTGCAGATACAATGAGAAAACTAGAATCTCCTGGAGAAGCAGACCACTACAAAACTTTGATCAAGAAACAAATGATTGTACACAAAATCCCTAAACTAAAACTTCTTGAGAACAAAAGAAACCCTATGAGAAATAAAGCTTTAAAAATTGCCCATGAACTGGCAATTCCATAATATCTCCTGTCAATTTTTTTAGAATATATGAATATGTTCCCGAATTTCCTTCAATAATGTAAGGGCCCAACCAAATGGGATCAAATTTTCCATGCCTCCCCTTATCCTCCAGCCTTGCATTCCACATCAATACAAGGTCACCATCCACAAAACTTCTCTGAGTAGCCCTTATATCATATAAAACTTTACATTGGGCCTAAATCCTTTCATTTCTTTTATGTGCATCACTTCTTATTTCATTCAGCTAGATCAAGTCATTAATCCTAATTGTCATTTCTTCTTCTAAATTATCATCATATGTCTAGATGAATTGGTACATTTATAGAAAATTATTTTGGGGTAATCTTGCATTGATTCCATAGACCAAATCAAATCGGGCACATCCTATTGCCTTCTTCATAGTTACCCTGTCAGCCCATAAGGTCTGCAACAACTTTGAGTCCCAAGCTTTCTTATTCTTGTCCAGTACCCTCTTCAGTATTTTAATCAAGTTTTTGTTACTGGACACAGCTTGGCCATTGCCTTGTGGATGATAAGGAGATGAGTATGATATCTTTATGCCATTTTCTTGACAAAATTCAACAAACTCCTCTGATCTAAAACACATTACATTATCAACCACCATAGTTTCTGGGCAACCAAATCTAGTATGAATATTCTGCATCATAAAGTCCACCACAACTTTACTAGTTGCCTTTCTAGATGGGATTGCTTCAACCCACTTAGTGAAGTAATCTATTGCCACCAAGATATAATAATGTCCACCACTAGGTTTATTAGGAATCTCCCCAATAAAATCCATACCCCACTTCTAGAAAGGGGCTTGAACTAGAACAGGTCTAAGAGGTAAATTTCCACTGAATTTCAACTTTCTAGCAAACCTTTGACAAGGGTCACACTTTTTTACAAACTGATGGGTATCTTCAAAAAGTGTTGGCCACAAAAATCTCAATCTAAGAATTTTATGGGTTGTAGTATTTTCCATATAATGTCCCCCACAAACACCATTATACATTTCATTCAGCAAGATTTTGGATCTATCTTGATCTACACATCTGAGTAATACCCCTTCATTACTCCTCCACCATAACTCACCATCTATAATAGCATACCTCATGGAATGGAGCTTAATAGTTCTTTTTCTATTGTCATCCATCTCAGGGGGTAAAATTATTTTTTGCAAATATCCAATGATGTCTTTATACCACTCACAATAATCCATATTGAAAACAAAGGGCCTTTGTTCTTCTTCCAGTATATTTATCTGATTTACAACTAAATTGCTTTGGGCCATCAACTTTACAAGGCCTAATCCTCTTACCAATTTTGTAATATGGATACCTATATTAAATTCTTGGATCTTGTTGATCCATCTACACCTCCTTCCTGAAACCTCTTGTTGAACCAATATGTCTTTGACTGCAGCACTTGGGACATAATCCACTACTGTTGCTCCAACCAAGTAACATTTTGATAGCCTTAACCAGGGCATATGCTTGCTTTTCAACAATGTCATAATTAATTCAGCTTCCTATAAGGTTTTGCTAAAGAAGGAAATAGGTTGTTCAAATCCCTCTATGTTCTTTTATAATAATACTACTGCTACAGTATGAGAGGATGCAAAAGAAAAGATCTGCAAGGGCTTATTATAATCTAGTGTTTTCAAAATAGGGGCATTTTTGATAGCCTGTTTAATATTTTTGAAAGCTTCTACTACCTCTGCATCCCATTCAACCTTTCTTAATATAGGGATACTAATCTCTACAAATCTTGTAATAAATCTTCTCAAAAAATTTACTTGTCCCAAAAAGGACTATATTCCTTTAATATTTTTAGGCTGGGAGAGCTTTTCAATAACTTCAACCCTTTCAGGGTCAATTCTCACCCCATCTTTTGAAACAATATGCCTTGGTAGTTTTCCCTCCACAACACCAAAGGCACATTTCTTTGGGTTTAAGGAAACTCCATATTTTAAGGCTTTGATAAAAAAAAATTCCAAGTGTTGGAAATGTTGTTCCTCTTTAGCTAAAAATCCTGTAAGGTCATCCTGGTATACTACCATAAATCTATCAATGAAATATGCAAAAGCTACATCCATAGCTCTCTGGAAAGTGGCACCGGCATTGGTTAGTCCAAAGGGCATTCTTACATACACATATGTTCCCCAAGGGGTGTGTGTGTGAATTTTGTACCTGATCTGTAGACACAACACTTCAGTAAAACATTAGAGGTTAGCTTAAAATCAAAATTGTACAAGTAATTGAAAACTAATTTAACCAGGTGATTTACTTCCTTCTAGTAGATGCGAGTGTGAATTCTTAGATTATACTGAGATCAGTGACCTTGACGACACGTAAACAAAGGATTTGAATGCAAAATCTAGATATGTAATGAATGCAATTAATCTATTTTTTTGGATTTTTAGATGCAATAAGATGGTAATGAAAACTTGATATGAAATCTATGATATGTAAAAATTGATATGATATACTAATCTAGAAATGAAATTCTAATATGATATGCAATGCTATGTAAAATAATGATGATCTCACAAACTTGAATTCCCAAGATGATTCTTCAAGCCTCAATTGTTCAAATTCTTCAAATTTGATATGCTATGATTCCTGCAGAGTAAGTTTATAAATTCATGAGATATGATTATGAAGAGTTGAGCCTTGATTTTATAGAAATCCAGGGCTTTGGAGGTGCATGGAAAAAAGCCATAAATCACTCAAATAACTCAGGTTGATTTTTGAGTTATTTTTAAATAAAAGATAATTAACTCACAAAAACATGCAAAAGCAGATTTTGACTCAAAATAGAGTTTAGATTTAATTGATAATTGATAGTTGTTTGCTTTTCTGATTGTGCATGTTTTATTTATGAATTAATTTAATAATAGAGTAATTTATTTCCAACTTAACTAATTTTGAAAAATAAAACAATTGATTTATGGGTTAATCAATCATTTAATCAAACTTTTATTCAAAAACAATATTATTAAAAATTGACAACTTGCTTTAATTAATTAAATAAGAATTTAATCAATTGTTCATAGGATTTTGGATTTATCGTCAAATTTAAATAATAATAATTTAGGAATAAATGTAATTAAGTTTAATTAAATAATTAAGTGGCAGTATTAAATCTAATTAGTTAAATATTTAGAATATTCAATTAATCAAACTTTAGGATAAATAAGATTTATTGCCAAATAATCATTAAATTAAAGATAATTAAGATAATTAGGAATATTGCTAGGAATATTCCCCAATGCAGAATTTAAGATAATCAATTAGGATTGGATGATGTTCAGATGTGCCTTAGGTTAGGACTTCGATGTCGATTTCATTCGATTTGAAGATGTAGGAGGTTAATGAACCTATAGCCCATTTTTGGGGTATTACATTTTGCCCCTCTTTGAATTACTGTGCAAAGCACAGTTGTTTAAAGATAGTCTGTGTATGATAAAGATATGAAACTGAAATGAAAAGATATGATGATTGAAAGATTTGAAGACATGATGTTAGGTCCTAAATGACCAAAGATAATGTTCACTATAACAACAATGAACCGATGATTGCAAAGAAGTGTCAAAACACCTGATTCTGAACCTTATGATTGCGAAGAAGTGAGTGACCGATTCCAGACCTGATTGTCCTTGTATTGAATCACATTGGTATCACATTTGAACCCTTCAGTTTTCGAAGAATCAAGGAAATAACACAATTGAACCAATAGTTACAAAAACTGATACAATTTACAAGATTAAGAGAATACCAGATTGATATGGATCTCGATGAATCTGATATGCCCCAAGTGATGATTGATTTGCCCTGATCGATGAGGTCTTTTTGATGAATCAGCAAGTAGACGTGGTTGTTGTCTTGATTACTGAGGAAAGATATGATGTCAGCTTTAGATTACAAACTTTTGAATGATGTGCAATACCATGCCCCCTTCGGGATTAAAATTGAAATCTGACAAGAAAAGTCAGTGTTATAGTCTAGAAGCATGTTAATTGATTTGACAAGTGGTTAAACACATTTGAGAATGTATTCTGCATCGTTTGGAGGTCCAAAAGACCAAGTTTGACCAGGTGAAACCATGAGTTGACCATAGTTGACCAAGTTGAAATTTTGATAGTTTGATGTAAGATAATCAGTTAAGTTGAATTCTAGATTTATGTGATGATTGAAGATTGATTATACAAGTAGTTAATAATATCAATGATCTCAGATTTTGATTTTGATCCCAAAAAAGGATTCTACTTGTTTCATTGGAGGAACCTTCATGTGAGATTCAGCTCTTGTTAGATTTGAAGATGTGATTTGAAGAATCGTTTAAGCATTGAAGTTTAGCCAACCACTGTGAGATCATGCAAACATGCAAAATGCAAAGAGACATGCATAATGAAATGCAACCTAAGACCTAGGACCTAGTCAATGATCATGTGTCGGTTATTGTCATCATTGAATTTTTAGGTAACCGGATAAATCAATACAATGCCCACTAGTTATGAAACCATAGACATATGAATATTGATTTGTATGCTTAGGAATCAATACAACACCCACTGATTAGGAAACCATGGATATATGAATATTGATTCTATTTTCAGAATGTTGGATTAGATATAAGCACCAAAGCATAAACGCCAGGATGACCTGAATATCATGTCCATTTTGATATAGAAATTTGTATAAGCATCAAAACATAAACATCATGATGACCAGAATATGCCTTGCATTTAAAAAACACATCAAACAGTCAAGAGATCATTCTAAATCCAGTGTGAATTACCCGTAGTGACCCTTTATCGTTCACATCCTTAGGCAAGATTGTGTTTCACAGTAAGAGAAAGAATTCACTCAAAAAGACAATAGTTAGATCAAACCTCCTTGAATTTTCCAAGTATCAATAGTCGAGGTATGCATGGCCATCCAATTCGAGATAGAGGCTCTTACAGTCGAACACCATTTCAATCCAGAATTTCCAAAGCTGTTAGATTTTCACATACAAGCAGAAAACCAAGAAAAGGTTATGCCCCCAGTCATCACTCTCTAAATCTTGTAAAGGACATCATCGAAGAGCTTGAAGGGACACAATATACAAAAATCTCAATGTGAATCAGTAAGCATACAAGGAGATAAAAGCATGTGAAGCACAGTTGTTTTCAATTTGTGTTGATGTTTGATTGTGTTGTTGTAGATGCAAAATCCTTTTTGGAGACAAGACAGACCAATTAACTCAAATGATGTTTCAAAGGACTCTAACTAGATAGGACATGTCTTAAGATATACTGGAGACCATAGGATATGACATTGATTGCCCCCAAGTGTTTAAGCATTGATAGGATATAGATGCTTGAGCTGATTGGTGTACAGACTGACTTATTAAAAATAGGAATATATACAAAAACAAACTAGGAGATATGTACAAACTAAAGCAAGACCGAAAGCTGGGAAAGACCAAGATTGTGCTGATAGATGGAGCATTTTGAACAAGAGGCACCCGTTTGCTGAGTTTTCACCATCTTGGCAAAGATTCTATTTTTGCTACCAAGGTGCCTATTTTTTCACCAAGGCACTTTTTTTCTTTTTCTTTTTTTTACTTTTGATATTTTTTACTTTTTTTGTGAATCATCAAGGCACCTATTGTTAGGTTTTCACCAAGATGTTCATTTTTTCAAGACTTTTTCCAATTTTTAAGATTTTATTTTTCAGGACATTTTACCATAGACTGAATGCCTTAGGTGTAGAATTTCTTCAGATGGAGAACGTTGAGTGGTTCTCAGAGCTGTTCTCCTTCAGTCGTTGAGAGTTGATATACACCAGAGCCAAAAGTAGTAATGATTACAAAGGGACCCAGCCAATTGGGTTCAAACATCCCCTTGCATTCTCGATGTGATTGATTTTTAGGATTCTCTCTCAAGACTAGATCGCCAACCTAAAATTCTCTGTGTCTGACTTTCTTGTTGTAGCCTCTAGACATTCTCTTCTGATATACTATGAGATGATCATACACTGCTTGTCTGCACTCATCTAGTAGTTCAAGTTCTTGCAACCTAGACACTCTGTAGTCATCATCAGTTACTAGACCACGCATTCTAATTCTTAGTGATGGGATTTCAACCTCAATAGGTAGTACCGCTTCAGACCCATAAACTAAAGTGAAAGGTGTAGCCCTAGTAGGTGTTCTAATACTTGTTCTGTAGGCCCAGAGAGCTAGATTGATCATGAGATGCCAGTCTCTTCCTATTTTATTAACTGTACAGTGCAAGATTTTTAATAGATTCTTGTTGGAAGCCTCGGCTTGTCCATTCCCTTGAGGATAGTTTATAGATGACCAATGTTGAGTAATCTTGAATTTGGCACATAAATCATCTAGGTCCTTGTTTTTGAATTGTCCCCCATTATCTGTGATTATAGAATGTGGGATCCCATATCTGCATATGATGTAGTTCAAGATGAACATAGATATATGTTTCCTAGTTGCTTGTGTCAAAGGGACCGCTTCTACCCATTTTGTGAAATAATATGTAGCTATGATTATATGGGTATGTCCATTAGAAGAGTGTGGATAGATAGCTCCTATAAGATCAAAAGCCCATTGTTGAAAAGGCCATTTTGTAGTAAAGGGAATTAGATCTCTCCCTGGAGCATGAATCAAGTTGCCATGAACTTGACACTTTTGACAATTTTTAGCAAATTTGATAGCCTCTTTTTCCATATCAGGCCAATAGTACCCTGCCCTAATAAGTTTTCGAGCTAGTGTTAAACCATTCAAGTGTGACCCACATATACCTTCATGGACTTCTTCCAATGCACATTGAGACTCTTCCCATTCTAAACATCTAAGTAGTGTACCATCTAGACCTCATTTGTACAGATCATTACCAATGATGACATATCAGGATGTAGTGCGGATAAGGTTTCATTTCTCAAATTGGTTAAAGGAATTGGGAATGATTTGGTCTTGGAGATAAGAGAAAAGGTTTTTGTATTGGGATGAATCATGACCAACAATAGTATAGATCATGCAAGTTTTAGGGGAGTCATATGCAAGATAAGATAGCGCTTCCACTAGGAACTCAGCGTAGCTCATGTTCAGGCTGATGTAAGAGAGTAGATAATGTTGCCATTGCATCGGCAGCCTTGTTCTCCATTCTAGGTATTTGCTCAAATGTGATAGATATGAAGTACTTCTTTAGATCATCTACCATTTTCTTGTAAGGAATGAGCTTTTCATCTTTAGTTTGGTACACATCATTGACTTGATGGATAACAAGTTGAGAGTCTTCATGAATGTGTATCTCTTTCACTCTCCACTCAATTTCTATTTTCATGCCATTAAGAAGGGCTTCATATTCAGCAATATTGTTTGTGCAAGGAAACTTTAATCTGAATGCTTTGGGTATTAACTATCCTTGAGGAGTTATGAACAATATGCCTACTTTGGATCCATTCTGTGTATAGGAGCCATCAAAGAACAAATGCCAGTCTCTAGAAGAAAGGTGCATGATAGAGGAATTTGGAAATTCCATTTGTAGTGGTGTGTCATCAAATAATGGTGCTTCATCCAATTGATCAGAAATTACCTATCCTTTTATAGCTTTTCTCTCAACATATTCAATGTCAAATTCACTCAAGAGCATGACCCATTTAGCTAGTCTACCTATGAGGGTAGCTTTGCTTAGTAGGTACTTTAGTGGATCGATTTTACCTACCAAATGAGTGGTATGAGTTAACATGTAGTGTCTCAATTTCTATGATGTGAAGATCACAGCTAGACAAGCTTTCTCAATCATTGAATATTTATTCTCATATGCAACCAATGTTCTACTGATATAGTATATAGCTCTCTCCATTTTATTCTCATCCAGTTGTGCTAGCAATGCCCCTAGTGATGTATCTATTGTGGAGACATATAAGATTAATGGCTTCCCATGAATAGGAGGCATCAAGATAGGAGGATTTGATAGATATTTCTTGATATGGTCAAAGTTCTTTTCACATTCTTCATTCCATGCAAAGATCATACCTTTATGTAATGTTTTTGTAAAAGGTTGTGATATATCAACAAGCTGTGATATGAATCTTCTAATAGATTGTACTCTCCCTTGTAAGGTTCTCATTTGACTGATATTCTTGGGAGGTTGCATCTCTATTATAGCCTTGACTTTAGCTGGATCAACTTCAATGCCCTTCTTTGAAACTATGTATCCTAAGAGATTTCCAGCAGTGACACCAAAAGCACACTTCTTAGGATTTAGTCGGAGACTAAACTTTTCCATTTTGTCTAGGATCATGCTCAAGTCCTTTAGATGTTTGGTTCTAATCATAGATTTTGCTAAAGTATCATCAACATAATCTTCCATAGTTTGATGCATCATGTCATGGAAAATAGATGTCATTGCTCTTTGATATGTAGCACCAGCATTTGTAAGCCCAAATGGCATGACATTCCAATAGAAGGTACCCCATGCACATGTGAAAGTAGTTTTCTCTTCATCCTTTGGAGCAATTTTTATTTGGTTATATCCAGAGAAACCATCCATTAAGGAATACATCTCGAAACCCGCAGTCATGTCCACTATCATATCAATGTTAGGTAGTGGAAAATCATCCTTAGGGCACACTCTATTCACATCTCTAAAGTCTATGCACACTCTGATTAAACCATCTGGTTTAGAAATAGGTACAATATTAGAGATCCATTCAGCATAGTCTATAACACGGATGAACCCAGCTTTTAGTAGCTTCTCTAATTCAGCTTTTACCAAGAGTGCAACATGAGGATGCATCTTTCTCAATTTTTGCTTGACAGGTTTTACATTAGGAGCTATAGATAAATGGTGCATGATAAGATTAGGATCCAACCCTAGCATATCTGAGTATTTCCATGCAAAGTTGATCTTTTTCTCTGTTAGGAATGTAGTAAATTTTTTCTTCTCTTCTTCTAATAATGATTGTGCTACATGTACTAATTATGGCTCCTCTCTTGTACCCAAATTGATAGATTGAGTGGGCTCAATTAGAATTGGAGATCTGTCCTATAAATGACTCGAAAGGACATCAATTATCTCATCCTTAGGCACCTCAGAGAGGTTTTCACCTTCAGATACATCTTTTCTTTTTACTTTTGTAGGTTCTGAGACTGCCACAAAGTGGTTTTCACCCTCAGAACTCTTTTTCTTTTTATTTTTATTCTTTTGACTAAGATATTTGATGTCCAACTCGATCATGCTAACACTTGGTTCACTGATGGAAGTCCTCATAGACTCAACTACATTGAGGTAGCAAGAAAGGGCATAGTCATTGGGAAAGGTGTAAACACCATGGCTCAGATTTGTGGAAGTTTGGTCAATAAGATCGGGACATTGGAACGTCAAAGTGGGGAAGGCTTGGGAAATTATGTTCATGAATATGGATCTATCATCATTGGTCCTAACCCGACACTCAAGTGCAAAGGTGATATTACAACTCAAGACATTCAATGCGTGAATAGGCTCAATGTCATCGAGGGAGTCCACTTCAGCCATAGGTGGGTTAGACACATTAAGTTCATTATTTTTCTCTAGACCTACATTGGAACTAGGTGCATATTGGTGAATAACATCAACATGTTTTTCTATGATCAACTCATCTTCCTCTGGAATGGCTCCCCATTCATAGTCATTTGATTCAGCTTCTGATTCAGGATCTCTAGGAAATCTTAGAGCATGAGTAAAGTCATTGTGAATACCCCAAGAAGGGTTACCCTCAATTTCTAATTTGAATTCATACTCATGGGAATCAGTTTCAGAATAACTACCACCTTCTTCTTGATCCTCTTGATTAGTTTTGAGATTAGCTGGTTCTTGCGTTGCAACTATCTCTTATTCTATAGTAGGTTCTTGTGTTTCTACTATGTTGATTCTTCTTATTGGATCATCTTCTGCCTCAAGAAGGTCTTTGATTTCTTGAGGAAAACATTCATAGGGGATGAGCTTTGAGCTGTCTGAATCACTATCTGAGGATTTTATTTCGTCCATCTTGAGAAGGGGTTCTCTTGGTGCAATTTGTTCTATGACATGAGAACAATTTCCTTTGAGGTGATAGGGTTTCTTCTTAAAGCCTAGGCCAATATTATTCTTATTTTCCCTACCCGTATGTGAAATAGGTGCCACAAGACCTTTTCCTCTGACTCCTAGAGGTCCTTGACCTGGATATCCCATCTTAGCTATCAATTTATTTCCTAGACTGTATGATTTAGAATGGATTTTTGGTGCTGTAGAGTCGCTAGTTTGAACATTGTGGGATTTAGATTCATCTTTGTATAGCCATGATAACATAGCTTCATCCTCTTCAAACTCTTTCTTGGATACTTGTTTTTCCATAAAATTCTTTTTATATGCTTCAAGAGGTTCCTTAGGTTCGGGCTTGGATTGTTTCAAATATTGTCCATATGACTTAGGTGAGATAGGGAGAGATGTCAAAGATAAGACTGGCTCTATAATATATTCTCCCATCCCATTTTCTTTGATATTGACCTCTTTATCAATGTCTTCCATTTTGGATGTTGAAGCAACATTTAGTTGTTCAGTAGAAGATTCTATGTTATTGGGAATAAGCTTATTAGCACTTTCCTTCAATGTATTGCAAGTTGTATTTAGATCTTCGGGGATAGTAACCTCTACTCCTTCATAAGGAAACTTCAAACATTAATGGTATGTAGAAGGAATAGCTTGTATTTCATGTATCCATGGTCTCCCTAGGAGGATGTCGTAGGCCAAAGGTAGATCAAGCACTTGACAGATGGTATCTTTGATAACTAGACCCACTCAGATGGGTAAGACAATGGTGTCTTTAGAAGATCTTTCTTGTTCATCATAGGCTTTTATGGTTATCTTCTTTTGAGGATCAATAGCCAATTCTAAAAATCCCAATTGTGTGATCAAGTTGTAAGAACAAATGTTTAGGCCAGTGCCCCCATCTATCAACACATGTTTGACTCTACGGTTCTGGATCAAGACCTCTATATGCAAGGGTTGGTTATGTGGGTGACTCAAGGAGTTGTCATCTTCCTCTAAAAAGGAGATATATTGTGGAGATGTAAGATGTCCAACCATAGTCTGGAACCTGTCTAAATCAAGGTCATCAGGAACATTGGAACTGAGAAAAGCTTTGCCTAGTATGGCTCTGTGAGCTGGGGATATTCGAAGCAACTCAAACATAGAGATTTTGGCATTAGTGTGCTAGAGTTTTTGAACAATGCTATAAGATGTAGGCCTTGTATCCTTTGGATTGGAAGATTTGGAAGCAGCCTTCTATTTGGAAGCAGATGAAAGATTGAAGGGCATCTTAGGGACATTAGATGAATTTGGGATTTGTCCTTTCAGATGTGCCTGAGCTTGTGATCGAGTAACTGCATTAGCTAAGGAATGATCTCTTTCTCTTCATACAATTGTGATGACATTGCAACTTTCAAAGAGACATGGTTCAACCATATTGATGACAACATTATTTCCAGGGTAGGCACAATTAACTTTTGCCCCCATATTAGGCTGAGAAGTTGAAACTCCTTGACCATGTTGTGGAAATGGTTCTGTAAATGCCATATGATCATTATTGCTCTTAGGATTGTCAACTATGATATCTGCCCTATCGATCAGATCTTGAATGGTGTGTTTCAACCATAAGCAGTTATTAGTTTTGTGACCTTTACCTTGATGGAAATCACAGAATTCATTTTCTCTCCACCAATGTGGCTTAGGGTCTGGATCAAATTGTTGGATTGATATCAAAGAGATGATGTTATCAGCCAGTAGAGTTCTCATAGCTGATTCTAAAGATTCTCCAAGAGGAGTGAACTTTCAATTTTTATCCCAAGATTTGTATTCTAGCTTCTTTTGGAATGGTTCGGATGACTTTTGTTCTAAAGCTTTAATGGCTTGGGAACGAAGAGTTAGGTTGTAGGCTAGTGCCTTTGATGGGGCACGGATAGTGTCAACAATGCCATCTATGATGATGCCTTTGTTCCTGTTCCAATTTTTGTTCTTATCTTTGGAACTAGATCCAGATTCATATTTTTCCTTTTGAAGCATGATATCTCCTTTCTTGACAAGTACTTTCTCAATCTTGATTGCATTATCTACCATTTTGTCAAAAGATGTATGATCTTGCATTTGTAATGGGTAGTTGATCTCTAGAACAAGGTTATTGATAAAGATTTTGAGTTTCTCCATTTCGGGAATTGGTCTAGCATATAGAGAGAACTTCTTTCGCCACCTCTTGAGGAATGTTAGGAATGGTTCTCCTAGATATTGCTTGAGGTTATAGATATCGATCATGGTGACTGGGTGTTGAATATTGTAGGAGTATTGTTGATAAAATACTTTAATCAACTCATCAAAATTTTTAATCATAGGAGGCAATCTAGAAAACCAATGAATGGATGCTCCACCCAGAGATCTAGGAAAGAGGTGCATCAGATAGGTCAGTTCATGCATGAACTCCATGGATTGTGTACAGAACTCTCTGACATGATCTTGAGGATCAGAGTGTCTATCATATTTATCATACTTCGGCATCTCCACTCTTTTTGGAAATGGCATCATGTACAAGTCTTTGTCAAATGGAAAAGGACATAGAGCCTCCATGGAGAACTCCTTGGGTTCCTTCTCTTTTTTGAGTTTATTTAGTTTGACTTGTAAAGCATGCATCTATTTCATCATGGCCATTATCAGAGTTTCTTCCTCATGTGTGATGATATCTTCGACATTAAAATTAGAAGGAAGCTTAGCTCCTTGATGAGCTAACTCCAAAAAGTATGTTTCTCTATTTTCTTTCAAGAAATGCCTCATCATTTTCTTGAATTCATCGTCATTTTGGTATCGGGCAATTTCTTCAGGTGTGGGTTCCTGATCTACACCATGTTGGGAATGAGCTCCTTGAGAGCCATGATCTGTCCCTGCTTGAGACATGGTAGGAGTTCTGGGACTCCCTGAGATAGATCGAGGAGGAGTTTGTTGATTACCTCTGTGGGTTGATGGAGGAGGTATGTAACCAGTTTTCAATCGAAAGTTGCCAAGACCGTCGTCCTCGTAAAGACTAGAATTGATGAGTTGCTCAAGAGTTGGACCCTGGATATTAGTCAAAGGAAAGGCCTGAAATGTCTCTCCTAATTTCTTGTGTGAGGAAGCTCTGGTTTCCACCATTAACCTTAGGTGAAGCGAAGAGAATAGGATGAAGACAACTAAAGAATGATTTGATGCAAGAAAATTAGATGATACAACCTTGTCAAGATTATGATTGGTTTGAAGATTCAATTAGACATGGGTGAAGGATACTATGCCCTAGATGTATGGGTAGATTTCCCAAAAGATAGCGGACATGAGTTCACAACACTTAGTCTATTTTTGAAGATTTGATAGAAGATTGATAGATCTAACAAGGTTTTGACACAAGATGAAAAGGACTCAAATCGATTAAATAGAAGGCTGAATTAAATTCCAAAGGCCACTTTTGGAAAATGATAGGATTTGCAATAGCTACTACTATGTTCCTAACATAGTGATTTGTTCGACAGATTCTGGAAATAGGCTGAAAAAGCTAAGTATCTAGCAATTTTCACAATTTTCTAACAACTTTTCAAATTTTTCCCAAATGACACTTTGTAGACTTGTATGACAATGGGTATGCTATGAAATGACATTTGAAAAGCTCATATGATAGTTGCAAAAACTCACACGACAGTTGCTAGCAGGATTTGAATTTTTGAATTTGATTGGCAGAAAGACTCGTACGACACTGGGTTCTTACCATACGACAGTTGGGTAGTAATGAAATGACATTTTATAAAAACTCATATGACTTTTTGACCTCCTGAGATGAATTTTGACTCCAGAAAGGAATTTCACTTCAAATTTTGCAAATTTAGGGTTTTTAGTTTTGGATTGTTTGCAAATGGTACTGTCCAAATTTGAAGAGTAGACTAGATTTGTTCATTTTTAGTAACCAAATAGATAAACAAGCACATAAAATAGCAAGCAAGTGATTTCAAGCACATCTAAAAATAATGAACAAGGGAAAAATCAACCTTGCACATGAATAATCAAGTGATTGAATTGTGCTAATCTCTAAGAGTGCTAATTTTTTATGTTCAAAAAAGTTTTGCAATAATGCACATATTCTTGAAAATGAAAATTTGGCCTCGTTATGGTTTTTAGTAATGGTCTGACTCTACAACTTTTATGATCTAAAGGGGTGAACTCCAATCCCAGCACACCAGGGTTTTGACACAGTCTAAGAATTTAATCAATCAGGAGCTCCTAGGGAGATCTGACAACCCAACAATGAACCACACCTATGAAGATTTCTTCCACAAGGACATTTATATAGCGATTGTCACTACCATGGAAAAAATGGCTATTACCACTTGAGGTTTTGTCAATGTGGTTGGCCTAATTAAGGGAATGTCCACTATGGTTAACCCTCTCTAAAGGTGACTCACAAAATATACCACATGGGGACTGGTTCCAGATTCAAGGATCTGAGTTTTTGATACTACCCAAAAAGGGAGTAGAGCATAGTCCTCTAGCCTTTTCACTTTTAACCAAGACAAAGCAGATAGATAAATCCAACACGCTAGATTAAGATTATCTCACAAAGATCTATGATGTCAACCCCTCATGATCTATCAACCTCTCCGGAGAGAGAATGTATCAATCAAAAGTTGAGGACATGCAAATCTAGTAGAACGTGAGACTCTCAAAGTATCCTCCCCACTCTCTCAAGATCCACAAATAGTGTTCATGGGGCCTAATTACTATGTGTAATAAAGATGTTGAAAGCAAACTATGTTTGTTTTTATAGCCCAAATGAAGTCTGTGATAGGAAAGCAATAAAAGTCACTCAAGCTAGACACATGAGATGTTTGTTTTAGATCCAAAATCAAAGTCTTATTAGCTAAGAAGATTACCTGAATTCCTCACAACGTGCTTAGTAGATTTTTACCTTTTTTAGCAATTCTTGCACTTTTTCCAATCAAAACCAGCAGGAGTCAATCAAAAACAAAGAATTTCAATTGTTAAGATTAGCCGTTAGTCAAAATTTGAAAACCAAATCTGACAAACTGCCCTGAAAAATGAAATGACAATGAAAACCTCGTGCCAAAATTCATACGACAATGGGTCTGCTTCTAGACGATAGTCCAAAAACTCGCATGACACTAGGTGTATGATGATATGATAGTTGAACTTCCAAATGACAGTGTGTACAGTCTCACATGATTCTTGATCCAATAGACTATCGTACGATAGTGGGTATAGTCTGAGATGACTTTTGTCAGAAACTCATACGAAAATTGTATGGACAGAATTTAAAAATCATAATTTTGGCTCAAAAATTGAGAAGAAAAGACATAAATTGATAGAATTGAATTGGAAACCCATATCAGGGCCCCACGATGGGTGCCATAAACGTGTGTGTGAATTTTGTACCCGATCCGTAGACACAACACTTTAATAAAACATTAGAGGTTAGCTTAAAATCAAAATCATGCAAGTAATTGAAAACTAATCTAACCAGGTGATTTACTGCCTTCTAGTAGATGCGAGTGTGAATTCTTAGATTATACTGAGATCAGTGACCTTGACGACACCTAAACGAAGGATTTGAATGCAAAATCTAGATATGTAATGAATGTAATTAATCTATTTTTTTGGATTTTTAGATGCAATAAGATGGTAATGAAAACTTGATATGAAATCTATGATATGTAAAAATTGATATGATATACTAATCTAGAAATGAAATTCTAATATGATATGCAATGCTATGTAAAATAATGATGATCTCACAAACTTGAATTCCCAAGATGATTCTTCAAGCCTCAATTGTTCAAATTCTTCAAATTTGATATGTTATGATTCCTACAGAGTAAGTTTATAAATTCATGAGATCTGATTATGAAGAGATGAGCCTTGATTTTATAGAAATCCAGGGCTTTGGAGGTGCATGAAAAAAAGCCATAAATCACTCAAATAACTCAGGTTGATTTTTGAGTTATTTTTAAATTAAAGATAATTAACTCACAAAAACATGCAAAAGCAAAGTTTAACTCAAAATACAGTTTAGATTTAATTGATAATTGATAGTTGTCTGCTTTTTTGATTGTGCATGTTTTATTTATGAATTAATTTAATAATAGAGTGATTTATTTCCAACTTAACTAATTTTGAAAAATAAAACAATAGATTTATGGGTTAATCAATCATTTAATCAAACTTTTATTCAAAAATAATATTATTAAAAATTGACAACTTGCTTTAATTAATTAAATAATAATTTAATCAATTGTTCATAGGATTTTGGATTTATCATCAAATTTAAATAATAATAATTTAGGAATAAATGTAATTAAGTTTAATTAAATAATTAAGTGGCAGTATTAAATCTAATTAATTAAATATTTAGAATATTCAATTAATCAAACTTTAGGATAAATAAGATTTATTGCCAAATAATCATTAAATTAAAGATAATTACGATAATTAGGAATATTGCTAGGAATATTCCCCGATGCAGAATTTAAGATAATCAATTAGGATTGGATGATGTTCAGATGTGCCTTAGGTTAGGACTTCGATGTCGATTTCGTTCGATTTGAAGATGTAGGAGGTTAATGAACCTATAGCCCATTTTTGGGGTATTACAAGGGGTAGTAAATACAGTCTTGAATTATTCTAATTCCTTAACCATAACCTGATTATATCCAGAAAAACCATCCATCATGGACATTAACTCTGATCTAGTAACCTTTTGCAGCATGTTTTCCATATTGGGTAAACCATAATTATCTTTCAATGAGTTTATATTCAAGTTCCTGAAATCAACACAAAGCCTAATATCACCATTCTTTTTCTTGACAGGAACTAGATTTGAAACCCAAGTGGAGTGCCTAATAGGCTTGATTATTCCAGCATCTATCATTTTCTTAGGCTCTCCTTGCATTTTGGGTGCCAAAGTAGGATTAACAGGTCTTAATTTTTGTCTAAAAGGTTTAGTACCTTCTTTCAATGGGATCTCATGTTGGAACAGGTCTTCTCTGTAAGCCTTCAGGTCTTCATAAGACCATGCAAAAACATGCCTAAACTTCCTGAGGAGATCAATCAGACTTTTTTGGGTTCTAGGGGATAAACACTTACCAATGTAAACCTCCTTAGGCACCATCCCTCCTTGTTCCCAAATTAATTTCCTCCAGATCATTTGATTTATCAGTGTTAGTAGAAAAAACTTTATCTTTATTGTCAGATGCACTCTCAAGAGAAACTAATCCTTTAAGGACCCTATTTGATTTCAGTTATAGTACCTCCTTTCCAAAAACAATTTCTTTCCCATTTATGGTGTCAACATAGGCACTAAAATCTATCTCTTTGTCACCAAAATGGGATTCAGACTGCAAAAAATCTTAGTATGTCCTGATCACCAGAAAAAACTTGCCAATTTTCCACATTGTCAGGGATAGAGGGTCTAGATTGAACCTCTATATTAGATATGTCTGCAAATGTAATATCTTTTGGCCTTAGAGCCACATTGGCTAACAAGTTAGCCATCCTATTCTGACTTCTTTCTACCCAAAAAATGTCAAATGCATTGAAACTTTCAAGTTCTTCCCACACTGCATTTATGTACTATTTTAATCTTTGATTCTTTGATGCATACTTTGATCTAACTTGGAAAACTATTAGTCTAGAATCACCCACCACTTTTAGACACTTTATGCCATGTCTTGATACTAACCTTAATCTAATCAAAAAAGCCTCATATTCTACAACATTATTTGTACATGAGAACAACAAAGTGAATGAAAACTTAAAAGTTTTACCATTTGGAGATATTAGCAATATTCTAGCTCCAAAGCCCTCCTTTGAGCTTGCTCCATCAAAGTACTTAGTCCATAGACTATCAAGGTCAGTCCAGTCCTCTTGGTTGTTAGATACAAGGGAAGATTCAACACCTTCTTTTGTTTCCTTATCCTAGACTTTGAAATAATTAATGTCAGTATCTAGGAAGCAATTCATGGTGTCTTCCTCCTCCTCAATCATGTGTGGAGTCCTAGGCTCCCTAGAAACCTTGATATTTTTTCCCTCAATGTTGAAAGTAGAAAATGATAAATCACATTGGATGTTGCCTCCCATAGAAGCACTCCACTTTCTAGACAATAACATCCCATACTAAGGAGGGATATCAACTACCAAAACACTCATAGTTAACTATTTGCCTGGGTATGTTGCCAACCTATAAGGTAAAGCCTTAATAGTGCCAACAACTGGTACCTCCCTTGAGTCCATAGCTTGACATCTCCCATGTGGAATGTCCACTTTCAATCCTAATGACTTCATGACTTCTGTAGGCATGACAGTGTTTGATGCTCCTGAATCAATCATACAATTTTTTAACAGTTTTCCATTTATTAGCAAAGTCAAAAAGAAAGGATCAACTATCCTAGATGATGTACTAACAACATTTGTGTCCAAATAGATTTGAGAAATTTTAGAGATGATTTCCCCACTATGATTTTTGTGTGTGTGAATTTTGTACCTGTTCTGTAGACACAACACTTCAGTAAAACATTAGAGGTTAGCAAAAATGAAAGTTGCAATGAATTGAAAGCTAAACTAATTAGGTGATTTACAACCTTCTAATAGGTGCGAGTATGATGTTCTCAGATTGTATCGAGATCAGTGACCTTGATGACACCTAAATGAAGGATTTGAATGCAAAAGATGGATATGGAATGTATGCAATTAATCTTTTTTTTTTCATTTTCTATGTCATGATATGATGAAAACTAATATGAATCTATGATATGTAAAAAAAATTGATATGCTATGATGATCTAACAAATGAAAACTAATATGATATGAAAAACTATGCAATATTGATCTCACAAAGCTTGGATTCACAAAGATGATTCTTTAGTCTCTAATTCAGCAACATGATTATGCAATTCTTGTGGATGATTTGTGAAGAGCTAAAGCCTTAATTTATAGAAATCCAGGGCTTTGAGGATGCATGAAAGAAAGCCATAAATCACTCAAATAACTCAGCTTGATTTTTGAGTTATTTTTAGATAAAGATAATTTAATTCACAAAAACATGCAAATCATGCAAAAATAGCTTTTTAACTTAAATTAGAAATTTAGATCAACTTTAAAACTCAAAAATGATGTTGAGTTCCAAAAAGTCAATAACTTCAATTGATTTTCTGATTTGGAGTTTAACTGCTCTTTGATTGTGCACATGGATAATTATGAATTAATAAATAAATAAAGTGATTTATTCTCAGCTTAACTGATTTTTGAAATAAAACAATTGATTTATGGGTTAATCAATCATTTAATCAAACTTTTATTCAAAAATAATATCATCAAATATGACAACTTGCTTTAATTAATTAAATAAGAATTTAATCAATTAATGATAGGAATTTTGATTTATTGTCAAATTTAAATAATAATACTTAGGAATAAATACAATTAAATTCAATTAAATAATTAAGTGGCAGAATTAAATCAATTAATTAAATATTCATCATATTCAATTAATCAACTTTAGGATAATTGTGATTTATCGTCAAATAACCATTAAATTAAAGATAATTAAGATGATTAGGAATATTCCCCGATGCAGAATTTAAGATAATCAATTAGGATTTGATGATGTTCAGATGTGCCTTTGGTTAGGACTTTGATGTCGATTTCGTTCGATGTGTCGATATAGGAGGTTAATGAACCTATAGTCCATTTTTTGAGTATTAAATTTTACCCCTCTTTGAATTGTTGTGTGAAGCGCAGTGGTTCAAAGATAGTCTGTGTTTGATAGAGATATGAAACTGATTCGAAATTGATAATTGACATGAGACAAAAGCTGATTGAAAGATTTGATATGAAGATAATAGGTCCTGAATGACCAAAGATAATGTTAACTATAACAGCGATGAACCAATGAAACAAAAGCATCAAAACGCCTGATTCTGAACCTTATGATTATGAAGAAGTGAGTGACCGATTCCAGACTCAATTGTCCTTAGAAGAATCACGTAGGTATCACATCTGAACCCTTCAGTTACCGAAGAACCAAGGAAATAACACTAATGAACCGATGGTTACAAAAAGCTGATATAGTTTACAAGATTAAGAGAATACCAGATTGATATGGATCTTGATGAATCTGATATGCCCTGAGTGATGATTGATTTTCCCTGAGCGATCAGGTCTTTTGATGAATCAGTAACTAGACGTGGTTGTTGTCTTGATTACTAAGGAAAGATATGATCCCAAAATTTAATTATAGACTTTAATTGATATGCAATACCATGCCCCCTTCAGGATTAAAATTGAAATCTGACAAGAAAAGTCACCGTTGATAGTTCAAAAGCATGTTAATTGAATTGAGAAGTGGTTAAACACGTCCGGGAATGCATTCTGCATCGTTTGGAGGTGCAAAAGACCAAGTTTGACTAGGTTTGACCATGAGTTGACCATAATTGACCAAGTTGAAATTTTGATAGTTTGATGTAAGATAATCAATTAAGTTGAATACTGGATTTATGTGATGATGGAAGGTCGATTATGCAAGTAGTGAATAATATAAACGATCTCAGATTTTGATTTTGATCCCGAAAAAGGATTCTACTTGCTGTTTCGTTGAAGGAACCTTCTTGTAAGATTCAGCTCTCTGTTAGATTTGAAGATGTGATTGAAGAATCATTTAAGCATTGAAGTTCGTTTAACCATTGTGAGATCATGCAGACATGCAAAATGCAAAGAAACATGCAAAATGAAACGCAACCTAAGACCTAGGACCTACGCACTAATCATATGTCAATTTGTTATCATCATTAAACTTTTAGGTAACCGAATAAATCAATACAATGCCCACTAGCTATGAAACCATAGACATATGAATATCGATTTGTATGCGTAGGAATCAATACAACACCCACTGATTAGGAAACCATGGATATATGAATATTGATTTTGTTTTCAGAATGTCAGATTAGATATAAGCACCAAGGCACAAGCGCCAGGATGATCAGAATATCATGTCCATTTTGATATAGCAATTTGTATAAGCATCAAAACATAAATGTCATGATGACTTGAATACACCTTGTGTTACAAACACATCAAATAGTCAAGAGATCATTCTAAATCCAGTGTGAATTACCCATAGTGACCCTTTATCATTCACATCCTTAGGCAAGATCGTGTTTCACAGTAGGAGAAAGAACTTACTCAAAAAAGATAATAGTTAGATCAAACTTCCTTGAATTTTCTAGGTATCAATGGTCGAGGTACGCATGGCCATCTAATTTGAGATAGAGGCTCTTACAGTCGGACACCATTTCAATCCAGAATGTCCAAAGTTGTTAGATTTTCACATACAAGCAGAAGATAAAGAAAAGATTATGCCCCCAGTCATCACTCTCTAAATCCTGTAAAGGACATCATCGAAGAGCTTGTGGGAACACAATATGCAAAAATCTCAATGCGAATCAGTAAGCATACAAGGAGATAAAAGAATGAAAAAGCATAGATTATTTTCAGTTTGATGTTTGATTGCGTTGTTGTAGATGCAAAATCCTTTCTGGAGACGAGACTGACTAACTGACTCAAATGAAGCTTCAAATGACTCTGACTGGATATGATACATCTAAGATACATTGGAGACCATAGGATATAACATTGATTGCCCCCAAGTGTTAAGCATTGATAAGGTACAGATGCTTGAGCTGATTGGTTTACAAATCGACTTATTGAAAATAGGAATGTGGAAATAAATCGGGAGATATGTACAAACTAAAGCAAGACTAAAAGTTGGGAAAGACCAAGATTGCGCTGTAGATGGAGCATTTTGAAACAAGTGGCACCCATTTGCCAGGTTTTCACCATCTTGGCAGAGATTCTATTTTTGCTACCAAGGCGCCTATTTCCAGGTTTTCACCAAGGCACTTTTTCTTTTTCTCATTTTTTTTTTGTATTTTTCATTTTTTTCAATTTTTTTTGTACTTTTGATATATTTTTATTTTTTTTGTGAATCATCAAGGTTCCTATTGCTAGGTTTTCACCAAGATGTTCATTTTTTCAGGACTTTTTCCAATTTTAAAGATTTTTTCAGGACATTTTATCATACACTGAATGCTTTAGGCATAGAATTTCTTCAAATGGAGAACATTGATTGGTTCTCGGAGCTGTTCTCCTTCAATTTTTGAGAGTTGATAGGCACTAGAGCCAAAAGTAGTAGTGATTACAAAGGGACCCAACCAGTTGGGTTCAAACTTCCCCTTGTGTTCTCGATGTGATTGATTTTTAGGGTTCTCTCTCAGGACTAGATCACCAACCTAAAATTCTCTGTGTCTGACTTTCTTGTTGTAGCCTCTAGACATTCTTTTCTAATACACTCTGAGATGATCATATGCTTCTTGTCTATGCTCATCTAGTAGTTCAAGTTCTTGCAACCTAGACACTCTATAGTCATCATCAGTTACTAGACCATGCATTCTGATTCTTAGTGATGGGATTTCAACCTCAATAGGTAGTACCACTTCAGACCCATAAACTAAAGTGAAAGGTGTAGCCCCAGTAGGTGTTTTGATACTTTTTTTGTAGGCCCAGAGAGCTAGATTGATCATGAGATGTCAGTCTCTTCCTATTTTATTAACTATTCGATGTAAGATTTTCAATAGATTCTTATTAGAAGCCTCTTCTTGTCCATTCCCTTGAGGATAGTAGATAGAAGACCAACGTTGTGTGATCTTGAATTTAGAACATAGATCATCTACGTCTTTGTTCTTGAATTGTCCACCATTATCTATGATTATGGAATGAGGTATCCCATATCTACATATGATATAATTCAATATGAACATAGATATTTTCTTTCCAGTTGCTCATGTCAAAGGGACTGCTTCTACCCATTTTGTAAAATAATCTGTAGCTATGATTATATGGGTATGTCCATTAGAAGAATGAGGATGGATAGCTCCTATAAGATCAAATGCCCATTGGTGAAAAGGCCATTGTGTAGTAAAGGGAATTAGATCTCTCCCTGGAGCAAGAATTAGGTTGCCATGTACTTGACACTTTTGACAATTCTTAGCAAATTTGATAGCCTCTTTCTCCATTTTAGGCCAATAGTACCCAGCCCTAATAAGTTTTTGAGCTAGTGTTTAAACCGTTCAAGTGTGACCCACAAATACCATCATGGACTTCCGCTAACGCATGTTGAGACTCTTCCCATTCTAAACATCTAAGTAGTGTACCATCTACACCTCATTTGTATAGATCATGACCAATGATGAGATTTCGGGAGGCATTTTGGATAAGGTATCTCTTTTCATGGTGGTTGAAGGTATCGGGAATGATTTGGTCTTGGAGATAGGAAAATAGGTTTTTGTATCTGGATGAATCATCACCTACAATAGTGCAAATCATGTGGGTTTCAAGGGAATCATATGTAGGCTAAGATAATGCTTCCACTAGGAACTCGTAGCGTAGCTCATGTTCAGGCTGCTGTAATAAAGTAGATAGTGTTGCCATTGCATCGGCAGCCTTACTCTCTGTTCTAGGAATTTTCTCAAATGTGATAGATATGAAATACTTCTTTAAATCATCTACCATTCTCTTGTAAGGAATGATATTTTCATCTTTATTTTGGTACACATCATTGACTTGATGAATAACAAGTTGAGAGTCTCCATGAATGTGTAGCTCTGTTACTCTCCATTCAATTGCTATTTTCATACCATTCAAAAGGGCTTCATATTCAACAATATTGTTTGAAAAAGGAAACTTTAATCTGAATGCTTTTGGGATTGAGTATCCTTGAGGAGTTATGAACAATATCCCTGCTCCAAATCCATTTTGTGTATAGGAGCCATCAAAGAATAACTGCCATTCTCTAGAAGAAAGAGTCATGATAGAGGAATCTGGAAATTCCATTTGCATTGGTGTATCATCAATCATAGGTCCATCTACTAATTGATCAGCAATAACCTGTCCTTTGATAGCTTTTCAATCCACCTATTCAATGTCAAATTCACTTAAGAGCATGACCCATTTAGCTAATCTACCTGTGAGGGTAGCTTTGCTTAGAAGGTACTTGAGTGGATCAATCTTAGCTACCAAATGTGTGGTATGAGCTAACATGTAATGTCTTAGTTTCTGTGATGCAAAGATCATAGCTAGACAAGCTTTCTCAATCATTGAATAATTCTTCTCATATGAAACCAATGTTCTACTGATATAGTATATAGCTCATTCCTTTTTATTCTCATCATGATGTGCTAGCAATGCCCCCAGTGATGTATCTATAGAGGAGACATATAAGATCAATGGCTTCCCATGAATAGGAGGCATCAAGATAGGAGGATTTGATAGATATTTCTTGATATGGTCAAAGTTCTTTTCACATTCTTCATTCCATGCAAAGGTCACACCTTTATGTAATATTTTTGTAAAAGGTTGTGATATATCAGCAAGCTATGATATAAATCTTTTGATAGATTGAACTCTTCCTTGCAATGTCCTCATTTGACTAATATTCTTGGGAGGTTGCATCTCTATTATAGCCTTGAATTTAGCTGGATCAACTTCAATGCCCTTCTTTGAAACTATGTATCCTAAGAGCTTTCCAGAAGTAACACCAAAAGCACACTTCTTAGGATTTAGTCGGAGACTCAACTTTTCCATTCTGTCTAGGATCATGCTTAAGTCCTTTAGATGTTCAGTTCTAATCATAGATTTTGCTAAAGTATCATCAACATAATCTTCCATAGTTCAATGCATCATGTCATGGAAAATAGATGTCATTGCTCTTTGATATGTAGCACCAGCATTTGTAAGCCCAAATGGCATGACATTCCAACAGAAGGTACCCCATGCACATGTGAAAGTAGTTTTCTCTTGATCCTCTGGAGCAATTTTTATTTGGTTATATCCAGAGAAACCATCCATTAAGGAATACATCTCGAAACCCGCAGTCATGTCCACTATCATATCAATGTTAGGTAGTGGAAAATCATCCTTAGGGCACGCTCTATTCACATCTCTAAAGTCTATGCACACTCTAATTAAATGATCTGGTTTAGAAATAGGTACAATATTGGAGATCCACTCTGCATAGTCAATAACTCGGATGAATCTAGCTTTTAGGAGCTTCTCTAATTCAGCTTTTACCAAGAGTGCAATGTGAGGATGCATCTTTCTCAACTTTTGTTTAACAAGTTTGACATTTGGAGCTATAGATAAATGATGCATTGTAAGATTAGGATCCAATCCTGGCATATCTGAATATTTCCATGCAAAGTTGATCTTTTTCTCTATTAGGAGTGTAGTAAATTTTTGTTTCTCTTCTTCTGATAATGATTGTGCTACATGTACCAATTGTGGTTCCTCTGTTGTACCCAAATTGATAGATTGAGTGGGCTCAATTAGAACTGGAGATCTATCCTATAAATGAATTAGAAGGACATCAAATATCTCATCCTTAGGGGCCTCAAAGAGGTTTTCACCTTTGGATATGTCTTTTATTTTTCCTTTTGTAGGTTCTAAGACTGCCACAAAGTGGTTTTCACCATCAGAACTCTTTTTCTTTTTATTCTTATTCTTATTTTTCTGACTAAGATATTTGATGTCCAACTTGGTCATGTTGACGCTCAGTTCACTAATGGAAGTCCTCATAGGCTCAACTACATTAAGGTAGCAAGCAAGGGCATAGTCATTGGGAAAGGTGTAAACACCATGGCTTGGATTTGTGGAGGTTTGATCAATAAGTTCTAGATATAGGATAGTCAAAGTGGGGAAAGATTGGGAGATAGTGTTTATGGATATGGATCTATCATCATTGGTCCTAACCCGACACTCGAGTTTAAAGGTGATATTAAAACTTAAGACATTCAATTCGTGAATAGGCTCAATGTCATTGTGGGAGTCCAATTCAGACATACGTGGATTAGACTCGATAGGTTCATCATTTTTCTCTAGAATTACATTGGGCTTAGGTGCAAATTGGTGAATAACATCAACATGTTTCTCTGTAATAAGCTCATCTAGTTCTAGAATGACTCCCCATTCATAGTCATTGGATTCATCTTTTGATTCGAGATCTCTAGGAAATCTTAGAACATGAGTGATGTCAGGGTGAATACCCCAAGAAGGGTTACCCTTAAATTCTGATTTGAATTCATACTCATGGGAATCTGTCTCAGAATCACTACCACCTCCCTCTTGATCCTCTTCTTCATTGTTTGTGAGATTAGCTGGTTCTTGTGTTGCAACTATCTCTTGATTGATAGTAGGTTCTTATGTTTCTACTACATTAATTCTTTTGATTGGATCATCTTTATCATCAAGAAGGTCTTTGATCTCTTTAGGAAATTATTCATAGGGGATGAGTTCTAAGATGTCTGAATCACTATCTGATGGTTCTGTTTCTTCTTTCTTAAGAAGAGGTTCTCCTGGGGCAATCTACTCTATGACATGAGAACAATTACTTTTGAGGTGGAAGGGTTTCTTTTTAAAGCCTAAGCCAACTTTGTCTTTATTTTCTCTACCAGTATGTGGGAGAGGTGCCTCAAGACCTTTTCCTCTTACTCCTAGAGGTCCTTTACTTGGATATCCCATCTTAGCTATCAATTTATGTCCTAGACCATATGACTTAGAAGGGATCTATGGTGCTGTAGAGTCGCTAGTTTGAACATTGTCGGATTCAGATTCATCTTTGTATAGCCATGATAACACAGCTTCATCCTCTTCAAACTCTTTCTTGGATACTTTTTCTGCCACAAAATTCTTTTTATATGCTTCAAGAGGTTCCTTAGGTTCGGGCTTGGACTGTTTCAAAGATTGTCCATAAGACTTAGGTGAGATAGGGAGAAATGTCAAAGATAAGACTGGCTCTATAATATATTCTCCCATCCCATTTTCTTTGATATTGACCTCTTTTGCAAGATCTTCCATTTTAGATGTGGATGCCTCTTTAGTTGATTCAATGGAAGATTCTTTGTTATTAGGCACAAGCTTATCTGCACTTTCCTTCAATGTATTGCCAGTTGTATTTAGATATGTGGGGATAGTAACCTCTACTCCTTCATAAGGAAACTTCAAACATTAATGGTATGTAGAAGGAATAGCTTACATTTCATGTATCCATGGTCTCCCTAGGAGGATGTTGTAGGCCAAAGGTAGATCAAGCACTTGAAATATGGTATCTTTGATAACTGGACCCACTCGGATGGGTAAGACAATGGTACCTTTAGAAGATCTTTCTTGTTCATCATAGGATTTTATGGTTATCTTCTTTTGAGGATCAATAGCCAATTTTGAAAATCCCAATTGTGTGATCAAGCTGTAAGAACAAATGTTTAGGCTAGCGCCCCCATCTATCAACACACATTTGACTCTACAGTTCTGGATTAAGACTTCTATATGCAAAGGCTGATTATGTGGGTGACTCAAGGAGTTGTCATCTTCCTCTGAAAAGGATATATAGTGTGGAGATGTAAGATATCCAACCATAGTTTGGAACCTATCTAAATCAAGGTCGTCAGGAACATTGGAACCGAGCAAAGCTTTGTCTAGTATGGCTCTGTGAGCTAGAGATATTTGAAGCAACTCAAACATGGAGATTTTGGCATTAGTGTGTTGGAGTTGTTGAACAATGCTATAAGATGTAGGCCTTGTATCCTTTGGATTGGAAGATTCGGAAGTAGCCTTCTGTTTAGAAGTAGATGAAAGATTGAAGGGCACCTTAGGGACATTTGATGAATCTAGGATTTGTCCTCTCAGATGTGCTTGGGCTTGTGATCGAGTAACTGCGTTGGTGGATTGATTTTGTCTATCTCTTCTTACAATTGTGATGACATTGCAATGCTTTGAGAGATAGGGTTCAACCATATTGATGGTAGCATTATTTCTAGGGTAAGCATAATTGACTTTTGCCCCCATATTAGATTGAGAAGATGAAACTTCTTGACCATGTTTCGGAAATGGTTCTTTGAATGTTGTATGATCATTATTGCTCTTAGGATTGTCAACTATGATGTCTCCACTATCGATCAGATCTTGAATGGTGTGTTTCAACCATAAGCAGTTATTAGTTTTGTGACCTTTACCTTGATGGAAATCACAGAATTCATTTTCTCTCCACCATTTTGGCTTAGGCTCAGAATCAGGGGGTCAGATTTCTAGCAAAGAGATGATGTTATCAGCCAGTAGAGTTTTCATAGCTGATTATAAAGATTCTCCAAGAGGAGTGAACTTTCATTTTTTATCCCAAGATTTGTATTATGGCCTCTTTTGAAATGGTTCAAAAGAATTTTTTCCTGAAGCTTTTATAGCTTGGGAACCAAGAGTCAGATTGTAGGCTGGTGCCTTTAATGGGGCATGGATAGTATCAACAACACCATCTGTGATGATGCCTTTGTTCTTGTTCCAATTTTTGTTCTTGTCTTTAGAACTGGATCCTGATTCATACTTGTCTTTTTGAAGTGTGATTTCTCCTTTTTTCACAAGCACTTTTTCAATTTTGATAGTATTATCCACCATCTTATCAAAATATGTATGATCTTTCATTTGTAGAAGATAATTGATTTCTAGAACAAGGTTATTGATGAAGATTTCTAGTTTTTCTATTTCTAGAATAGGTCTGGCATATAGAGAGAACTTCTTCCTCCATCTCTTGAGAAATGTTAGGAATGGTTCCCCTAGATATTGCTTGAGATTACAGATATCAATCATGGTGACTGGATGTTGAATATTGTAGGAGTATTGCTGATAAAACAATTTGATCAATTCCTCAAAAGTTTTTATAGTAGAAGGTAATCGAGAGAACCATTGAATGGCCGCTCCTCCCAGAGATCGAGGGAAGAGATGCATCAAATAGGTTGGTTCATGCATGAATTCCATTGATTGGGTACAGAATTCTCTGACATGGTCTTGAGGGTCAGAGTGTCTATCATACTTATCATACTTGGGCATCTCCACTCATTTCAGAAATGGTGGCATATACAAGTCTTTGTCAAAAGGAAAAGGGCATAGAGCTTCCATGGAGAACTCCTTGGGATCCTTTTCTTTCTCAAGGCTGTTAAGTTTGACTTGCATGGCATGCATCTATTTCATAATAGCTATGAGTGGAGTTTCTTTCTCATGTGTAATGATATTTTCCACATTAAATTTTTGAGGAATTTTAGCTCCTTGATGAGCCAATTGTAAAAAGTATGCTTCTCTATCTTCTTTCAAGAAATGCTTCATCATTCGTTTGAAGTTATCATCATTTTGATAGTGAGCAATTTCTTCAACTGTGGGTTCCTAATCTACACCATGTTGAGATTGAGCTCCTTGAGAGCCAAAGTTTGTCCCTGATTGAGACATGGTAGGAGTTTGTGGACTCCCTGGAATAGATTGATGTGGGGTTTGTTGGGTACCTTCGTGAGTTGATGGAGGAGGAATGTAACCAGTTTTTAATCGAAAGTTTCCAAGACCGTCATCCTCGTAAAGACCAGAATTGATGAGTTACTCAAGAGTTGGACCCCTGGTAGCAGTTATAGGTAAGGTCTAGGACACTTCTCCAGATTTCTTGTGTGAGGAAGCTCTAGTTTCCACCATTAACTTTGAGTGAAACAAAAGAATAAGATCCAGATAACTGAAGAATGAATTGAATCAAGATGATCGGATGACGCAACCTTATCAAGCTTTGACTAATTTGAAGATTTGATTAGACATGGGTGAAGGATACTGTGCCCTGGATGTGTGGGTAGATTGCCCAAAAAATAGCAGACGTGAGTTCACAACACTTAGTCTATTTTTGAAGATTTGATAGAAGATTGATAGTTATGACAAGGTTTTGACACAAGATGAAAAGGACTCAAATCGATTAAATAAAAGGCTGAATTGGATTCAAAAGGCCACTTTTGGAAAATGATAGGATTCTCAATAGCTACTACTCTATTCTTGACATAGTGATTTGTTCGACAGGTTCTGGAAATAGGCTGAAAAAGCTAAGTATCTGGCAATTCTGACAATTTTCTGACAAGTTTCAAAAATTTCCCAAATGACACTCTGCAGACTGGTACAATAGTGGGTATGCTATGAAACGACAATTGAAAAGCTCGTACGATAGTTGCAAAACTCGCACGATAGTGGGTATTCTATTAAATGATAATTGAGAAGCTCGTACGACAATTACTAGCAAGATTTGACTTTTTTTGAATTTGACTGGTAGAAAGACTCGTACGACACTAGGTTCCTTACCATATGATAGTTGGGCAGTGATAAAATGACATTTGACAAAAACTCGTATGACTTTCTAACGTCCTGAGATGACTTTTGGCTCCAGAAAGGAATTTCACTTCAAATTTTGAAAATTTAGGGTTTTCAGTTTCAGATTGTCTACAAATTGTACTATCTAGATTCAAGGATTGTAATAGATTTGTTCATTTTTAGTAACCAGATATATAAACAAGCATGCAAAAAAGTAAGCAAATGATTTCAAGCATGTCTGAAAATAATGAACAAGGGCAAAAGCAACCTTGCGCATGGACAATCAAGTGATTTTATTTGTTCTAATCCTCAGAAGTGCTAATTGTGTATGTTCCAAAATGTTTTGCAATGACACTCATATACCCTAGAAAAATTAAAATTTTGCCTCTCTAGGTTTTTTAGTAATGGTTTGACTCTACAACTTTTATGATCCAAAGGGGTGAACTCCAATCCCGTCACACCAGAGTTTTGACATAGTTTGAGAATTTAATCAATCAAGAGTTGCTAGGGAGATCTGACAGCCCAATAATGAACCACACCTATGAAGATTTCTTCCACAAGGACATTTATATAGCTATTGTCACTACCATGGTGAAAATGGCTATTACCGCTTGAGGTTTCGTCAACATGGTTGACCCAATTAAGGGAATGTCCACTATGGTTAACCCTCTCTAAAGGTGACTCACAAGATGTACCACATGGAGACTAGTTCTAGATTCAAGGATTTGGGTTTTTGGTACTATCCAAAAAGGAAGTAGAGCATAATCCCCTAGCCTTTTCACTTTTAACCCAAAAAAAGCAGACAGATTAATCTGACACGCTAAGACCAAGATTATCTCACAAAGATCTATGACGTCAACCCCTTATGATCGATCAACCTCTCCGAAGAGAGAATGTCTTGATCAAAATTTGAAGACACATGGATCTAGTGGAACGTGAGACTCCCTCAGTATCCTCCCCACCTACAAGGGATCCTTCGTTGAGAAGAGTTTCGTTGGAAATCCACTCTCTCAAGATCCATAAATAGTGTTCATGGGGCCTAATTACTACGTGCAACAAAGATACTAAAAGCAAACTATGTTCATTTTTATAGCCCAAATGAAGTCTGTGATAGGAAAGCAATAAAAGTCACTCAAGCTAGACAAATGAGATGTTCATTTTAGATCCAAAATCAAAGTCTTATCAGCTAAGAAGATTACCTGAATTCCTCGCAATGTGCTTAGTAGATTTTTACCTATTTTTAGCAATTCTTGTGCTTTTTCCAAACAAAACTAGCAGGAGTCAATCAAAAATAGCAAATTTTAGTTGTTAAGGTTAGCCGTTAGTTGAAATCTGAAAATCAAATTTGACAAACTGCTCTGAAAAATGAAATGACAATGAAAACCTGGTGCCAAAACTCATACGACAATGGGTTACCTCCCAGATAACAGTCCAGAAACTCATACAACACTGGGTTACCTCCCAGATGATAGTCCAGAAACTCATACGACACTAGGTATCAGATCATAGGATAATCAGGCTTTCAAATGATGATGTTTTTATGATGATATGAGCCTCAATCAAATCAACTGTCGTACGACAATGGGTATCTCCTTATACAAGTTTCTGACAAAACTTGTATGACAACTGTATGGACAAAAATTAAAAATTGCAATGTACGGACAATTTTGATAGAAAAAGTGCCAAAAAAAAATTTAGAAACAAAAAATAAAGTCCTACAGAGTAACCAGAACCCTTGAAACCCTTAACCTCAAAAGATGGAAAATTGATAGAAATGAAGGGAAACCCATTTCAGGGCCCCACGGTGCGCGACAAAAATGTGTGTGTGAATTTTGTACCTGTTCTATAGACACAACACTTCAATAAAACATTAGAGGTTAGCAAAAACAAAAGTTGTAATGAATTGAAAGCTAAACTAACCAGGTGATTTACTACCTTTTAATAGGTGCGAGTATGATGTTCTCAGATTGTATCAAGATCAGTGACCTTGACGACACCTAAATGAAGGATTTGAATGCAAAAGATGGATATGGAATGTATGCAATTAATCTATTTTTTTTATTTTCTATGTAATGATATGATGAAAATTGATATGAATCTATGATATGTAAAAAAAACTGATATGCTATGATGATCTAACAAATGAAAACTAATATGATATGAAAAGCTATGCAATATTGATCTCACAAAGCTTGGATTCGCAAAGATGATTCTTCAGTCTCTAATTCAGCAACGTGATTATGCAATTCTTGTGGATGATTTGTGAAGAGCTAAAGCCTTAATTTATAGAAATCTAGGGCTTTGAGGATGCATGAAAGAAAGCCATAAATCACTCAAATAACTCAGCTTGATTTTTGAGTTATTTTTAGATAAAGATAATTTAATTCACAAAAATATGCAAATCATGCAAAAATAGCTTTTTAACTTAAATTAGAAGTTTAGATCAACTTTAAAACTCAAAAATGATGTTGAGTTCCAAAAAGTCAATAACTTGCATTGATTTTCTGATTTGGAGTTTAACTACTCTTTGATTGTGCACATGGATAATTATGAATTAATAAATAAATAAAGTGATTTATTCTCAACTTAACTAATTTTTGAAATAAAACAATTGATTTATGGGTTAATCAATCATTTAATCAAACTTTTATTCAAAAATAATATCATCAAATATGACAACTTGCTTTAATTAATTAAATAAGAATTTAATCAATTAATGATAGGAATTTTGATTTATTGTCAAATTTAAATAATAATACTTAGGAATAATTATAATTAAATTCAATTAAATAATTAAGTGGCAGAATTAAATCAATTAATTAAATATTCATCATATTCAATTAATCAAGTTTAGGATAATTGTGATTTATCGTCAAATAACCATTAAATTAAAGATAATTAAGATGATTAGGAATATTACTAGGAATATTCCCCAATGTAGAATTTAAGATAATCAATTAGGATTTGATGATGTTCAGATGTGCCTTTGGTTAGGACTTTGATGTCGATTTTGTTCGATGTGTCGATATAGGAGGTTAATGAACCTATAGCCCATTTTTGGGGTATTACAATTTTCACTTTCCTCCTCAACAACAGCTATTTGTTTATTAGTCTCATTTGTCTTCTAGATATCTATAGAAATCACAGCATTTACCCAATTAAGAGCCTTTTCTTTATGTTCTTCTATCCTCATCATCTCAAGCAAAGGGACCTTAACAGTGATTTGTGAAAGCAACTTTCTCATATCAATAGTAACATACTTTGAATTAATCACATCTTGTTTTATATTGACAACCTCTTTATTCTCTCCTTGTGTAGATGTGTTGGGGTGCTCCTTGCTTTGGATTTTAACCTCCTTCTGTAAAGAAGGAACAACCTCCTCTGGGGATTTAGTTTTCACTTTATAAAAAACATTTGGATTAGTAAATTTAACATTCTTCTTTATTTTGACTTTGCTAACAACATCAGCAACCTTCTACTTGTCCTCGGATAACTTGGCATCCTTCTCTGATTTCTTAATAAAAATACCAGCAGGCTTCTGATTTGGGTCACATACTACCCTATTTCTTAAATTGTATTTGGTTTTAGCCTGAGTAACCATATTTGTTATTATTTGAGCAATTTCATCATCAGATGGTCGTCTTAAAACAATTGTCTCTTCATCTTTCAATGCATTGCACTGGACATCATCTAACTTATCATCTTCTTCATCTAAAAAGATCTGTTGATAATATGATTCATTTCTAACTTGAGAATTTGAAACATCTTGATTCTCATCCTCCTCAGTAGAGTAAACTTCACCCCAAAGATGGGAGGAGGTCATACCACAACCCTGATCATCATAAGGCTCTTCCTCATTGTTCTCTTGTTCTTCTTCTGCAGACACACTCTGAGATACTGCACAATAATTAGGGTTATGTGGTGATTGACACACAATGCACCATGGGACCTCCTCAATCATATTCACTGAATTTCTTTGCAAGGGATCAAGAGTCTTGTCATTTGGTTTATCCTTCCTTTTTGGGAGTATAGGTTTCCCATCTTTCCATTGACTATTATAAGGATAATTCTGCATTCTTGGCAGTCTGTTAGGATTATTAAAAATAGGCCTATCATTTCCTACAACCCTATTGTTTTTGTTTTCACCAAGTTTTAAGTCTTTTATGGCTTTCAAAATCTGCTTTAAACTATCATCCTCCTTTGGCTTTACATTTGTAGGCTTTCCCGGTTCCTTTCTATTCAACATTTGTGACTTACTGTCATCCCTTCTTCCCAATTTTCTTGATATTCTCTAGTTGCTCTCTATATTTATAACTAATTTATAAGCTTCCCCAAGATTCCTAGGATTCTTATCTCTCAAGAGGTACCCCATTTTAGGATCAAAAGCATTTAGATAAGTGACAAGACAAACCCTATCATCTAACCTGATAATTTGCAAAAGCTTATGCATGGCCTTTTGAAACCTAACATTAAATTCAATAACATCCTCATTAAATTTTTTGTTAATGTTATTAAATTCATTCAACATAAAAAAAAATTTTGTCTTATCACCATATTGTTCTTTAAAATAGTGTTTGTGTTGATCCCATGAACCTATGCTACCATGTGGCAATGCCCTGAACCAATCCCTTGAATCTTTAGTTAAGGATTGAACAAACAACTTCATTATTACATCATCAGGCTCAATATTATAGTCATCAATCACATCAATGAATTTCTTGAAGTGTTCTTCACAAGTGACAACATTACTACCAGTGAACTTTGGTAGTTGTTATACACTAAGTTTGCACCCTTGTTTCAAGCTCTCTTGGTCTTGATAACCTAGTATAACATGTGAATCATCTCCAGGTGTGGGACCTATGCTAACTGAGATGAAACCTCCAGGTTCTAGGCTAGTTCCTCTTGGATAATCACCTTAATTTGATTCTTGATAGGAAAGTAAACTCTTGAGGGAAAAGGGATAGAAGGAATGCTTAAAAGGGAAATGACTAAAAGCAAACTACCTACTAGGTGATACACCAAAATGAAATGAACACAATATATTGACCAAATTAGCATTAAGGCTCTCAGATCTAATAGAACACAGTCTTCCTAAATAGGCTTGCATAAATGTTTCATAGAGAGGCCTGAACAAAAGACACGGACTGTGACCTACAAGCAAACATTCTCTTCAGCAAAAGGGCACAGGAATGAGACAAAATGATAGGGGGTTGAAGTATACTCACAAACTCACTCAAATCAAATTAGACATAGTAGTGCACAAATAAGCTGAAAGAAAGAAGGGCTCTGGAACTCAAAGATTTCTCTAACAAAGCCAATATATTATACTCATTAAGAGAAATACAACCAAGGGAAAGACCAGAGGGTAGAACAAATGCCATGGATAGCCTCTATTGAATCTGAGATTTCAATGAAAGGTTACAGTCTGTAAGAGCCAGACGGCAGAATAAATGCCATAGATAACTCCCAAGAAAGAGAAACTCTTTTTACAAAATGTAAACTCTGAGCTCTAAAAGCTCCAAAAAATTAATATATACATCTCCTTTATTGCACACAGGCAGGAGCAAAATATCTAATTAGGGTTACATAGATTTTTCATAGAATAATAGCAAACCCTAATTCTATCATTTCTGATCATAAATGCATTATTGAAATATCTTGGTTGATCAGATATCTATCTCTGCACATAATTCCATCACCATAACTACCTCTAAAAAGGTCGGTCGATCCATCTACCTCCCTTCAAGTCGGGTTCGCCATAACTGTTCAAATCTGGTACTTCTCAGATATTTTGAATTTAAAAATATAAATGGTCATAGGTGGCACCAAGATTTTCCTTATCAATGGCTGATATTCAAACTTGATCTATCTTTAAAATGTAACCATTAGATCTTTCCACTTTACCTGGGCACCACTCCTGATCTTAACCCTAACTTTGTATTCACCTCGTGTTCTCTTTAACTTTAGTCGCTAGAACTCTTGACCTTTTTATTAACCGTAGCCTCATCCAGTGATCACATGATAAGCATTGATCTTACTATAATCTAACGGTGGTCACTTAGTCTCTTGATGTCTTTGGCATATTCCTTCCCATCAGGAGATTACCCTACTAAAGAGAACCTCGCAGTCACCAGATAAAAAGAATATTCTCTTTTTCATTGGGCGATAACCCGACTAAGCTACAAACTTGGGCACATCCTGCCAATTGTCATCATACTACTGGCCTTTTACTGACAGGCACCTCGAATCTCTCTGGCACAGGACCCACTTGACAAGAGCACTGAGCTGGAGAGAGGATCGACGGTTGTTGCATGATCATGAAGATTATCTCTCGAGCACTTTTTCCTTGCGATCACGCGACAACCGTAGATCATGATTGAACTTTAATTTCTTCAGAGCTGAGACCACCAAACAAATGTTAACCACTTCTCCAGATCGTTGAATGCTAAGGACTTGACCGCTAGAAACAAGAGCCTCACGAACATACAGTCGCTGAATCGTTGAATGTGAAACATAACCACTGGGTTTCGACATGACATCAACCTTTAATTTAACCTAGGCATATATGGAGATCAAGTGACAACAGACTTCACTAAACCTCATAATCCTTTTCTTAACTAGGGTTAAACCCTGAGAACACATGACCAAAGCAAACTCCAAGTTGCTGAAGACTTTCTCTATCCTAGGTTACATCTGGAGACTAAAAACTGATTGTTGATCTCATATCCATCCTGTGGCCATAGCTAAATCTATGAATCCTTTACTTAACTTGCCTTTTATCACGCGATTTAGCGACTAGAGGGAAAACCTTAACTGCCTTTAAACTATGGTCAGATCTGGAGAATAAGCGACTAGAGTATTCTCATGATCATTGAATAAAATCTTAACCATGAGTTAGATTATGAGAATACGAGACTGCCTTCAGTTTCTTAATCGCTAGATGAAACTTAACCTCTCCCAAGACCTAACCACCAACCATCTGGAAATCACGTGACTGAGGGAAACCTTAACCGCCCGCCAGGTCACCGAAGGTTAAACTACTAACTATAAGAATCAAGGGATTATGTGACTAATGCAGTCTCTCAATCACTAAGAAAATGACTAACCGGCCAAAAACCTGGAGAACTAGTGATTGCATCTTTGAAGAATTGGGCCTGCCCTGCCAGGTGTCACTACGTCATTTGCTTTTGACTACCTCCTCAGCTCTAACAACCGCCAACTGTTATGATATTAACCCAACCTATTCTTGACCATGGATGATCTGGAGATTGGGCAACTATATAAAATTATAAGTCTCATGATCCTTTCATAACCCTGGGTTTAATCATGAGACTCCCTGACTGAAGATATCTTAACTCATATTTAACCTCTGCCTTGGAATTCAGAGATCTAGCAACTGCACCTTAACCTCCAAGTCACCCGACATACTAGAATATTCCTTTTGTGTTACGAGATCACCCAACTAAGGAAAATCTCATTATCGCCGAATTGAAAAGAATATTTGATCTGCTTCACATGACTAAGAGACTAAGCCTATAGAGCCTGGGTCTACCAGAGACACATGGCACCTTATCATTTATCGTTGTCTTTACCTTAAGCCGACCATCCTTTGACCATGATAATATCTAGCGACCTCCCAATCGAAGAGAACTTGAAGTCTCTCAATCTTTTCATAACCATGGGTTTAATCATGAGACTACCTGACTGAAGGGATAATCGTTAAGTTGCTGAATGAAAATGGAATATGCCATCTGATTGGGAGATTAAGAGATAAAAGGAAGTCATGGGGTCGGGAGATAGAAAAGGAATACTCTACTAGGCTTTAGAGATCCAGCGACTAGTCTTAGCTTATAAAGCAGACATGAAAAATGGAGACTCAAGTGCCCAAAAAAGGTAATGACAAAATAGAACAGGCCATAGGGTTTTTAGGGTTTTTTGCCTCTAACAGTCATATTTTCAAATTAAAAGGCTATCAGACCAAAGAGTTAAATAATTTATAGAGACCAAAGGAAAAGGCACAGGACCATGAAAATCTCTCAAGATGTTCAACATGATTTAATGGAAATTATTGGATAGCATCTAGCCTGTGGCCAAAATTGTAGGGAACAGGAAATTTGGGTAACATTTTGGAGATTTCTGTTGGATGTCAGCCTACTAGACATTAGTTCAGTGGCCCTAGATGCAATTCATTAGGCATGGATTCATCTCTTGAGCATAAACCTTCTTGACAAAGAGATAGACCTGAAATTGGGAGGAACAAAAAATGAGCACAAGCACTTCTTGGAAAACAGGAAAAACTAGGCTAGAAAACTAGAAGAAAGCAGGAAAACTAACCTACTCTAAACTAACCAGTACAGAAACTGGTCAAACAAAACCATTCACTGGTATGTTGAAGTAACTATCCTTCCTTATCAGGACATTTCGCATTGAAAGCATAAGGATAGCTACAAGGATATGAAGCACACAAAAATTTGTCAAATAATTAAGACTTGCCTCTACAAAAATAGGATCAAGTTTACCTTCCTCTAATTGATCATATGGAGAGGTCTTGGTAAACTCCTTTTGGGCCAAGTATCTGATGGGGTAGCCTGTTGAAAGTCTGAAGGCAGAACCTTCCATGATGGTTTCCTCTTTATCTTCATGGTTACCCTCCATCATGGATAGCCATGTCAACTCATCATCTATGGTCAAGGGTCTCTCATCTTCTTCTTTTAAAGAGGCCAAAAGCTTTTCAAAGTTGTCAAAATCCTGAAGATCTAAAACTGGCTCCAATCCTTGCTCATACAGTAGCCTCTCAGAAAGAGGGCAATCCAAAACTAGGCCTCTTTCCATAGCCACACAACCTTGAATCTCCACTCCAAGGAATAGGGATTCATCATTCAATTTGTCATAAAAAACCTCTATGATGTTTTAAAAATTATATTCTTCAAGGCTTTTGTTTATGTTCTTTTCTTGGAAAAACTCTACCTTAACTTTATCATCTTGCTCCACAAACTAGGCAGCTCATCTAACAAGGACATGGCATCTTCCCCTGCATCGATCTCCTATGGATGGTGAACCTTTTGTTCTAATTGACCTTTAGCCATAGGTAATGGCATGGTCTCTTCTTCATTATCAACAAAGAGGGGAAGCTCATCAAAATTATAAGCCAAGGGCTCAGGCTGGGTATCAGTCTCCACCTCTTCACCTTGTTGTACCACTTTATCACAGTCATCACTCAGCATTGATACCTCAGATTTCCTCTCCTTCCCACAAGAAAGGTCATTTTCCACAGGTCCTTGCTCAGACACTAGACTAGTATCTTTGAAAAGACTTGGCATCTGACAACTAGGAGGAAGAGTCCATTGGAGTCACCATGGTAGTTCATCGTCTTGAGAGACCAGAGGGGCCTCTTGAGATAAATTATTTTTTTTAACAGACTACTCTTGCAGAGTGGTAGACTGAATCTCAAGCATAGGCTCTTGGAAAGAACCTTTTGCCTTAAAACTTGAGATGTGAAATTGAGAGGGCCCAGGGGAAGATATAAAGGGCGTAGACAAATGGGCCCTCTAGCTTGGGATCTTAGGTTTAAGAACCTCTTGTTTAGAAATCTATGGTCTCAGCCTTACTGACTCAATACCAGCTCAATGGTTAATCTTTTCTTGGAATCATCTCATTTATTTCTCATCAACAAGAGCCTCTACCACTTAGTAGGGAACTGACCCTTGTTCATAACTTTGAGCTTCTATTTCCCGCTGCTCCCTGATCTCAGACACTTGCTTAATCATACCAAGCAACATATTCTTTATCTTTTCTTTCCCTTTCATTAGGTCTGAGCTCTGAGTCTGCTGCCAATTAGGCTGAGGAGGGGAGGGTGGGTGGTAAGTAGGATGGGATAATTGGCCTTGATTTTCTTGTTGTGCCCTTTGTGCCCATGATCCTTCTTGTAGGAGGCCCTACTCATAATCTTGTACAAGGGCATAACCTTTTGGGGCATACTGGATATATTGATAGCCTTGTATAGTATGGAAGCTTGGGGTAAAAGTAGACTTTAGGTGATTTTCATATGGCTGATGACTAGCCCATTGAGCATTTTTCTCATAATAGGATTGTGAGTAACCTGACTGTCCATAATAAGTTGACATGTCTACACATGCAATTAGCTGGAATTTGAATATGAAAGATTTGAAACATACCAGCACTTGATCTTTGAAACTAGTAGGCCTTCCAGAGTCACCAGATATGCAGCAAAATGACCTCTTCTAGGTTTGTAGTATGTTATCAGCATATCAGAGATAGCATAACTTTTTAAGATGAACCTCTTTCTTGTCCCACCGAGCGTACCAAAATTTTTATACACTAAGTTTGCACCCTTTTTTCAAGCTCTCTTGGTCTTGATAACCTAGTATAACATGGGAATCATCTCCAGGTGTGGGACCTATGCTAACTGAGATGAAACCTCCAGGTTCTAGGCCGGTTCCTCTTGGATAATCACCTTAATTTTCTTCTTGATAGGAAAGTAAACTCTTGAGGGAAAAGGGATAGAAGGAATGCTTGAAAGGGAAATGACTGAAAGCAAACTACCTACTAGGTGATACACCAAAATGAAATGAACACAATATATTGACCAAATTAGCATGAAGGCTCTCGGATCTAATAGAACACAGTCTTCCTAAACAGGCTTGCATAAGTGTTTCACAGAGAGGCCTGAACAAAAGACATGGACTTTGACCTGCAAGCAAACATTCTCTTCAGCAAAAGGGCATAGGAATGAGACAGAATGATAGGGGATTGAAGTATACCCACAAACTCACTCAAATCAAATTAGACATAGTAGTGCACAAATAAGCTAAAAGAAAGAAGGGTTCTGGAACTCAAAGATTTCTCTAACAAAGCCAGTATATTATACTCAATAAGAAAAATACAGACAAGGGAAAGACAAGAGGGTAGAACAAATGTCACGGATAGCCTCTATTGAATATGAGGTTTCAATGAAAGGTTACAGTCTGTAAGAGCCAGAGGGCAGAACAAATGCCATGGATAACTCCCAAGAAAGAGAAACTCTTTTTACAAAATGTAAACTCTAAACTCTAAAAGCTCCAAAAAACTAATATATACATCTCCTTTATTACACACAGGTAGGAGCAAAATATCTAATTAGGGTTACATAGATTTTTCATAGACTAATAAAAAACCCCAATTCTATCATTTCTGATCATAAATGCATCATTAAAATATCTTGGTCAATCAGATATCTATCTCTATACATAATTCCATCTCCATAACTACCTCTAAGAAGGTCAATCGATCCATCCATCTCCCTTCAAGTCAGGCTCGCCATAACTGTTCAAATCTGGTACTTAGATATTTTGAATTTAAAAATATAAATGGTCACAGGTGGTGCCAAGATTTTCCTTATCAATGGCTGATATTCAAACTTGATCTATCTTTAAAATGTAGTCATCAGATCTTTCCACTTTACCCAGGCACCACTCCTGATCTTAACCCTAACTCTATATTCACCTCAGGTTCTCTTTTCTCTTTAGTCACTGGAACTCCTAACCTTTTTATTAACCCTGGCCTCATCCAATGATCAAATGACAAGCATTGATCTTATTGTAATCTGATGGTGGTTGCTTAGTCTCCTGATGTCTTTGGCATATTCCTTCCCGTCAGGAAATTACCCAACTGAAGAGAACCTCGCAGTTGCCAAATAAAAACAATATTCTCTTTTTCATTGGGTGATAACTTGACTGAGCTAAAAATTTGGGCCCATCCTACCACTTGTCATCATACTACTGGCCTTTTACTGAAAGGCACCTCGGATCTATCTGGCACAAGACCCACCTGACAGGAGCACTGAGTTGGAGAGAGGATTGACAGTTGTCACATGATCATGAAGATTATCTCTCAAGCAATTTTTCCTTGTGGTCATGTGATAACCATAAATCATGATCAAACTTTAATTACTTAAGAGCTAAGACTGCCAAACAAACATTAACCGCTTCACCAGATCACTGAATGCTAAGGACTTGACCGCCAAAAACAAGAGACCTCACAAACACACAGTCATCGGATCGCCAAATGTGAAACATAACCGTCAAGTTCTGACATGACGTCAACCTTTAATTTAACCCAGGCATATCTGGAGATCAAGTGATAACAAATTTCATTGAACCTCATAATCCTTTTCTTAATTGGGGTTAAACCCTAAGAACACACGACCAAAGCAATCTCCAAGTTGCTGAAGACTTTCTCTACCCTGGGTTACATCTGGAGACTAAAAACTGATCATTGATCTCATATCCATCCTGTGACCATTGCTGAATCTCTGAACCCTTTACTTAACTCACCTTTTATCACACAATTTAGTGACTAGAGGGAAAACCTTAACCGCCTTTAAACTGTGGTTAGATCTAGAGAATAAGCAACTAGAGTATTATCATGATCATTAAATAAAATCTTAACCATGAGTTAGATTATGAGAATACGAGACTGCCTTCAGTCGCTTAATCGCTAGATGAAACTTAACCTCTCCCAAGACCTAACCTTCAACCATCTAGAGATCACGCAACTGAGGGAAACCTTAACCGCCTGCCAAGTTGTCAAAGGTTAAACTACTAACCACAAGAATCAAGAGATTATGTGACCAATGCAGTCGCTTAATCACTGCGTAAATGACTAACCAGCCAAAAACTTGAAGAGCTAGCGACTGCATCTTTGAAGAACTGGGGCCGCCCTGCCAGGTGTCGCTACATCATTTTCTTTCGACTACCTCCTCAACTTTGACAATCGCCAACTATTCTAATATTAACCCAACCTATTATTGACCATGAATGATCTGGAGATTGGGCGACTATATAAAATTCTAAGTCTCATCATCCTTTCATAACCTTGGGTTTAATCATGAGACTCCCCGACTAAAGATATCTTAACTCATATTTAACCTCTGCCTTGGAATTCAGAGATCTAGCAACTGCACCATAACCTCCAAGTCACCCGACATACTAGAATATTCCTTTTGTGTTACGAGATCACCCAACTTAGGCAAATCTCATTATCGTCAAATAGAAAAGAATATTCGATCTGCTTCATGCGACTAAGAGACTGAGCCTATAGAGCCTGGGCCCACCAGAGACATGTGGCACCTTATCATTTGTCATTGTCTTTACCTTGAGCTGACCATCCTTTGACCATGATAATATTTAGCGACCTCTCAACTGAAGAGAACCTGAAGTCTCGCAATCTTTTCATAACCATGGGTTTAATCATCAGACTACCCGACTGAAGGGATAATCATTGAGTCGCTGAATGAAAATGGAATATGCCATCTGATCAGGAGATTAAGAGATAAAAGGAAGTCATGGGGTCAAGAGATAGAAAATGAATATTCTACTAGGCTTTAGAGATCTAGCAACTAGTCTTAGCTTATAAAGCACACATGAAAAATAGAGACTTAAGTGCCTAAAAAAGGTAATGACAAAATAGAACAGGCCATAGGGTTTTTAGGGTTTTTTGCCTCTAATAGTCATATTTTCAAATTAAAAGGCTATTAGACGAAAGAGTTAAATAGTTTGTAGAGACTAGAGGAAAAGGCATAGGACCATGAAAATTTCTCAAGGTGTTCAACATGATTCAATGGAAATTGCTAGATAGCATCCAGCCTGTGGCCAAAATTGTAGGGAACAAGAAATTTGGGTAACAGTAGCTTCTTCCTAATTTCATCAGGGATGGGGTTGGGATAACCAGGGATACCAAAAAAGATTAATTTCTTACATCTTTCATGAATAGGCCCTACTTGAGATGGGCTAGCACCCTGAGATGTTGATGCATTAGTGTTTGACATAGCAAAAACCTTAAGTCCAACTAGTGGAGGAATATTTGTTACCTACTTTGCAATGTTTGTAGCATTCCCACCTTGTGTTAAAGAAGAGGCAACAACATTTGTAGGTCTTGAAGACTGCCTAAGTAAATCTATCTTCCTTCTCATTTCTAGAGTTGTAGCTTCTAACTCTACCTTTTCCAACTCCTTGGCCAACATCTCCTTTTCCCTTTTAACTTTTTCAAGATCAACTTCTAACCTTAAAGCTTGGTCTATGGGATTCTTAGGGCCTAAAGGTTCATTGATTGAAACACCCACTACTTTTTGCTTACCTTTATCCTTGGGGTTTCTTATCTCAAAAACTTCTTGGGTGATGGGTTATTCCTTTGTTTGTTTAGGTATAGGTGTGTGATGATATTATTCACCTTCATGAAATTACAAGATTAACTAAGAACAACAAGAATTAGAGTGAGAACTAATCTAATCAATGCACAATTAATCTATCAACATCTCATGGATCTCTAAAATAAAGTGGTAAATGAGGCTCTTAGCTATGATCCTCACTAGTGACACTCTAAAGATGAGAATTAAGCTATATGATATGCAATTAAGATCTATTCAATCAAATTCTATCTCTATTTGATGAACAATCTACTATGATCAAAGTAATTAAGCTATTAAAATTGACAAGTGAGTGGTGTGGATGCAAATTGCAAGAGCTTTGCTACAATTCAAAGATATGGAATGGATCCTTAATGCCTCAAAATGCTTTCTACTTATAGGATTTTCCCAAGGGTAGGGGGTAGAGTGAGTTGATCATGGTTATGCTTGGGTAAGGTCAATTGGCTTTGCTTTGTCCATAAATGGGGGGACAAGGAGGGGACAATCATTTAAATGGTTTCAAAAGGCTAGACCATTTCAACAAAAGTGAGTGATTTGTGTCCATTTTGTCTCCAATTTGCTTTGTTGAGGGAAATTATGATTTATTAATTAATTAAAGTAATTAAATTTAGCCATGAAGGGTAAGAGGTTTATTTTGATTTTTGCTTTCAACAACTATGTCATTAATTGAATTTAATCAATTTCATAGTGTTTTTCCCCTTTTCAAGCTTTATTTAATCATTTAATTGAATTTTCCTTTGATTTGAATTGCCTTTGTTCCATTTATTGATTTTTCGTGCTATTTTGATGATTTGATTGCACTTTTTGATTGATTTAAGCCTTTTGCCAATTTTCTGTGTCTACAATAGGAAATAATTTATGGCTTCTAAATCTAACAACTGCCTTTTCAATTGCTCGGCTCTTATCATAGCATGCTTAATTTTCTCTTATTTTTCCTTTTGTCTTTTTTGCCTAATAACTGCTTGCTCACGAATTTTCCTTTCTAATTCATACACTTCTTCAAATATTTCCTCAGAGTCAGGCAAGGTTGTCTCAGATTCATATTGTTGAGCTTGAAGTTCTTCTTTTTGACCTTTGGATACATGGAGGCCTTGAGGTAATGAAGAGACAAGGGTGAAAGGAGGAACAAAATCTTGTCTACTTCTACTTTTGCTTCTAGACCTCCTTTCAATTCCATATTGTTTACTAGGAACTACCCTCCTATTATATTGTGATTTTTCACCATCCCTTTCAGTGGGAGAATAATATTCTTCATATTGATTTAAACCTAAATCAACAGCCTCTTCATACTCTAATGCATTCCCCTCTTGAGTAGGTCGGGCAAGATTTTCATGTCTTGGATTTCTCTTTTGTTTCCATGTAAGGGACACATCATTAGTATTCTTTTCTTTTCTCATTTGGCCATGTCTTGATGTGGTTGGAAGTTCTCCTTCCAAATTTTCTTCTGGATGTTCTTTCCTCCAGGACCTTGTATTCTTGAAACTCATTGTAAAAGATGATTCTTTAATTAGCACTAGTACAGAGATCTCTTTGAGTCACTGCCCAACTGAGCTAGGATCTTTTGAAATACTACCCTTGTAATCAAGGTGAGCTTTACAAAGGAATGGGCAATTTTTAGAGAAAATGAGATAACTCTGTGTTTTTCAATGGTAACTAACTGGCTTAAAATAAGTAGGCCAGGAGTCTAGCTCAACTTGAAACCTACGTTATTTGTACATGATCATAATAGGTCCCCAACAGAGTCACCATTTTGTTGGTTCTTGAAAAGATTTTACACTCCATTAGACACCAATATACCTAAGATTGATTTTAAGGAGGGGTTAGTTCCAAATATAGGGAAATTTGTGTGTGTGTGAATTTTGTACCTGATCTATAGACACAACACTTCAGTAAAACATTAGAGGTTAGCAAAAATTGAAATCGTGCAATGAATTGAAAGTTAAACTAACCAGGTGATTTACTGCCTTCTAATAGGTGTGAGTATGATGTTCTCAGATTGTATCAAGATCAGCGACCTTGACGACACCTAAACAAAGGATTTGAATGCAAAATCTAGATATGGAATGTATGCAATTAATCTATTTTTTTGGATTTTCTATGCAATGATATGATGAAAACTGATATGAATCTAGAATCTAAGATGAAATTGATATGCAATGAATTGATCTAAGATGAATTCTAAATGATATGCAATACTAAAAAAACAAGAATGATCTCACAATAGCTTGGATTCGCAAAGATGATTCTTCAGTCTCCAATTCTTCAAAATAGTTGTGCAATTCGTAGACGATTTTGGCAAAGCAAGCTCACAAAATTATGAGATGATTTGAGATGAGCTAAGCCTTGATTTTATATAAATCCAGAGCTTTGAGAATGCATGGAAGAAAGCCATATATCACTCAAATAAACTCAACTTGATTTTTTGAGTTATTTGAAAATAAAGATAATTTAATTCACAAAAACATGCAAATCATGCAAAAATAGCTTTTTAACTCAAATTAAAAGTTTAGATCAACTTTAAAACTCAAAATTGATGTTGAGTTCCAAAAAGTCAATAACTTGCATTGATTTTCTGATTTGGAGTTTAACTGCTCTTTGATTGTGCACATGGATAATTATGAATTAATGAATAAATAAAGTGATTTATTCTCAACTTAACTAATTTTTTGAAAATAAAACAATTGATTTATGGGTTAATCAATCATTTAATCAAAATTTTATTCAAAAATAATATCATCAAATATGACAACTTGCTTTAATTAATTAAATAAGAATTTAATCAATTAATGATAGGAATTTTGATTTATTGTCAAATTTAAATAATAATACTTAGGAATAAATAGAATTAACCTCAATTAAATAATTAAGTGGTAGAATTAAATCAATTAATTAAATATTCATCATATTCAATTAATCAACTTTAGGATAATTGTGATTTATCGCCAAATAATTATTAAATTAAAGATAATTAAGATGATTAGGAATATTACTAGGAATATTCCCCGATGCAGAATTTAAGATAATCAATTAGGATTTGATGATGTTCATATGTGCCTTAGGTTAGGACTTCAATGTCGATTTCATTCGATATGTTGATATAGAAGATTAATGAACTTATAGCCCATTTTTGGGGTATTACATTTTGCCCCTCTTTGAATAGTTGTGCGAAGCGTAGTGGTTCAAAGATAGTATGTGTTTGATAGAGATATGAAACTGATTCAAAATTGATAATTGATATGAGACAGAAGCTGATTGAAAGATTTGATATGAATATGATAGGTCCTGAATGACCAAAGATAATGTTAACTATAACAGCAAATGAACCAATGAAACAAAAGCATCAAAATGCCTGATTCCAAACCTTATGATTGCAAAGAAGTGAGTGACCGATTCCAGACTTGATTGTCCTTAGAAGAATCACATAGGTATCACATCTAAACCCTTCAGTTACCGAAGAATCAAGGAAATAACATAATTGAACCGATAGTTGCAAACACTAATACAATTTACAAGATTTAAGAGAATACCTGATTGATATGGATCTTGATGAATCTAATATGCCTCGAGCGATGAGGTATTTTTGATGAATCAGTAACTAGACATGGTTGTTGTATTGATTACTGAGGAAAGATATGATTCCAAAATTAGATTTACAGACTTTGAATGATGTGTAATACCATGCCCTTTTCAGGATAAAAATTGAAATCTACAAGAAAAGTCAGCATTGAATAGTTTAGAAGCATGTTAATTGATTTGAGAAGTGGTTAAACACGTTCGAGAATGTATTCTGCATCATTTGGAGGTCCAGAAGACCAAGTTTGACCAAGTGAAACCATGAGTTGACCATAGTTGACCAAGTTGAAATTTTGATAGTTTGATATAAGATAATTAGTTAAGTTGAATACTGGATTTCTATGTGATTGAAGGTTGAATATGCAAGCAATAGACCGTCCTGGGTCCAAATAATTTTAAATCATGATTTTGACATAGTAAATGATCTTAGATTTTGATTTTGATCCCAAAAATGCATTCAGAATGTCAAAATTAGCCAGGGGTGCAATTTTCATGGAAAACGAAGCACTTTTGAAAATTAGGTCAAAAACTATATAAAGGCCAGAAGGGTCATTTTCAAATCATTTCAACCATTTGACTTTTGAGATCTTGTGGAGCCCTCTGAGCAAGAAAATGGTAGAACAACGAGAACCAAAGATACCTATGAGTTTGCATCAATTTGAGTGCAGTCGGAGACATGACAGACCTCGACAGTATGAACATCCAGTATGTGGACCTCTGTGCCCCTCTGAAAATCAAAAATTTTCATGTTTTATAGCATTTTAGAATTTTTTCGTACGCATTTTGCTTTTTGAATTTTGCATGTTTGAAAACTCATACGAGTCCCAACCCAAACTCGTACGACATTTGAATTTGAATTGCTTTGTCATTTCATGACCCACCCAGTGTCGTATGAGAGGGACCCATGAGTCATACGACATTTCATCGGGTCCCTCGAAACTCGTATGACAAAGTGCCCAATGTTGTATGACCATGGATTGTCATATGGTCTATTGTAGAGTGTCGTATGACTTTCGGTGCCAATCTGGACTGTCGTATGAAAAATAGTGAGCTTAAAACTGATATGTAGGGCCAAATTTTGACTTTTCTAATTTTTGATGCTGACATCGGACCTTTTGACCCACCATCTGAAGTACCAAACTATCCAATTTCTATACTATTAGCATGTTGTTGAACCCAATTTCTGATAGAATTCCCTATTTTTGTATGATATAGGTGACATATCTAGATGTTCATGTCCGACATTCATACCCGGTGACCCAGAGATTATGTGTCTTGCTTCTTGACCCAATGAGGGTTCATCTTACTGCATGCGGTTTTGAGTATTTGATCCATTTACCTGATATTAGGGTAAATCATGGCCTTTTTACTGCACTGATTGAGAGATTCCATTCGGAGACGCAGACATTTCACTTACTGACTGGAGAGATTACTATGACTCCAGAGGACGTTTATAGGATATTACACATTCCCTTCCATAGCAGTCGGTGTCCTGAGTATGTGAGTACTGGGCAGACTGGTCTTCATGCCTTTAGGCATCTATTTGGTGATGATACACAGTTGACGGTGTCCATTTCCTGGGAGACCCTTGTACAGATATGGTCAGATGCACCATTTAGAGTTCATTATTGCTAGGATGATCGGTGAGCTCATCATGCCAGGCTGTCAGCAAAATAGTTTCTTGATGGGATGGGCTCCGATGGTAGCACTTCTTATGGCTACTCCCACTGAGCTTGCCTCGGGTCAGTGCCTTTTGGCACACATGTTTTCAAAGATGCATGAGGTTGTGTATCAGGATTGCAAGAGTTTCACTTTTGGAGCTCTTGTGTTATAGATATGGGCATGGGAGCATATCCCAGTTTTGAGACCAATTTTTCAAACATAGCGTCAGCCATAGGAGCCAGTGATATATACGTATGCTGGTTATGTCACACAGGTCTGCATGGGTCATACTAAGTATTTCAGATGATGTTTGGATGATATGACATTTGTGCATTGGAGACCCTACTTGCAGATAGAGGCATGGCCCACTGCGAGGGAGCAGTACAACTTTCTTTTTCAGATTCAGGTACTCATTGGTCGCTCCTCCACTATTTTGGAGAGATTTCTCATTACTAGAGTGTGGCATCAGTATGGATGCAAACAAGATGTCCCATAGGAGTATACTACATATGCGCGCATTGTTCATGAGATTGGGCTCAGATGGACACAGAGGCTCACTTATTCTCTATGTTCAAAGGAGTATAGTAGGATCATTGGTAGAGATTAGGACTACCATACACATATAGTTGATGCAGGGGTCACAAATGGATACATTGCTTGGCTGGCAGACCACCCTGTCCATACATTTTTGGATCCTACTGAGTTGATACCCTCCATGGAGGAGGCGATGGATGTGACAGGAGCTCCTATGGCATAGGGTCCGATGATACAACCTACACCCCTGAGACCCAGAGTGACAGCCCCACCACAGAGACCATCCAGATAGATGAGGCCCCCTCATCCTTCTACTTCTACAGTAGGTACATCCACAGGTTCACAGAGATGGACCAGGGGTGAGAGTGGTACCTTGGGCGGTGTTGGTTCTATAGATGATGTCATAGTAGCTGAGCAGTTTGTAGGTGGTGATGGAGATCCCTTACAGGTAGATACCACTTTTGATCTAAGAGCTGAGGTTAGACATTGTAAGGCACATAGAGAAAATACCACTGACTAGCAGCCAGAGCAGCCAGCACAGGACACAAAGATGCCAGCAGCTAAGGCAAATCCTACTGTTCCTCTTACTTCATCAGAGACTATTAGACGTCTCAAAGCTCAGGTCTAGAACCTGAAGGTGCAAAGTGCTAGGTGGGAGGAGAGGTATCTAGAGGTAGATAGGTAGCACACAGAGCTACATGCAAATTTTCACTTAGAGGTTCAGAGATTACAGATAGAGGTGACCCATCAGACCTCCCGGGCTTCATACTATGTGTCTACATATTATGTTGTTGTCCCTGCTGCATAGAGAGTACCCACGTATTTAGATTATATGGTAGCCTCAGAAGGAGCTAGGGCACCGAGAGCAAAGACTATACCAGATGCACCACCCCCTCCTCCACCAGATACCGAGGAGCATGCTGAATGTTGATTCCTGTTCTTATGTTTTGATATACTATGTTCTTTTTTATCAGTGATATACTATTCCGACTCTGATGGCTCTCTGGGGCTCATTCTTTTGTACACTATGCCAGTAGTGCACCCCTGACACATTTCGAGTTTATGATATATATGAGATTGATGTTTTTGGTTGTGACTTCATTTGTACTTGTCATGTTTTGATTTATGATGATATCATGTGATGTTTATGCTATGAGTAGTGTAGAATGTATGTATGGATTAATGCAATGCAATGATTTCTTTCATATGTATGGATGTTATGCAAATGTAATGGATTATGAAAAGATGTATGTATGATTTATGCTTATGCCTTGGATGTAATGTAATGCAACAAATGGTAATGATATGGGATGTAAATGCAGCGATACACATGATATGTTTTTGCAGGTTAATGAAGACAAGTACTCGGTCTTATGTCAAAAGGATATTTAACCCAAGAGAGTTACTACTTGTGGTTCGGTGAAGAGACCTTCGAGTGAGACTCAGCTCTTGTTAGATGTGAAGAGACAAGTGGAGAATTGTTTAAGCATTGAAGTGTTTCCAAACATTTGTGAGATCATGAAGACATGCAAAATGCAAAGAAACATGCAAAATGAAATGCAATCGAGGACCTAGGACCTAGGACCTAGTCACTGATCATATGTCAATTTGTTATCATCATTGAACTTTTAGGTAACTAGATAAATCAATATAATGCCCACTAGCTATGAAACCATAGACATATGAATATCAATTTGTATGCGCAAGAATCAATACAACACCCACTGATTAGGAAACCATGGATATATGAATATTGATTTTATTTTTGAAATGTCAGATTAGATATAAGCACCAAGGCACAAGCGCCAGGATGACCTGAATATCATGTCCATTTTGATATAGCAATTTGTATAAGCATCAAAACATAAACGTCGTGATGACCAAAATACGTCTTGCGTTACAAACACATCAAACAGTCAAAAGATCATTCTAAATCCAATGTGAATTACATGTACTGACCCTTTATCATTCACATCCTTAGGTAAGATCGCATTTCACAGTAGGAGAAAGAACTCACTCAAAAAGACAATAGTTAGATCAAAATTCCTTGAATTTTCTAGGTATCAATGGTTGAGGTACGCATGGCCATCCAATTCGAGATAGAGGCTCTTACAGTCGGACACCATTTCAATCCATAATTTCCAAAGTTGTTATATTTTCACATACAAGCAGAAGACAAAGAAAATAGTATGCTCCTAGTCATCACTAACTAAATCCTGTAAAGGACATCATCGAAGAGCTTGAAGGAACACAATATGCAAAAATCTCAATGCGAATCAGTAAGCATACAAGGAGATAAAAGCATGTAAAAAGCATAGATTGTTTTCAGTTTGATGTTTGATTGCGTTGTTGTAGATGTAAAATCCTTTCTGGAGACGAGACTGACTGACTGACTCAAATGAAGCTTCAAAGGACTCTAATTGGATATGACATGCCTCAGATACATTGGAGGCCATAGGATATGACATTGGTTGCCCCCAAGTTTGAACATTGATAGGATACAGACGCTTGAGCTGATTGGTGTACAAACCAACTTATTGAAAATAGGAATGCAGAAACAAACCGGGAGATACGTACAAACTAAAGCAAGACTGAAAGCTGGGAAAGACCAAGATTATGCTGATAGATGGAGCATTTTGAAACAAGTGGTGCTCGTTTGCCGAGTTTTCACCATCTTGGCAAAGATTCTATTTTTGCTACCAAGGCGCCTGTTTCCAGGTTTTCACCAAGGCACTTTTTCTTTTACTCATTTTTTTTTGTATTTTTTATTTTTTTTAATTTTTTTGTAATTTTGATATTTTTTTTCTTTTTTTGTGAATCATCAAGGCACCTATTGCTAGGTTTTCACCAAGATGTTCATTTTTTTAGGACTTTTTCTGATTTTTAAGAGTTTTTCATGACATTTTACCATAGACTAAATACCTTAGGCGTAGAATTTCTTCAGATGGAGAAGGTTTATTGGTTCTCGAAGTTGTTCTCCTTCAGTCGTTGAGAGTTGATAGGCACCAGAGCCAAAAGTAGTAGTGATTACAAAGGGACCCAGCCAATTGGGTTCAAAATTCCCCTTGCATTCTCGATGTGATTGATTTTTAGGATTTTCTCTCAAGACTAGATCACCAACCTGAAATTCTCTATGTCTAACTTTCTTATTGTAGCCTCTAGACATTCTTTTCTAATATACTCTAAGATGATCATACGCTACTTGTCTGTGCTCATCTAGTAGTTCAAGTTCTTGCAACCTAGACACTCTATAGTCATCATCATTTACTAGACCATGCATTCTGATTCTTAGTGATAGGATTTCAACCTCAATAGGCAGTACCGCTTCAGACCCATAAACTAAAGCAAAAGGTGTAGCCCCAATAGGTGTTCTAATACTTGTTCTATAGGCCCAGAGAGCTGGATTGATCATGAGATGCCAATCTCTTCCTATTTTATTAACTGTTCGATGCAAGATTTTCAATAGATTCTTGTTAGAAGCCTCTGCTTGTCCATTCCCTTGAGGATAGTAGATAGAAGACCAATGTTGTGTGATATTGAATTTGGCACATAGATCATCTAGGTCTTTGTTCTTGAATTGTCCACCATTATCTGTGATTATGGAATGAGGTATCCCATATCTGCATATGATATAGTTCAATATGAACATAGATATTTGCTTTCCAGTTGCTCGTGTCAAAGGGACTGCTTCTACCCATTTTGTAAAATAATTTGTAGCTGTGATTATATGAGTATGTCCACTAGAAGAATGACAATGAATCATCTTGATAAGATCAAATGCCCATTGATGAAAAGGCCATTATGTTGTAAAGAGGATTAGATCCCTCCCTAGAGCATGAATTAAGTTGCCATGCACTTGGCACTTTTGACAATTCTTAGCAAACTTGATAGACTCTTTTTCCATTTCAGGCCAATAGTACCCAGCCCTAATAAGTTTTCGAGCTAGTGTTAAACCATTCGAGTGTGACCCACAAATACCATCATGGACTTCCTCTAAGGCACGTTGAGACTCTTCCCATTCTAAACATCTAAGTAGTGTACCATCTAGACCTCATTTGTATAGATCATGACCAATGACGACATATCAGGAGGCATTACGGATAAGGCATCTCTTTTCATGGTGGTTGAAGGTATCTGGAATGATTTGGTCTTGGAGATAGGAAAATAGGTTTTTGTATCTAGATGAATTATGACGAACAACAGTGCAGATCATGTGGGTTTTGGATGAATCATATGCAGGATAAGATAGTGCTTCCACTAGGAACTCATAGTGTAGCTCATGTTCAGGCTATTGTAATAAAGTAGATAATGTTGCCATTGCATCGACAGCCTTATTCTCCGTTCTAGGAATTTTCTCAAATGTGATAGATATGAAATACTTCTTTAAATCATCTACCATTCTCTTGTAAGGAATGAGCTTTTCATCTTTATTTTGGTACACATCATTGACTTGATGAATAACAAGTTAAGAGTCTCCATGAATGTGTAGCTCTGTTACTCTCCATTCAATTGCTATTTTCATACCATTCAAAAGGGCTTCATATTCAGCAATATTGTTTGTGCAAGGAAACTTTAATCTGAATTCTTTTTGGATTGAGTATCCTCAAGGAGTTATGAACAATATGCCTACTCCAGATCCATTCTATGTATAGGAGCCATCAAAGAATAAATGCCATTCTCTAGAAGAAAGAGTCATGATAGAGGAATCTAGAAATTCCATTTGCATTGGTGTATCATCAAGCATAGGTGCATATGCTAATTGATCAGAAATAACCTATCCTTTGATAGCCTTTCATTCCACATATTCAATGTCAAATTCACTTAAGAGCATGACCCATTTAGCTAATCTACCTATGAGGGCATCTTTTCGTAGAAGGTACTTGAGTGGATCAATCTTAGCTACCAAATATGTGGAATGAGCTAACATGTAATGTCTCAGTTTCTATGATGCAAAGATCATAGCTAGACAAGCCTTCTCAATCATTGAATAGTTCTTCTCATATGCAACCAATGTTTTACTGATATAGTATATAGCTCTTTGCTTTTTGTTGTCATCGTGTTGTGCTAGCAATGCTCCCAGTGATGTATCTGTAGCGGAGACATAAGATCAATGGCTTTCCATGAATAGGAGGCATCAAGATAGGTGGATTTGATAGATACTTCTTAATATAGTTAAATTTGTTCTCACATTCTTCATTCCATGCAAAGGTCACACCTTTATGTAATGTTTTTGTAAAAGGTCGTGATATGTCCGCTAGCTGTGATATGAATCTTCTGATAGATTGAACTCTTCCTTGCAAGGTCCTCATTTGACTAATATTCTTTGGAGGTTGCATTTCCATTATAGCCTTTACTTTAGCTGGATCAACTTCAATACCCTTCTTTGAGACTATGTATCCTAAGAGCTTTCCAAAAGTGACACCAAAAGCACACTTCTTAGGATTTAGTCTGAGACTAAATTTTTCCATTCTGTCTAGTATCTTGCTCAAGTCATTTAGATGTTCAACTCTAATCATAGATTTTGCTAATGTGTCATCAACATAATCTTCCATGGTTCGATGCATCATGTCATGGAAAATAGATTTCATTGCTCTTTGATATGTAGCACCAGCATTTTTAAGCCCAAATGGCATGACATTCCAACGAAAGGTACCCCATGCACATGTGAAAGCAATTTTCTCTTGATCCTCTGGAGCAATTTTTATTTGGTTATATCTAGAGAAACCATCCATTAAGGAATACATCTTGAAACCCACAGTCATGTGTACTATCATATCAATGTTAGGTAGTGGAAAATCATCCTTAGGGCATGCTCTATTCACATCTCTAAAGTTTGTGCACACTCTGATTGAACCATTTGGTTTAGAAACAGGTACAATATTGGAGATCCACTCTGCATAGTCAATAACTTGAATGAATCCAGCTTTTAGGAGCTTCTCTAATTCAACTTTTACCAAGAGTGCAACATGAGGATGCATCTTTCTCAACTTTTGCTTGACAGGTTTTACATTAGGAGCTATGGATAAATGGTGCATGATAAGATTAGGATCCAACCTTGGCATATCTGAGTATTTCCATGCAAAGTTGATCTTCTTCTCTATTAGGAATGTAGTAAATTTTTGCTTCTCTTCTTCTGATAATGATTGTGCTACATGTACCAATTGTGGTTCCTCTATTGTACCCAAATTGATGGATTGAGTGGGCTCAATTAGAACGGGAGATCTGTCCTATAAATGACTTGGAAGGACATCAAATATCTCATCCTTAGGCACCTCAGAGAGGTTTTCACCTTCGGATATGTCTTTTATTTTTACTTTTGTAGGTTCTGAGACTGCCACAAAGTGATTTTCACACTCAGAATTCTTTTTCTTTTTATTCTTATTCTTATTTTTTTGACTAAGATATTTAATGTCCGACTCGGTCATGCTGATGCTCGGTTCACTGATGGAAGTCCTCATAGGCTCAACTGCATTTAGGTAGCAAGCAAGGGCATAGTCATTCGGGAAGGTATAAATACCATGGCTCAGATTTGTGGAGGTTTGATCAATAAGGTATGGATATTGGATAGTCAAAGTAGGGAAAGATTGGGAGATAGTGTTTACAGATATGGATATGTCATCATTGGACCTAACCCGATGCTCAACTTCAAAGGTGATATTACAACTTAAGACATTCAATTCATGAAAAGGCTCAATGTCATTGTGGGATTTCAATTCCTCCATAGGTGGATCAGACTTGATAGGTTCATCATTTCACTCTAGACTTATGTTGGGGTTAGGTGCATATTAGTGAACAACATCAACATGTTTTGTTGTAATAAGCTCATCTTCATTTGGTTCTGGAATGGCTCCCCGTTCATAGTCATTTGATTCAGCTTCTGATTCAGGATCTCTAGGAAATCTTAGAACATGAGTAAAGTTAGGGTGAATACCCCAAGAAGGGTTACCCTCAGATTCTGATTTGAATTCATACTCATGGGAATCTATCTTAGAATCACTACCACTTCCCTCTTCTTGATTGTTTTCGAGATTAGTTGGTTCTTGTGTTCAAACTATCTCCTGATTGATAGTAGGTTCTTGTGTTTCTACTACATTAATTCTTTTGATTGGATCATCTTTATCATCAAGAAGGTCTTTGATCTCCTTAGGCAATTTTTCATATGGGATGAGTTCTAAGCTATCTGTATCACTATCTAATGGTTCTATTTCTTCTTTCTTAAGAAGAGGTTCTCCTGGTGCGATCTGCTCTATGACATGAGAACAATTACCCTTGAGGTGATAGGGTTTCTTCTTAAAGCCTAGGCCAACAGTATTCTTATTTTCTCTACCAATATGTGGGAGAGGTGCCACAAGACCTTTTCTGCTGATACCTAGAGGTCCTTTACCTGAATATCCCATCTTAGCTATCAACTTATTTCTAGGATCGTATGACTTAGAAGGGATCTACGGTGTTGTAGAGTCGCTAGTTTGAACATTGTCAGATTTAGATTCATCTTTGAATAGCCATGATAGCACAACTTCATCCTCTTCAAACCCTTGCTTGGATACTTCTTCTACTACAAAATTCTTTTTATATGCTTTAAGAGGTTCCCTAGGTTCGGGCTTGGATTGTTTCAAAGATTGTCCATAAGACTTAGGTGAGATAGGGAGAGATGTCAAAGATAAGACTGGCTCTATAATATATTCTCCCATCCCATTTTCTTTGATATTGACCTCTTTTCCAAGATCTTCCATTTTAGAGGTGGATGCTTCTTTAGTTAGTTCAATGGAAGATTATCTGTTATTAGGCACAAGCTTATCTTCACTTTCCTTCAATGTATTGCAAGTTGTATTCAGATCTGCGGGGATAGTAACCTCTACTCCTTCGTAAGGAAACTTCAAACATTGATGGTATGTAGAAGGAATAGCTTACATTTCATGTATCCATGGTCTCCCTAGGAGTATGTTGTAGGCCAAAGGTAGATCAAGCACTTGACAGATGGTATCTTTGATAACTGGACCCACTCGAATGGGTAAGACAATGGTGCCTTTAGAAGATATTTATTATTCATCATAGGCTTTTATGGTTATCTTCTTTTGAGGATCAATAGCCAATTCTAAAAATCCCAATTGTGTAATCAAGTTGTAAGAACAAATGTTTAGGCTAGCGCCCCCATCTATCAACACACGTTTGAATCTACGGTTTTGGATTAAGACTTCTATATGCAAAGGCTGATTATGTGGGTGACTCAAGGAGTTGTCATCTTCCTCTGAAAAGGAGATATATTGCAGAGATGTAAGATGTCCAACCATAGTCTGGAACCTATCTAAATCAAGGTCATCAGGAACATTGGAACCGAGCAAAGCTTTGTCTAGTATGGCTCTGTGAGATGGAGATATTCAAAGAAACTCAAACATGGAGATTTTGGCATTAGTGTGCTGGAGTTGTTGAACAATGCTATAAGATGTAGGCCTTGTATCCTTTGGATTGGAAGATTTGGAAGTAGCCTTTTGTTTAGAAGTAGATGAAAGATTGAAGGGCACCTTAGGGACATTTGATGAATCTAGGATTTGTCCTTTCAGATGTGCTTGGGCTTGTGATCGAGTAACTGCGTTGGTGGATTGATGTTGTCTATCTCTTCTTACAATTGTGATGACATTGCAATGCTCTGGGAGATAGGGTTCAACCATATTGATGGTAGCATTATTTCCAGGGTATGCATAGTTGACTTTTGCCCCCATATTAGGTTGAGAAGTTGAAACTCCTTGACCATGTTGCGGAAATGGTTATGTGAATGTCGTATGATCGTTATTACTAGTAGGATTGTCATCTGTGATGTCTCCACTATTGATCAGATCTTGAATGATGTGTTTCGACCGTAAGCAGTTATTAGTTTTGTGACCTTTACCTCGATGGAAATCACAGAATTCATTTTCTCTCCACCATTTTGGCTTAGGCTCAGAATCAGGTGATAAGATCACTAGCAAAGAGATGATGTTATCATCCAGTAGAGTTCTCATAGCTGATTCTAAAGATTCTCCAAGAGGAGTGAACTTTCACTTTTTATCCCAAGGTTTGTATTTTGGCTTCTTTTGGAATGGTTCAGATGACTTTTGTTCTGAAGCTTTTATGGCTTGGGAACCAAGAGTCAGATTGTAGGTTGGTGCCTTTGACAGGGCATGGATAGTATCAACAATGCCATCTATGATGATGACTTTGTTCTTGTTCCAATTTTTGTTCTTGTCTTTAGAACTGGATCCTGATTCGTACTTGTCTTTTTGAAGTGTGATTTCTCCTTTTTTCACAAGCACTTTTTTTATTTTGATAGCATTATCCACCATCTTATCAAAAGATGTATGATCTTGCATTTGTAGATGATAATTGATTTTTGGAACAAGGTTATTGATGAATATTTCCAATTTTTCTATTTCTGGAATAGGTCTGGCATATAGAGAGAACTTCTTCCTCCATCTCTTAAGGAATGTTAGGAATGGTTCTCCTAGATATTGCTTGAGGTTACAGATATCAATCATGGTGACTGGATGTTGAATATTGTAGGAGTATTGTTGATAAAACAATTGGATCAATTCCTCAAAAGTTTTGATAGTGGAAGGTAATCAAGAGAACCATCAAATGGCCGCTCCTCCCAAAGATCGAGGGAAGAGACGCATCAGATAGGTTGGTTCGTGCATGAATTCCATTGATTGGGTACAGAATTCTCTGACATGGTCTTGAGGGTCAGAGTGTCTATCATATTTATCATACTTGGGTATCTCCACTCATTTCAGAAATGGTGGCATATACAAGTCTTTGTCAAAAGGAAAAGGGCATAGAGCTTCCGTAGAGAACTCCTTGGGTTCCTTTTCTTTCTCAAGGTTGTTAAGTTTGACTTGCATGGCATGCATCTGTTTCATAATTTTTGTGAGTGGAGTTTCTTCCTCATGTGTAATGATATTTTTCACATTAAATTTGGGAGGAATTTTAGCTCCTTGATGAGCCAATTGTAAAAAGTATGCTTCTCTATCTTCTTTCAAGAAATGCTTCATCATTCGTTTGAAGTTATCATCATTTTGATATTGAGTGATTTCTTCAATTGTGGGTTCCTGATCTACACCATGTTGAGATTGAGCTCCTTGAGAGCCAAATTTTGTCCCTACTTAAGACATGGTAGGAGTTTTTGGACTCCCTGGAATAGATTGATGTGGGGTTTGTTGGGTACCTCTGTGAGTTGATGAAGGAGGAATGTAACCAGTTTTTAATCGAAAGTTGCCAATACCGTCATCCTTGTAAAGACTAGAATTGATGAGTTGCTCAAGAGTTGGACCCCTAGTAGTGGTTATAGGTAAGGTCTAGGATGCTTCTCTAGATTTCTTGTGTGAGGAAGCCCTAGTTTCCACCATTAACTTTGAGTGAAACAAAAGAATAAGATCCAGATAACTGAAGAATGAATTGAATCAAGATGATCAGATGATGCAACCTTGTCAAGGTTTGATTGATTTGAAGATTTGATTAGATGTGGGTGAAGGATACTGTGCCCTGGATGTATGGGTAGATTGCCCAAAAGATAGCGGACATGAGTTCACAACACTTAGTCTATTTTTGAAGATTTGATAGAAGATTGATAGTTATGACAAGGTTTTGACACAAGATGAAAAGGACTCAAATCAATTAAATAGAAGGCTGAATCAAATTCAAAAGGCCATTCTTGGAAAATGATAGGGTTTTCAATAGCTACTTCTATGTTCCTGACACAATGATTTGTTCGATAGGTTCTGTAAATAGGCTAAAAAAGCTAAGTATCTGGCAATTCTGACAATTTTCTGACAACTTTCAAAAATTTCCCAAATGACACTCTACAGACTCATACGACAGTGGGTATGCTATGAAACAACAATTTAAAAGCTCATACGACAGTTGAAAAGCTCATACGACAATTGAAAAACTCGCACGACAGTGGGTATGCTACGAAATGACAGTTGAAAGGATCATACGACAATTGCTAGCAAGATTTGATTTTTTGAATTTGACTGGCAGGAAGACTTGTACAACACTGGGTTCCTTACCATACAATAGTTGGGCAGCGATGAAACGGCATTTGACAAAAACTCGTATGACTTTCTGACCTCTTGAGATGACTTTTGACTCCATAAAGGAATTTCACTTCAAATTTTTACAAATTTAGGGTTTTCAGTTTCAGATTGTTTGCAAATTGTACTATCCAGATTCAAGGATTGTAACAGATTTGTTCATTTTCAGTAACTAGATAGATAAATAAGCATGCAAAATAGAAAGCAAGTGATTTCAAGCATGTCTAAAAACAATGAACAAGGGCAAAAGAAACCTTGCGCATGAACAATCAAGTGATTTTATTCATTCTAATCCTCATAAGTGCTAATTGTGTATGTTCCAAAAATGTTTTGCAATAATGCACATATACCCTAGAAAATAAAAATTTGGCCTCGCTAGGGTTTTTAGTAATGGTTTTACTCTGCAACTTTTATGATCCAAAGGGGTGAACTCCAATCCCAGTGCACCAGGGTTTTGACACAGTCTGAGAATTTAATCAATTAGGAGCTACTAGGGAGATCTGACAACCCAATAATGAACCACACCTGTGAAGATTTCTTCCACAAGGACATTTATATAGTGACTGTCACTACCATGGTGAAAATGGCTATTACCGCTCGAGGTTTCATCAACGCAGTTTGCCCTGTGAAGGGAGTGTCCACTACAGTTAACCCTCTCTAAAGGTGACTCACAATAGTGTACCATAAGGGGACTTGGCTCCAGATCCAAGGGTTTGACACCTTTTCACTTTTAACCCAAACAAAGAAGGCAGATAAATTCGACACACTAAGATGAAGATTATCTCACCAAGGTCTATGATATCAACCCCACGTGATCTATCAACCTCTCCGGAGAGAGAATGTATCAATCAATAAGGGAAGATGCACGGACCAAGTAGAACATGAGACACACTAAGTATCCTCCCTACCTACAAGGATTTTGTCATCAAGAAGGATTTCACTGGGAATCCAATCTCTCAAGAACCACAAATAGTGTTCACAGGGCCTAATTACTATGTTTTCATAGATATATCAAAAAACAAATTTATCCAAAAGCACAAAAGGTGGTACACTTAATGCTCCAAATAAACATGAGGTGAGTCCACAAAGTGGTGCATTTAACTCCTCGCACAAATTTAAAAGCAAGTCCACACCCTAGAATACTAATGAGATCCAAAAAGCACAAAATGGGAAAGAACTGGTGGAACAATTAACGCTCTTTCTAAGTAGACCCCTCCCCTGAATATGGCGCTGACCTTGCAACCACGGGGTGAAAAAAAGGGGCGAGTAAGAATAAGCGAGTCGAATATCCCAATTTCGCTAATAAGATCAATCAAAAATATCCTAAGACTGCCTATCAATACTTAAGGTGTTACAACCTAGTATTCAATTATGCAAATTTGAAGAAAAGCACGCAAAGAAAACACTCAAGCCAAACACATGAGAGATTCATTTTAGGATCCAAATTGAAATGTTATCAGATTAAGGAGAATACCTGGAACCCTTGCAACGCGCTTAGTAGATGTTTACCTGCTTTTAGCAATTCTTGCACTTTTTCCAATCAGAACCAGCAGGAGTCAATCAAAAATAGAGAATTTCAATTGTTAAGATTAGCCGTTAGTCGAAATCTGAAAACCAAATATGACAAACTACCCTGAAAAATGAAACAACAGTTGAAATCTAATGTCAAAACTCATACGACAGTGGGTATGCTCCCAGACGATAATCCAAAAACTCGTACGACACTGGGTGTGCGGTGAAACGACAGTTGAACTTTCAAACGATAGTGTATGCAATACGGCACAATCCTCAATCTGATAAACTATCGTAAGACAGTGGGTACAATGTGAAACAACTTTTGTCAAAAACTCGTATGAAGATTGTACGGACATAAATTAAAAATCATAGTTTTGCACAAAAATCAAGGAGAAAAAGATAGAAATTGATAGAAATTGAATTGCTCTAAGATGAATTCTAAATGATATGCAATAATAAAAAGACAAGAATGATCTCACAATAGCTTGGATTCGCAAAGATGATTCTTCAGTCTCCAATTCTTCAAAATAGTTGTGCAATTTGTACACAATTTTGGCAAAGCAAGCTCGCAAAATTATGAGATGATTTGAGATGAGTTGAGCCTTGATTTTATAGAAATCTAGGGCTTTGAGAATGCATGGAAGAAAGCCATAAATCACTCAAATAAACTCAACTTGATTTTTTGAGTTATTTGAAAATAAAGATAATTTAATTCACAAAAATATGCAAATCATGCAAAAATAGCTTTTTAACTCAAATTAGAAGTTTAGATCAACTTTAAAACTCAAAATTGATGTTGAGTTCCAAAAAGTCAATAACTTGCATTGATTTTCTGATTTGGAGTTTAACTGCTCTTTGATTGTGCACATGGATAATTATGAATTAATGAATAAATAAAGTGATTTATTCTCAACTTAACTGATTTTTGAAAATAAAACAATTGATTTATGGGTTAATCAATCATTTAATCAAACTTTTATTCAAAAATAATATCATCAAATATGACAACTTGCTTTAATTAATTAAATAAGAATTTAATCAATTAATGATAGGAATTTTGATTTATTGTCAAATTTAAATAATAATACTTAGGAATAAATAGAATTAACTTCAATTAAATAATTAAGTGGCAGAATTAAATCAATTAATTAAATATTCATCATATTCAATTAATCAACTTTAGGATAATTATGATTTATTGCTAAATAATCATTAAATTAAAGATAATTAAGATGATTAGGAATATTACTAGGAATATTCCCTGATGCAGAATTTAAGATAATCAATTAGGATTTGATGATGTTCAGATGTGCCTTAGGTTAGGACTTCAATGTCGATTTCATTCGATATGTTGATATAGAAGATTAATGAACTTATAGCCCATTTTTGGGGTATTGCAATCTGTAGGTAACTAGACCAACTATAGGGACAAGACTACCCTCTACACTTTTGGCTCTACAAAACCAAGGTGGGTATACCTGATCCAATAAATATAACTCTATTCTTAACTTGATACTGGATCTAACAATAGATATCAGTGAGAAAGTACTAAATAACAACCTATTACTCATTGACTCTCCATCACTGGGGTAGGACACTTACTTCTCCAATCAATAAATAAAGATTAAAAACTGGTTTGATTGTTCTAATTCTGATTGTAATGATCTCAATCAATCCTTATAAACTAAAGATGCATTCATACAGGCCAGTGCCTTATCCATTGGGCTAATATCACCAAAATATAAAGGAAATACAAAGATCCTAAAATAACTTAATTCATAATCATAAACATAAATACTTCAACTATTTCCTTCTTGCAAGTAATCCTTGTGCAAATCAAGTGAACATGTATTTCATTTAGAGTGGTATTTAATCCAACCCTAGATCAGAACTCAAAATAAAAACACACACACACACAGATCTCTAATAAACTCAAAAATTCACAAATTTGACACAAAGGAGAGATAAAGACCTGAAATTTGTATTGAGCATAATGAACTTTGATCATTTGTATACAATATGTCTTAAGAAACAAGCCTACAAATAATGGTAGTAGCCTGTATTTTCTTCTATTACTTTGATGAGGAATGATACAAAATATTACAATCCTCAACTGAGGATTAGGGTTTCAAAATTCTATCTTCTAGACACCTGAATTCTCAATGCCTAATATGATCATGAAAAATCCTTTATAGACAAGGAATGCAACAAGCTTCCGATCATATTAGGGTTTACAAAACTTTACCCTAAAAATTACAACAACCTCACTAGGTTTACAATAAATGACTCAATTAAATCCCGGACCGATATTTTGTAGGTGAGCCACCTATCTTCAAGTCTTCAATTCTTTCCTTGATCCCTTCAAACAATCTGATTGCCTTTTCTTCGTGATTGCTCCTATAATAAATATATCTCACATCTCACCTACTTCAAAACTATGAGTCACAATTCTTTTCTCACCTCAAGAAGTAGATGGAGCATCTCGCTTTTCAATATGGGGCATGTACTGGTATCTCCATTTATTGAACACTTCCTTGCTTGGGAACACAAAATTCAATATTTTAGCCCTTTTGTCGGACAACTTCTCCCACCTACTTTCCATCTGCCTGATTTCCTGCTGGATAAAATCAAATCTTGATTTTGCAATTATTAGTACCTTGATGGTGTGGATGAAGAAGAGAGTGTTTTCTAAAGTCAAAATACTTGTCATTCTTGTTGAAAAATCTTCATCCATCCTCTCTCTTCACTTGAGCAATTCCTTTAACTCACCATTTCTTTTAAAAACCCGTAGGATTAATTCACAACTTGAAAGTGTTAATTCTTTCTTTAGCATATTTGATTTTCTCTCAAAACCATCTAGGATTATTCTAAATTCAACCATACTCTTTACAAACTTATGCACCAATTTAATCAAAGGTTTGTATTCTGATTTTGAATGTCTTGATTTCCAAGTCCATGAAATCCTTCAAGGTGCTTTCAGATGATGCCTTGAATGATATTTGAGGCATTTTGGGTAGACTCTTTTCAAGGTAAAGATCTGATACTTTACCAACAATATGGAGGTACATGTATATTATAAGTGACCCAAATCTGAATATCTTACTCTTATCATGTTTGATTGCCTTGATATTAGCCATCAACTCTACACGCAAGATCTCACACAAGTTGAAGTCTCCATTTTCTTTCACCAATCTAATAGCTGCCAAAATAGTGGTTGCAGACACACTATTTACCCTGTTTACATGTTGGAACCTATATTTAAGTATCATAGACATAAGCTTGATATCTTTCTCCTCAATTAGTTCAATGGTCATGTCACGCTTATCACTACGGGATTTACAAGCTTGTTCCACTAGTTTCCTGACATCCTTGCCAGCAGGAAGGATGGCTCCGGTCTTAGGTAATCCTGTCATCTCAAGAATGAGATCAATAGTTATCCGAATAGGGACTTCACCAATCCAAAACAAGTCATCATGAATTCTGCTCAAAAGAATCTTAATCCATTCAAATTCATAAAACTCATAAGCAGTCGCATACTCAATAATAGGGTTATTCTCTAAGTGCGTGAACTCATCCAAGAATGTTTTGTCAGGTTTCATCATTGTCTCTAGGTACAACCTAATCTTGTCCAGTCCTACTGGTTCCTTCTTGCAGTAAATGTATGCGCATATGTCCTCTACGTGCATGACACCCATTGGAGTCCTAGAGAATGCTCCTTCTAGGTCATCTAGGACTGACTTGAAGGGATGCTTCTTAAAGATATATCTCTTCCTCTCAGCAACATCAAAAACAACTAGAGTAGCCATAACTTACTTGATTAATCACTTCAAATAGGTTTCCAAGGGTTTTTAAACTGTCACGTCCAAACTAGGGCTTCACAACAAACTTAACTTCCTTACACTGATGAAATCTATTACAATCCTTTAACACAAACTACTTTGATCTCGTGTGCTCTCTAAAGTCTCAAACTCGAATAAAAGTGTGTGAATAATGGATCTTCGGTGACTTTAAATCAAATTTCTACCATTAATGCTTGTCACGTACACATAGAGTGCAACAGATAATTTTGTTCTTCATCTCTACTATCAATTAGGCAGTGTGCTCTTGCATACTACATCAACTAGTCTCCAAACAGTTATAACCAAAGGAGCATACTCAAAGGGTGAGTATACCAGTCGCGCAGGGGTCTAGAGCTAATCTAGCTCCCCCTATGACCATGAGGGTCATTCATCCAGAAGTAGAGGGTGCATCCATTACGGATGCATCCAATACATATTCATCAACTTTATCCTTCTTTACTTTTGTCCAAATCAAGATTGCATCTTCTGTAGCTTGCACAAACTTAACTTCTCCTACTTCATCCACTATTGATCCTTTAGACTATTTAGGGATTTCCTATCTTTGCACTTTTGATCTACAGAACTTTGAGATGTGTCCAACCTTGTTACAAGAGTGACAAATAACTGGAGGCCTTATATTATTCAGCGCATTGATGTGAGTTACCATTTTGCACTGTCTAGTTGTGTGACCGTTATAATTACATATCTGACATGTAATGTTCTGAGGACTTATAACATTTTGTTGTTGATGAATTCTCTAATTTTGCTGGTTCTGAATTCTTTGATTTGATCTACAATTCATAGCTCTATCACCAAACTTATTGCATAAATAATAATAGCCATTGAAAGGTCTTACCTCTTTACAATATCTTGCTATGTGACCATGATTGTTACAAGCATAACAAGTTTTGTTTACTGGCTTGTGCTCATCCTTAGATAGTTCTACTTTAGCTTCAGTATGATCTTCAATTTTCTTAGCTTCTGTAGATCCTTTTGGTGCTTTGAATCATGCTCGCATATCATTGATTTGATTTTGTGCTTCATTGAATCCAATACCGTTGGTGTCTCCTTTAATCTTTTGTGCATATAACTGTAACTCTATGAGATCCTTGCTTATGTGCAATTTGTCAATATGATTCTTTGCTTTAGTCAATTTAGATTCCACATGTTTCTTGATGTTCTCTAACTCCAATATTTTCATGTTTGCTTGCCTCAGCTCTTCATCCAACTGCTTGTTTTCTTTTACTTGTTCTTCATAGGCTTCTTGATTGTTAAGTAGCTTTTCATCCAACTCTTCAATCTAATCTTTCAGGGATGTGTTTTATTCATTCATCTTTTTGATCATTTTCCCTAAATCACTTGTAGAACAATATTTCAAATCTTTTCTTAGTTTCTTGATGAATACTTGAGAATCGCTAACCTTTAATTTCAGTTCTTCAATGTCTTTTTCAGATCTATCAAGGTCTTCAAGAGCTACTTCAAGATTCTTCTTTAGATGTTTCACTTCTCCTATATCCATGATCTCCTCAAGTGGTTAAACTTCTCTTTAGATGACCAAAGCTCTGATACTAATTTTTAGGAATGGGAACACTGAGAGGAGGGGGGTGAATCAATGTTCTATATAATTACTTTCTGATACTTGAAACTTAACTCAATAACTTAATTATTGAATTGAATATTAAAGCTTGTAAAGTAATCAACACATAACAAAAGATATGATTATGGGGAAACCCAAATAGGTAAAAACCCTGGTGGGAATTAACATGCACTAAGAACTGCACTAGTGTATTATGATCCTTGTTAGAATATCTTACAACCCTGTTAGAAGTTGATCTTTACAATTTATTTAGTACAGTGACCTAGTCAAGGGTCGGACCCTATTAGGAGTCTTTTATAATTAACCTTGTTAGGGGTGAGGACACACTTTCCTAGAGCTCACTCCTTAAATGGTGAAGGCTACAACCTTCTGAGTATCAAATACACACTATATCTAGATCTTGGTGAATTGTTGTTGTGACACTACTTGTCTGATCAGTTCCTTTTGTGCGCTGATGCTTTAACCTCTTGTAAAGAACTATATCATACTGACTACTCTTTGCATACTTCTGATCTACTTCTATCAACTCTATATATTCAAATACAAAGGTGTATGTCTTATTTATATGCGCAAACAAAACTAATCACTAGGTCAACCTTCAACCTATTACATACAACGCTTTCAAATGAATTGGCTCAAGCGTGTTTACATACAATGATATTAATATGTCTATAATCTAAATACAATAGGTGCATAGCCTTTACAAAACAATATTATACATGCTAACCAAAATACCAACAGTCAGCTCCATGCTCTATTATGTTCTATCGCTCACTGTCTGTGTCACTTCAACTCATTGTATCTTCATCATACTAACTTATATGATCATGCACTCTTAGAATTAGCATGATTACATACTCAGAAGCTTATCTTCAAGGGTGCATACCATAACTCAATCATACACACGTGCATTGATGCTCTGTTCATATGGTGCTTCACTGACTGTCCAGTCTTCATACTTAGCCAAATTCTGATCTTATGAGTAAGTGCGCTAACTCCAAAAATCCATATGACTTTTTTTCCATAATGAAAACACTAAATTATAGTCATATACACAGTATCTTCAACTTTCCAACAATAGGATCTACTTCAATACCTTGTTATGAGACAATGTATCCTAAAAGTTTTCCTAAGGTAACCCCAAAAGAACACTTCTTTGGATTAAGTCATAGCTTGAATTGTTCTATTCTTGTAAATATTTTATCCAAATTAGCAGGGTGTACATCTCAAGTAGAAAATTTAGCCAAGGTGTCATCCACATACTCTTCCATGTACCTATGCATCATGTCATGGAAGATAGTTGTCATTGTTGGTTGATATGTTGCACCGACATTTTTTAGTCCAAAAGACATGATGTTCCAACAAAAATTTCCCCACACACAAGTGAATGCCATCTTTTCTTGGTCTTCAAGTGCAATAAATATTTGATTATAACCAAAAAATCCATCCATTAGAGAATACATCTAGAACTCGACAGTAAGATCCACAATCATGTCTATATTTGGCAATGGAAAGTCATCTTTGGGACAAGCTTTATTCCAGTCTCTAAAGTTTGTACATACTCATATTGGTTTGTCTACTTTAAAAATAGCTATGATGTTCAAGATCCATTCAACATAGTCTATAGCTTGTATGAATATAGTTTTGAGTAACTTTTCCAATTCTACCTTAACCGATAATGTTATATAAGGATACATCTTTCTTAACTTTTTTTTAACTGGTTTGACTCATGGTGCAATAGATAAGTGATGCATGATGAGGTTTGTGTCCAAGCCAGGCATGTCAGAATAAGACCATGCAAAATTGATATTTTTCTCTTTGAAGAACTGAATGAACTATTATTTTTCTTCATCGGACAAAGATTGAGAAAGATGCATAATTTGTGGATTTTCTTTTTTACCTAAGTTCACTTTCTGTGTAGGCTGCACTAAAGATCTTTCCTGAAAATGGTTAGGGAGAATATCAAGTATCTCATTCGTAGGTGCCTCAAAGAGGTTTTTCACCATTGGATACATCTTTTATTTTTTTCCATGCAAATGCATTGGTAGAGAATTTTTTTATATAAAATTAAAAAATTTATTCTATAAACAAACTGCATTGTAAACACACATATATTTGAAAAGCCACAAGCCTAGTATTATGTGTACATCTAATTGAAAATACATATTTGAAACATAAATTAGCAAAATACAAAGTATTCATCATACCTAAAGCTAAAGACATAATTTGTATATTATCGTTCATGCACTTGTATTGTGCATGAATATCTATTTCCTTTGCACCTGCACACATTTTGGGAAAAAATGTGTCAATTGAGACAAAGCACATGATCCATTTTACAATTTGTATGCAACAAATATAACATACAAAAATTGCAAACACTTTTTTTGAACAATTATTTTTCTGATTCTTAACACAACATTTTTGAGGAGAGTAGTAACAATATAACCAATATAAAGTACTATTTATTTTTAAAAAGCTAATTGTTAAGAATCAAAATAACATTATGACAAATCCATGAAATAGTTCATATGCGTTATCTCCACTAACACATTTCATATGGTATTGTAAGTGTCATGATTTTTTTGTCCCCTTTGCGAGTTAAAGTCTATTGACATGCCTATTTGATTGGTTTATGAATTTAAAAAATTATAAGTTTTTCATTTCTTCACCAAAAGCATAAACAAATATATGACATTAAAACTATGCATTGGAACTATTCCATACTATTGAAACAAGAAATCAATGACCTTCTACATGTTCAATTTTTATTTAAGACATAAACATAGACAATTGCATTACATATGTTATCTACTAGCTAAGAACTTATCTTTGCATTTGAGAAAATAAGTATGTTATTGCTCAACCAAAAATATTACTTTCCTATGTACATGAGTTTTCATGATTTTTTTTTACAGAGCAAACACAATTTTTGTGACATAATAAAGAGCATCAATAATAAAAATCTATCAACTAGATAAACCCAACAATTTAGCATAATTAAACAATATACATATATCAAAACCGTATGCGACTTCTAAGTTAATCATAATATTATTTTCCTGCACATTGTTTACACAACAATACAAATAAGATGATGTGAACCAAATCCTATCAAATTTGATTTTGTCACATATATTTTCTTAGTTATCATATGTAACATCTAAAATAATGCAATGCACAAAACATATTTATTCCATAGCTAAACCAAGGTGTTAATGATAATGATCAGCTCAAGTAGCAAAACATTGTTAAGGCACATAGAATACAATTTTTTTACCTTTCTATACAAAAGCCTTGCAACAGTTCTAGTATAATTCAAACCACCACAAAAATTTAAAAACCAATAAAACATATCAAGGTATGCATAGACCTATGAAAAAACAAACCATATCTTGGGAACCATTATATGCCACATCTTAAACAATGCATATGCTACACAAACAAAAATTTGCATCAAGCTCCAAGATATAAACAAACATGAAAAATAAATAAATTTCAAGACATGATTTGTATAAGGCCTCAATATTATCTGTTGCATTTTGCTAAGTGTTGGGTCTATTTTAGGTTTTCTAAAAAATGTCAAGGTTTGTCCTTGGTGTCAAGAAATGTGTGCCTCTGCATCTGGTAGTTTCATTGTTCTTGCAAAGGTTTCTAAGAGTGTCTGTGTCTCAGGGAAATTCTTCTACGAAAATGTCTAAAACCCTAAAACCTAGGTCTTATTTGTCTTTGGTAGGGTTTTTATCTTAAAAATTTTCCAAGTTGTGCCCTAGTTCTTATGTTTTCGTGTTACCTTTTTCTTGTCACTTAAGTCCCCTTGTTCTGCACATGGCTATTATTTTCATGTCTTTCTCCAAATCTTGCAATGTTGGTAGTTAGTTCTTTTCTTTCAATGACTTGGCGAAGGCAGTAATCTCCTGATCTTGTAATGTCACAATCGAGTCATAAAAGATTTGGAGATCAAGTGATAAAGTGATAAAGTGAAAGATTTAACAGTTGTGGCTTATCTCTAAATCTTGTAATGTTAGCAGTTAAGTTCTTAACATAACTTCAACAAATTGATGATTAGGCTTTCTCTAAGTCTCGTGAAGTAACAGTTAAGTATTGAAACATCTAGTAACCTGGCGAAAAGGGCAAGGACTTGATAGGAAAGGTTATCTCCTAATCTCATAAGGATCAATGGTTAAGTCTAATTATCCAACGACTTGGTGGGTGTTTTTATCTCTAAATCTCCTGAGGGAGGCGGTTAGTTGTTTAACATCTGGAGATTGGGCAAAAGGTTAAGAACTAGACCAGAAAGGGTTATCTCTTGATCTCGTAATGTCACGGTCAAGTCAAGAAACATTCAAAGATTAAGCGACAACTGTAGATGAGGACATGGATCGATGACTATTGCTAAATCTCAAGAGCTAACCTCAATTAAAGAAAACATTCAGAGAATGAGAGATATGCCTTTGTCACTCATTCTTGAAATAAAAGCACAGTTAAAGCTAGCATTAAGTGATTGAGAGATATGTGTTGTCTCTGAACCTCGTGATAGAACTATGGTTAGAGCTAATGTTTGGAGATTGGGAGATTTTCTTTATTCATTGAGTCTCAAGGTGAAACATGAGTTAAGTGAAACACTCAGAGACTATGAGAAAGCTTTATCTCTGAGTCTCGTAATGGAACCCTAGTCAGGTCAAATATTTTGAGATTATGAGGAAGCTAGTTATCACGTGATCTCTAGAAGGTGATTGGTTAAAGTCTCATGGAAATAAGAAAAATAAGAGATCTTGACGTGTTAAAGTACTCTGTTGAGTTGGAAAAAGTGAATAAGTACTAGCCAATCAGTTTACAGCTGAGTTTTTTTTGACAAATTTTGAGGGTTTTAAAGCAAAAAGATGTAATGATGGCCTTTTTTCACTTACTTTTCAAGAATTGAATGTGCATGTCAACTTCACATGCCATGGCTAGCTCAGATTTAAAATTGAATATATGCAGAGTGAATGCTGAAGTGATTAAAGAATAATTTTTTATGATCTTGATAAGTTAGTTGCATTTATTGTTGAATGTTATAAAGACACTACACTGTTATCTTGCTACTTATCATAATTTCATTGAGTTGTGATAAGAAATAGAGCAATTTTCAAAGAGCAGATAAGAAGGGCATATTTCAGAGAAGAGATTAAACACGAGTAGCAAAATGAGTCAACTAGAGTTCAGCAAGATTTCATCCAGTAAAGAGATCAAATATTTAGGGGAAGAACCTAAGGCAAAATGCAATTTCTTTGAGGAATTCATCACTTTGCTCCCTGAGTCAACTCAAAACAAAAAGGTTAGTGATGAGGCTTTCTCTAATTACTTAGAAAATTATAGAGACTCTGTCACTCCTTCTTGTTCAGGGTTTCATTTGTTCAGTTACTTTTATAGTAACAGAGTTAAGAAAATCCTTGTTTGCAATTCTTGGAAGCTAGGATTGGGGAAATTAATTATCCCAGATGTATTTTTGGATGTTGATTTTCTAGTAGAATTGGCCAAGAAATATGACCCATTGTCTAATACTATGAGAAAGAGTGATCATTCTACCCTAGTGTCCCTAGATAGAGGTTCCCTCATGAAGGCCTTTGGCACTTACTCTTCTTCGTCTATGGAGATTGACTTGGGCAAGGAGAAGGAGAAATATAAGAAACATGTCAATTTGGTGAAAACCCTAATCCCTAATTTCATGCCAAAAATAGGGAAGTATATAGCCCCTCTACCTAGCCACATGAATGCACCTTATGAGTTTAAGGACCTATATTTCTACATGAGATATTTGGCATATGGGTTGTGTAGAGTATTGGGAATAGATGGAGATGCTGAGAGAATGCCTACTGACCTCCTCATGATTATCCTTGATATCCAAAACTCCCATGTCAATACTGATTATGACTACATTCAGTATATGATTGACCGAATGCATGAAGGCCTAATGAGCATAAAGGAGAACAAGCAGCCCCATTTTATGCATTATTCCTTGCTGATGCATCTGATCTTGTTCTACAATGTCAATAGCTTTGATATACAAATGTTGAGACCTAGGACAATAATGAATGGCCAACCAAATCATGTGCAGTTGTGGATTAGGGTCTAGAATTATACCTCAAATGAGCATGAATTATGTGATTTCCAAAATTGGATTGTTAACCCTATTCTAAATTTATTTGGGGTTAATATTACTAGATTGTTTGTCAAGGTGCTAAGGCTTTTAAGGCCTTGTGAATATGTAGACAAGTAGCCTCAAGATCACAATTGGGGTGAATTTTATTTGGGGCAAACTTTCACTTTGATAAGAGCATATGGATGCCCTCAGCCTCCACATGTGTTACCAAAATTTGTTCTCCCAAGGGTTGCCATCATGGAATTCATTTGGTAGTTGGTGTGGATAGATAAAGAGCATCTAGATCCCCACAAAAAAGGGACATTTACACCTAGATAGTTCAAAGTCAATGACTTTGTTCTTGGGAAAAGGGCTCTACCCAAGATTAACAAATTGTTAAATCAGTACAAGATGAGTACTACTGAGTATAGGTATGTGGACCCAGAATATTTTGTCAAGAGTGCAAAGAAATTATTGATTCCCAATATTGGCACCATCCATGAGCATGAAGGATGTGATGAAGAGGATGACATCATAAATATACTGGATGAACAGGAGATTGAGCAGAGAATTGAGAAGTTATATGACTTGATGAATTTGGAAGCACAAATGAAGAAGGAAGGGATTGCATTTAGAGGATACTTTCCTGGCCTCCCTTACAGGTCTAGGATCAATAGAATGATCAACATGTATGATACTTTGTACAATAAGCTTGAGGCCCAATTAGAGGAAAAATAGGGTGTACTAAGGGAATATTCATTCTTTAAGTATGAGGAAGATAGTGAGGAGTCCTACGGGAAAAATAGACCTCTCCAAATGACTGAGCCACTGGGTTTTGAGCAAGAATCAAATGTCCCTGACATAGAGGTAACTAGTGAGCCTCCGCACAAGAAGCAAAGAAAATATAAGGGAGAGTCCTCTAGGCATAAAGGGTCTGAAAAGAAATTAGACATAGTGGTTGCATTTTTTCCTATTCATAGGCCCTACCTTCACCAATTAACGAAGAACATTAGAGAGTGTAAGAAGAAGGAGACCCAAGAAGAAGTTGAATTTCCCCTCCAAATGTGCATAGATGAGAGGGAGCTTTATCAAGAGGAGCTCCTAAGTGATGAGGACTTCATCAAAAGGGATGAATGCAAGATTTTTCTCATTTGGAGAAAACAACAAGAGGTAGGAAGTCAATTGAAAGTCATTGATGACACTGATCCAAGCAATGAAGCTCTACAAGCCCTCACAACTTATGATCCTAGCTTAGAGAGTATTACAGTGGAATAGGCTAGGAAGTTGGTAAAGTCTAGTGGGATGTTGCTTGTCCCAGGGTGGGATCTGGCCTTAACATTTATTATTGGTCAAATAAGGAGGCAGCCTAAGGCTCAATTATCTTCTGAGACTCATATTTCTATGACCCAAGATCTCAAACTCTTGCCATGTTGTTCTTAGCTCCAAGAACACAAAAGCCTTCCATAGTAAATGTGGCAGAGAAGATGGATGGGGACAAAATAATACAGACAATTCAAAATAAAATAGACTTAGAAGTTTATAAGGCTGTTATACATTTTGCCCATTTAAATGAGGCCAAGATAGCACAATTGTCAAACAGGTATGGATGGCTCTTTGATGAAACAATTGCTTTGGCCAAAGACAGGGAGAAGGGCCTAATGAAAACCAAGGTATTGGAAGATGAGTTGGAGGACTTAAAGATCAAGTTGGAAGAGGCATCCAAAGTTGTTCCCCCTCCTATTCAAGAAATTGAAGTTGTTGTGCCTCCTATCATAGAGGATCCTACCCAGTTAGTTGAGAGGTCTGACAAAGATAAAAATGATATTTCCCTCATTGCCTTGGTCAATATTGTGCAGCATAGAGTTGAGATAATAAAAGACAATTTAGGTGTAGTTCATGAATCTTATGGTATGTTGTATAAGATTGACAGCAATGTAAAGGATGCAAATATATGGTCATGCAGGGGCCCCTTATTTGAAAAATTAGAAGTGTTCCAGCCTCACAATTAGACATTCCTGAATCAGTTAGTCGGGTTGGGGAGATTATTGAACAAATTGGTGCATCCCTATCTTTCTTTAAGGGAAAGGAAAATCAGGTAAAATCAAAATTGGATTTGTTTGGCCCTAACTTCGGCAAATATTTGCCTCCCATACAAAATGAGAATAATGAAGTAAAATACATTGAGGAATGGAAAAATGAGTTGGATGCATTGCTGATTGAGTAGGAATATTTCCTTAACCACGATAATACCCTGAATATGGACAAGTTCAATGGTGTCCTAGATGATATGTTTAAAGTAGAAATAGATTGTGCTAAGTTTGTTACAGATACACAATCCATAACTGATTCTAGGTGGGATAGGTAGGTAAAGAAGTCATAGAATATAAAGAATTTTGAGTGGCCATCTAAGGAGGAAGTTGCACAATGGGACAAAAGCACAAAGCCCAAAAAGAAGAAGCAAGCAACAACAGATTTGGAGACAATGGAGAAGGATTGAAGTGACACTTGGCACCTGATCAATGAGCATAGGGAGGGTAATTATCTTAGAAGAATAATGTATGTTAGCCAAGCAGGCAGTCATTATTCTCATAACAACTTTCAGAAGTTACCTTGAATATCTACGGACAAAGGTGCCAACTATTCAAGAATCAGAATGATTACAAAGATGCTACTCAAGGTTTCGTCTCCAGCATTTGAAATGATTGTAACTATTTTTATCTGTTAGTGTCTTTTGTCTTTCCTAGCCATCTAAAGCTTGTTGCATCATGTTTCTCTTAGGATTCCAAGATTGCTAGTGAATGTTATAAATAGCAAGGCTTTTGTTTTGTACAAGGATGGTGAATTCATAACTAGAAAAGAGTTTTTGGATTTTAAGGTCTTATTTCTAGGAATTTTGTCAACTTGAATGTATTGAAACAGAGAAATTTTAATGAGAATATAGTGGAATTCCTTTACACATTTGTGATGTCTTCTTGTGTTGATTCTCAATTCTCATGTATTGAATTTGCAAGGCATTTTTAATATATTGTTTAGAAGGTAGATTGTGAGATTATTCTTTAGTTTCTTTCAAGGGAAGGGTAATTCTTAGGGGTAGTTTCAGGGGATTCATGATTTACATGAGAATTTGATGTCTGAATGTGAGAATGAGAAGAATGATTTGTAAGGCATTTCATTTGGGTTCTAGGTGTGTTTGATTTAAAAGTTTTATGTGAATGTATGTTCATTTGACTCTTTGCCCTAGAATTAGGCATTGGTTTGTTCTTAATAGGCAGTTATCAGCATCAATCCATTAATGATAAAAATCTTTTATTTCATGTTTGAAGAGCATAGATGTTTACTATTTGTGTTCGATGAATACAAATAAATGTTGTTGATTCCTTAAATAAGTGAATCCATAGGGTGTACTCACCTGAGCTTGAGGCTCGAAGTGCAAGAGGATTTGATCCTTGTTAATTAGACCTTTTACTTGTCATATTTGGGGTGGGAATAAGGACTCAAGGACATTAAGTTGTCAAATAATTGAAATATGCAATGTTGCATAAGTTGTTTGAACAGTATGATAATGATAATGAACAATAAAAAACAACAAAACATTCTAAATACATATGAAAAACTAATTTTATGACTTTCTATAAAACAACCTTGCAACAACCAAATGAGAGATGAACTAGTCTATATCAAATTATGATATAAATTAAACATGCATGGCACTTTCTTTTTGCATAAGTAGCTCTATCAATTTATCATATAAATAAAAAAAACTTAAAACAAGTAAATATTCAAAAAAAGTAATAGGCATGACATTTTTTACACAAAAAAAATAAATTTTCAATTCACTACCTCCCTATCAAAGACAATAAAAGTTTTCAAAAACCCTACTAGGATTTTGAAATGTTTATTACTTTTTTGCAGGCTTGTTTCATAATATATGCTTATCAAGTCAATTCTAATCTAAAAGTAGGAAGAGAAAAATAATGTTTTCGGTGAAGCAATGGTCTATTAACTTTTCAAATGTGAAGAATTTTTTTTAGTCAAAGGGTATAGTTTTTAAATAGTATAGGACATGTAAATCTCAACAATACTTTTTCTTGCAATTCTCTAAATTTAGTTGATTATTAGGAGAAAAAAAAGAGGGAGCCCACATGTACTACAAGCATAACATGTTTAGTAGGTGCTGGAGTGAATATTCGTGCTAGAGGTAAATGCAATATCTTTTTCTCATGTTTCGTTATTTTTGTTTTGCAAGGATAGAGCAAGAGGAAAATGAAGGTTTTTAGGTGTGATGAAGAGTTTTTGTTATTTCGTTGCTTGGTTTATCTGTGCCATAACTCTGTCTTTAGTTTGCTCAATTTTATTGCTCGACCACTAAAGTAATTTATGCATCATTTTTTATTGACCTATGCATATCTTAGTATGTTTTTGCATATCATATTTAGTTGGTTATAGGCATTATTTACATTGCCATGTCAATACACTATAGAAAACTTAAACAAAATATTTATTTCTTAACATCTACATGATACTCTATTTGTAATGAACATTTATTGTCATCGCATGTTACTCATCTAAGAAACAACACATACAACAATGAGAAGACATTGAAAAAAAGCTATATATGACCTTTACCCTAACGGATGACTATGCCCTATAATGACAACATTTAAAAGGATCCAATTTTAAAAGATCATAAAAAAGTAGTGAATAAAAAACTGTAGCAAGTGAGATGAAAGTAGTATGAAGAACTTTTTTTTGTTCATAATCCACTTACTTAACATTGCTTTCTTTTAAATGTGGAATTTGATGTTAGATAAACCAAACAATGAATACCAAAAAATAGTCATCATACCTCAAAACCCCCCCTTACTTCTTGCTACATCTTGGTCCATTCTTTCTTAGACTCTTTTTTAATTGAAAATGCAAATAATGAATGCTAAAATAAAGGTCATCAAATTTAACTTTGGCATCAACATTTGATTAGCTATTAAATGGTACAACTAAAACAATGCATGCCCAACCAAATGCACCATAGAATCAACATACACTCAAACAAAATATAATTTCCCAATGAACTAATTTCACAAATTTGCAAGAGAAAGTTTTTTTTGAAATGTACATGTCCTATACTATATAAAAACTATACCCATTGATCGAAAAATCTTTTTCCATCACCAAAAATTGATATCAATCTATCAAATTGCTTAAAAAGATAATTGATTTTTTGAATCCTCTATACTCTATATAGGAAAAATCAGGACAAACAAAGACTTTTCATGGATTTGAAAAAGAAAAGTTTAACAAAATACAACCAACAATTTTGTTGAACAAATATCTCTTGAACATTTTTTTAAAACCAAAAACCTATAAAAGGCACATACTAATTTTATAAGTGCATAAACATACTCAGCTAAGGCGATACCAATAAACACTTTGAGCACCAATCTATGCCACTAATATTCCAAGCAATGAAGGAAAAATAATAATAATCATGATACCTCCAAACTCTCCCCTGCCTCTACCTTGGTCGCCATTGCATTCTGTCTCAGGCCCCTCTTCAAACAAAAATGCATTTAATGAACACTGAGACAAACCCTATCAAATTTAGCTCTACCAACAACATATTATAAAAATAACTTATACACCACAGCATAGGGAAAAATCAAGGTGGGTTTTGAAAGCTATACACTACATGTGTTGTAAATAATATATTTTAAACCAAAAACCTATAAAAGGCACAAACTAATTTTATAACTTCTTAAACATATTCTGCCCAACGTATGATAAAACTCAAAACAAAAAAATACTTTTGGTACATTTGGAAAAGAAATGTTTTACAAAATATGACCCAAAATTTCAGCTAAACAAATAACTCTTGCAAAGTTTTTGAAAACCCCAAAACTGTAAAAGATAAAGACTAGTCTTATAGCTACTTTAATTAATTAGCTCGGAATATTCTTTAGATGAAAAATGCAAATAATGAACAATGAAACAAAATTGATATCAATTTATCAAATTTGATGCATATCCATCAAATCACCAAAACAAATATCTCCTATAAAGTTTTTTAAAACAAAAAACCTGTAAAAGGCACAAACCAATTTTAGAACTAGTTAAACATATCTCGCTTAAGATATGAAAAAGTCAGAATAAACAAATACTTTTGATACATTTTGAAATATCTCTTGCAAAGTTTTATAAAACCCAAAATCTATAAAAGACAGACTAATTTTATAATTGCTTAAACATATTCATTTTGGGATATTCTTTAGACCAAAATGTAAATAATAAACACTGGAACAAATCCCATAAATTTTAACTCTACCATTGACATATCTTCAAATGAAAATGCTAATAATGAACATTGGAACAAATCCCATAAAGTTTAACTCTACTAGCAACATATTCCCACATATCAAATGCCATAAAAAAATAATTCATAGCCCCCTAAATATATTAGGAACTCAGTACACGTGGAGTCCTTTTTTTCTCTCGATTTTGCACATTAAGAAAACTCTATAAAAACTATACACATTGATGAAAACTCTTTCTCTGTCATCAAAATTCGATATCAATCTTCTTAAACATTTTCAACTCAAGATATAGAGAAAATCATAACCAAAAATCACAAACTAATTTTATAGGTGCTCAAACATATTCGGCTCAGGCAATACCAACAAACATTTTGAACACCATCCAATGCCACGGATAAACCAAGCAAAAAAGATAGAAAAACAATCATCATAACTCAAAACCCTCCCTTGCCTATAGCTCTATTGTCACTTTATTCACTCTAAGAGCTTTCTTCATACAAAAATACAAATTAAAATTAAAATAAGTACGAGAATTTTACAAAATGTCTAAACAAATATTTTTTAAACTTACATGTCTCATACTATATAAAAATTATAATCTTTGACTAAAAATTTATTTCCAACCTTAAATTAATATACTTCAGTTCTACAAAAAACATTAGTTCCTACCTATAAGATCATAGCCTAATAAAAACATAAGAAGACTATATTTTCCTTTACAACTCTATTATTACACCGAAGGCGTTTACTATCTATGAAAGTTGGGCTAATTTTAGAGATCTATGGTTCCTAGCATTTGAGAAGCCTGGACGACCATTGAATGTTGGCTAGCCGTTAGATTTTCTGGCCAATTTTTTTTCTTTAATTGAAGACAGTAGATAAATAGTCACATCACAGTTAATATGAATATTACTATGTTGATTGTACTTGTTAGAGTAAAGGATTAATTATATTAATTAACTTTACTCTCTTCTTAAGATGTCAACTCTTTTGCTTTAGTTGTTTATATTTAAACACACATGCATTAGTTGTTTTAAACTCATGCACTAGTTGTTTTAAATATAAACTTGCATGCATTAGTCATGTAATAGTTAAACTAATTATTACATGCACTAGGGTTTTCCTTTCAAGGCTTTCGATCTCCTTTATAAGGACGATCCATTGTATATTTTATTAATTCATTATTTGAGCATATTTTCTTCTTCATATTTTTGAGGCAAACCCTTGCCCTCTTCTTGTCTCTACTTCTTTGTAACATGTTTTTGTATGCAGGTGATCTTCGAGTTTTGTGGATTTGTATTGCTCAAATCCTACATGGTATCAGAGCCTAATCTGCTACAACTTGTTCGCGTTTGAAGGATTCAGAGATTAGAAATTCATCTATTTTAGATTAGGGTTTTTTTTGGTTTTTTATTGAAATTAGGGGGCCCTAAATTTTGGTGCACTTTGAGCTTAAACAGACCTCACCATTGAGCTCGTAGCGCCCAAAAACCCCTATTTTGATATAAAGCACGTCAAATTTGGACAACTTTGCATTTTGGGGCATTTTTTAGTATGAGACATCTTAGCACACTTCCCAAGGCAAAATTGGTATGGACTAGCACATTTCCCGACGTAGAATTCTCTATTTTGGCATGCAAATAGAGGTAAACATTTTTCTATCTGGCATGCAAATTAAGACCAAAAAAGTTAGCATGTAAATCGAGGTAAAAATCTAAAAGGTTTGGTACGAATCTTGAGTCGCACATGCGATTTTGCAAAAAAAAATTTGGGGCAGCGACAACCATTTGGCCATCAAATTTAAGCCCGTCATTTGATGATGTCAGCATGCATCATCATCATTTGAACCATTTTTGGGCCCTCCAGTGCAACAGTTGGTATTTTGCTCATAACTTGAGCATACAATGTCAAAATTGGGCAAATAAGATATCATTAGAAAGATGATTCCATGTCCGATCCAAATATTCTAGTATGGTTTTGTGATTTTTCCATTTTGATACTCTTTTTTTGGGTCAAAGTTAGATGTTCTCTGTGATCTTGGCGTTTCAGACCTCCTGCATTCCGGGATCCGTTTCTCTTGCATCCGGGCTCCATTTTCGGCAAATGATATATTGTTGGAAAGCTCTTTCTGAGATTTTATCATATCTGATTGTTTTATGTGTGATTTATCTTTGTGATGATGTCATCCATCCTTAGATCCTTCCAGACACCTTCTTTGGGCCCTACAGCGCAACTGTTGGTGTTTTGTTCATATCTTGAGCATACGGTGTCAAAATTTGGCAAACGAGATATCGTCGGAAATCTGATTCCAAGCTCTTTCAAGATCTGGAGGTTATATTTTCTAGTTTGATTTTTTTGATGGTGTTTTTCTCTATCAAAGCTAGATCTTCAGTTTTGCACTCTGGGAGCTCTATCTTGCGGATCCAGACTCCGTTTTCAAAAAATGATCTATCCTTGGAAAGCTTATTCAGAGAGATTTCCAGTGCTATGAGTCATTTTTCCACATTCTACTCCAGGTTCCTTTTATTAAGATTCTTGCATTTTTGGAGTCTAGTGGATATCTTGGTTGTTTCAAGTTCTACGATCTCTTCCCTTTGAGGGATGGCTCATCTTAGGTTGTTCTTTTGTTTCAGTAGCCTTTGCTCTTCTTTGAGCAGTGTATAATTCATTTTTGTAGCATTCTTTTATGCACATGCACTAAGATAAAGTGCCATTCTATTGCATGTATGAGATCTTGCACATGTTCGTGGTCTTTGTACTCGCACTCCGTTATAAAGTCCCAGGGGGGTTTGATGTTTTCCTTTATTCGCCATCTTCTTTTGTCATGTGAGTGTTCCTCCAATGTTATTAGCCTCATGTATCTCTATATGTGTTTGTACTCTCTCTGCACATTTGATGTTTCAGATTCTTCTTCATCATGCAATTCATATTGGATGATCTTTTCAGTGTACCTGTCATTACTCCCTTGTCAGCAGTATGGGGGGGGGGGTTTCTACTGATCATTATTCTGCTTCTTTGGTTCAATAGTGTGAGCTATGTATTTAGTATTTGTTCCTATGTACTAGGTAGATGCAGTGGCTGGGTACCTATGCATTTTGGTGAGATGGATCATTTACCATATAGACACTCTTTCTTTCCTATTTTTAGAGGCACTCTTTCATCTTTCATTGATCAGCTCTTAAGGCTTTGGTATTTTATACCATCTGTATTTTTGAGTTTAGTTGTTTGCCTTTGTTTGCCTCCTAATTTGAGTAGTGTCATTTGAGGGCACTCATACAGATTATAGTCTTCTCTACCTAGTCATGCTCTATTTTAGTGGAGGATCTTCATATCAGTAGTTACTTCTTGACAGAGTTTGCATCTTCTTGCTTCAGTGATGTTCTACATCTTCATTCTTGTTCTTAATTTCTGGAACATTCCTAGTTTTGGAGGCTTCTTCAATCCTTTAGATTAGTCTTTGTCTCCTTTTGGAGTAGAGTTTTTCCCGTGAGGTTTTCTCTATTTCTCTGCTTCATAGAGATTCTCTTTTATACTTGGGTACCTCATCAGGCCATGTTGTCGGGACCTATTTTATGCTTTCAGCACTGTAGTTTCCTTTGCTTTCTTCTTGCATTGTTTGTAGCTGCATTGTTGCTCATCTTAAGGGGGGGTGTTAGAGTAAAGTATTAATTATGTCAATTAACTTTACTCCCTTCTTAAGATGTCAACTCTTTTGCTTTAGTTGTTTATATTTAAAGATACATGCATTAGTTGTTTTAAACTCATGCACTAGTTGTTTTAAATATAAACTTGCATGCATTAGTCATGTAATAGTTAAACTAATTATCACATGCACTAGGGTTTACCTTTCAAGGCTTTCAATCTCCTTTATAAGGATGATCCATTGTATATTTTATTAATTCATTATCTGAGGATATTTTCTTCTTCATATTTTTGAGTCAAACCCTTGCCCTCTTCTTGTCTCTACTTCTTTGTAACATGTTTTTGTATGCAGGTGATCTTTAGGTTTTGTGGATTTGTATTGCTCAAATCCTACAGTACTTTTCACATAGAGTGAATTCAATTGATGGCAGGCGGGTGGAATCCCTATCAATAGCATAAACCCAGACTAGTCTCTGCATCTCGCTCAAAGCTCGCTAACATAGGTAGACACAGATGAAGAATCTTGCTTGTCGTCTCTCGTTCCCAATGATTGCACAAAATCAGCCACAATGGTACGCTACGGGGAAGTGAAATTGCCATACCAAATGAGATGAATATTGAGAATGAGAGTTGTGGTAAGGACATGGCCATTGTGGTATTGCAAAATAACTTTCTCCATTGAAAAAGGGGTCGGACGGTGACATCCATTGTACTACACAATGCCACCATACATATTAACAATAGGTGAATGACAATCTTTTCAAAAGATAAAACAACCATTTTTTATTGTGTATATTATAGATAAGATGTGGAATGAAGTGAATACATGTGGTGTGGGAAGAAAGAGGAGGAGGCTTAAATAGGCAGAGAGAGGCATGCGAGATGAAAACCATTGGCAAGGAAGCTTATATCACTAACAATCACAAGAATGTATACCACTGAACAATTTACAATGGAGTTTCTTGACAAATTCATTTGTTGGCATGGGGACAATTGGTAAAAGAACAAATACATTATTTTATTTATTTATTACGTGCTACTTCAAAGAAAGGGGGAAGAAAATGTTGTGGAGAAGATGTCTTTGCAAATGTTTTGCCGGTCGAAAATTTGGTGTCATTGACAAGCAGACACTTTGTTACTGACAAACATGCAGACGCATTGATTCTGATCGGTGTGACAATGTGACTATCGTCGGCTTAGCTTGTTTCTTTGTCCATTATGAGTCCAATTAAAATCTATGTTGGTATTTTCAAACTGACCCTCTTTTCAATCCAAATCAATGTACTGTGTGGTAATGACATGAAATAATTTTATATAAATATGAGTAACTGTAAATATCTTGAAATGAGACCTTTTATCTATATTTTATTGAGTCATGAGTTGTGAAATATCATTTAGGACCTATTCATACCATATAATATAAATAAAAAGTTATATCTTCTTGAAATACAATATTTATATTAAAATATTAAATGCAGTTTAGTAATGTAGTTATTTTGTAAAATTATGTAGTTAGGTAATGGATTCTTATGTAGTTTAGTCAATAGATTCTTAAATGTAGTTTAGTAATGTAAATGTTTTGTAAAATTATGTATTTAATTAATGAGTTTTAAATAAATTTATAAACTTACTAGGAATCAAGTCTCTAGAATGTGCATGTGACTAAATAGATAGCTTAAGGTTCTGCTCTATCACAAGAAGAATATTTATGCATTTATATTATTATAGATAAATACAAAATATATTATTATGAATGGTGAGATTTTTCTCTTACTTAACTTTACATTAATAAACTAACAATAGTACAATATTAACAAAAAAAGGTTAATAAAAGTCACACTCACAAGTCCAATCAAAATTAACACAAGGACTCAGCCTTAATTGGAACTGATAATATATAGGCAAGTAGCATAATAATGTAAGTATACTTTATGTGTTGTATATTCATTTTAAAAATAACATGATAGTTATATTTAAAATTAATTATAATATAGATTTAAAAAAGTCATATTTAGCATTTTATATAAATAAAGTGTATCATTATTATATTATATTATATTTAAATATATAATATATACATAAAAAATCATATTTAGCATTTAACATGATATAAAGTGTATATATTTAAATAATATCATAATTATGTATTGAACAAGGGTCATGGTAAGGTGTATACATTAATATTTTTTAATCCTATCATAAGTAATTCCCGCCAGATTTTCCACTTATGAAGGTTACTTCATTTACATATTATCCACAAACAACCAAGACAAATCAAAGACAATATAAAATATAATAAATTGCAATAGAAGTAAGAGCAAAATGACCATCATTTATTTACGCTGTAGGCATTTCCCTATGAAAGGGTTTGAGCTGATTTTTGCATCAGACGGTTGTAAATCCAGTAGACAGAATGACTACCATTGAATTGATCGCCACTGTTCATTGTTTGAAAGTTATTTGATTGGTTCTTTTTTTGTAATCATTTTGAATCATGAGGATCGAATTCTATACCGACAGAAATCTGGTCTTCTATGACACCCAAAATAGAAGTGTTTGGCAGAGCATTGATCATCCCATAAACACTCTTTTAGTGGGCCATTTGATGAAATAAGAATAGTGAACAAGCTCATCAGCCAGACCTCTGAAAATGATGAGTCGTAGGGTCCATACACCTTTGCTATGAAAGACGGTGGCTTTGCTTTGTACACCACTTTCCCAACTCCTCTCCCGTACAACCACACTAAGCTAGCCACACAAACACTAATTAGCTACAAACTCTAATTAGATGCATTGGAAAAGAAACAAATTTTATGTATTTAAATTCAGACTTGTGCGCAGTAGCTTCAACAAATCAAAATATGAGCTCGTGCCTTCCTGATTTGGAACACCTGAGTTCCTGCATTGAGCAATTGTTCTACAAACGATGTCATGGCTTCTTCACTATTCCTCTAATTTGCTGGTGAATGTTTGGCATTGGATTTTAGGATTTTGAATGTGAATTGAGGGCCCGTTTGGTTGGGGAATTAAAAATACCCTGGTTATGCAACATATCCCGGTTATGCATAACCTTGGTTGTCTGAACCCTGGTTATGCATAAAATCCCTGTTTGGTTCGAATCTCGATCATTTTGGGGATATCATCGATCACAAGGCTGCATAGGAACTTCAGATAATCAAATTTACATGAGTTAGACCTGTTTGAATCGGACAAAATTTACATGTTGTATGATTCCAAGTGAATCGATTTCCGCTCAGAATTACTTTTCATCTTGTCTCGAACCCTCCAATTTCTTCTCGTTCTTATATATTTCTGTGATTGTGGATTAGGCTTTAATGGAAGTGCAGAGGCGGCCACTCGAATAAAAACATTTGAATTGCTCAGTGATGCAGGAGAATTCATGCGCATGTTCGGCAAATCTCCAGACCAGATTTTGCACAGCCCGGAAGGCGGAATGAAAGCGTACGCAGGTTCGGCAGTACCTTGAGGATTTCACAGTGTTTACAGGGAGGATTGCTTCTTCCTTGCGCAGTCCCTGCAAATGCACAGGAACCCTAGCAGACCCGACGGGAAGATTAAATTTGGTTTATTTGAGCACAAAACCATGGATTCGAAAGTCATTGCACCTCCTGAGGTGGAATGATGAAATCCACGTTTTGGGCAAAATGGGGTCATGCAAATCCACATTCCCATTTTCAAGAAGGGCATCCAAACAGGGAATTGCACCCCATAACCGGGTTATGGGCGGCATAACCCGATTATGGGGTGCAACCAAACGGGCCCTCAGGGATTTTCTGATCATTTATTGATTTTGTAATAGCAGGGAGAAGTGGTAGCAATGGAAGTTATATTACCAGTACCATGTGGAGAAGTAGGGAGAATGTGTTGGCTAGCAAAGAAGACAACGAGTAATTCCAATTATGATATTAAATTTCTTTTGCCAATCCAATATTATGTGCTTTAGTGGGTCTGTGTTTCCATTTTAAAATGGAAAATTAATATGAAGTGTTTGTCTCTAATAATTTTAACACAATTTGTTTGGGTAGGAAGAAATCATTCATGGTTGACTCACCAAAGAGAAATGTGTCAAGGCTTTTGTTTGGAAATACTCGTAGACGAGAAACCTTTCAGTTCTTTGGATACAACATCCAAGCAAATTCACTAGATTTCTATGTTGAATATTGGCCACAAGTTCCACTTCATTCATAAATTTTATTTTCCCCTGTGCAGACCATGCAGACAACTTTTTCACTACTATCTGCTTGTCATTTCTGGTGGTTCCCTGAGAATTTAAACAAGTCCACATTGGTTTAATGAAATATCTTTGTTGCTACATCCAAAATAAAATAAGCAAGATCAAGGTATACATTTGCCTGATATCTGATGTGATGACACCTAAGGCAGGTATTAGCATTTGACCAAGACAATTACTAATTTTTATTAAGTCCATATTGGTAGAACCATGAGAATTCTCTATTTAATGATTTCCTGTTCAATATTTAAATGTATATATATTGTTAATTGATTTGGCCCAGATGAGAAGTCTAGCCCATCATTGAAAGTGGAGAATAATAATAAAATAGTGTACAACAATGTGCCAATGTTGACAATACTCAGGGAATTTGCCTTTGTCATTTTTTCTCCAAAATATTTAAAAATAATAGTAGATTAATGTTTGTATATAATTTTAATAAATAAACTTGTCTTTGATGGTCAAAGTCACAATTTATTAAAATGAAGTTTGTTAAAATACTTATGTGTCAATATGATCGTAAAAATAATTAACTAATTGTTAGAGACATAATGAGTCTATTAATGACCATAGAATTGGCTTCCAATAATTATATGATAAAAATTGTATGTGCATATAAAAAATCTTGAACTTTAAATATTTAAATTATGGGGCCTTGCCACTTCATCTAACACTTGAAATTACAAGAAAGAATCTAAATTTAGTTAAATCAAATATCTACTACATTGAATTTGGTATCATTTAAACAGTAACGAGCGAGGAAATTTATAAATCTTAGCAAACTATTAGATAACGTTCTTCAAACCTTCGTAGTAATTTTGTTAGCCATAGTTCCATCAATCTATTGGATTCCTCTAGAGGATTATCTAAGATTCATAATGAATGTATTCTTATATGATTTTCATAGAGTTCATGGACACCATACATATACTTGTACAAAATTAAGGAATAAAATCCTATATCTCATTCATAATAACATGATTCATGTTGATGGTGTGAATGAGAGGAAATGTTTTAAATGCTCCGCTAAATAAAAATGAGAAATTTATGCCAATATTACACAATCTAACAATATTGAACATCAATAGGTAGTCAAGCATACTACTAATTCTATGATGTATTTACATATGAATAAAGATATTATAGATAGAAATGATGTTTATCCCTCTTCACAGTTCACACACTTTGAAAAATACAATCTGAGATATTACTCATAAATTTCATCTCTTTATGTACCTTCAATAATTTCATTTTATGGCCCACTTTATCGTCATAGTTTTTTTCATGGTCAATAATGTGAAAGTATTCAAATTGATCTAGGCAACTAGTACAACATATGCATCAAATAATTTGATATAACTGCAAAATTAGCATTAGATAGTTATACATATTTGTGTTTCTATAAACATAACAAATGGAATTCTTATAGACACTTTGGGGAGTATTATCTTTCCTCTTGAAATGGGAATTGAGGAGGTGGATAAATCTTCCAATATTATTTTTTCATTGGCTAGATTTTATACTTTACTTTGGTGACTTTAGTTGTAATAAATAAATGTGATACCCTCTAAAATACATTAATGTTTAAAAAACATTTCTAAAGAGAAAATTGTGAAAGTGATGAGAGATACATGTACATAACTATTTTCAAGTCAACTATGTCAAAATTAAAAATTAGGTTGCCACTGTCAAATATTTTTTTTTATGATGCAAAGATACAAAACATCAAATATAAGGTCCTTTTGAAACCTTGAAGATAGAATTCATTAATATATTTTAAAAAGTAAGCATGTGTGCTTTTGCTCCTCATACCTACACTAGCGATCAAATGAAACCATTTTTTCTCTTGAGACTTGTGATTAAGAGAAAATAAGATAAAGAGGGGGACTTGTGATTAAGAGAGAATAAGATAAAGAGGGGCAAGAAGAGAGAGACTAAAATAAGGAGGGAGGGTAACATAAAGAAAGAGCTATATTCTTCCATCTCTCCTCTTCTTCCTTCCTCCTCTCTTTAGATCTCTCCCTTGCTAATTTCTTCCCCTTTCCCTCTATATTCCGCTCCCTCCTTACTCCTCTCCCTTGACTGAATACACTACAAGGGATATCATGTATGAGTGGTCCAAGTGCAAAAGCAATGGGCCACTAAGGCAATGATGATCATAGAATATATCATTATCGTCTATTTTTCTTCCATGTGATTGGCTCTTTTTTTTTTTTCTCATTTTGTCTAACTATTTGTGCTATCACTATTTGATTGAGATCTTTGTTAAGAAAACAACATCATCGACTATTTAATAGCCTACCATTTGACCTCATGTACTTCATTAATGTATGCAAAAAATACATCACAATTATTTTCAAATTGGCCTTCCACACCTCTTCAGCGTACCCATTGCACACATAGGTCCGATTGCTAGTGTTATAATATCTACCAAGATGTCTAAGAAGAGGGGAGTGAGAGAGACATATCTAGAAATAAAAGAGAAGTGAGGAAGATAGAGGTAGAGATGAAGATAGATTAAGAGAGAAAGATGTGTATATATATATAGAGAGAGAGAGAAGTTCGTGTTTGTGAATGAAAGAGGGATATATAAATAGAAATAGAGAAGGAGGAGAAGAAAAAAAAAGAAATAAATATAGAAAAATAAAGTAAGTTGAAACCTTTGTGCAAAAATAGACCAAAATTACTCCTAATTAACCTTGACACCTCTTCGGTGTACCATTGCACACATAAGTGCGATTTCACATTTAAAAAGGTAAAACAATAACTAGAGGAAAAAGTTACCGCTAGGGTTTGAAAAGATAAAGGAGGTTTGTACCTCGCTAGGGTTTCCAAGTTTTAAAACCCTTTTCGTAGTGAAGTGCTCGCTCTGCAGGTTTCCCCAGCAACAGGAGAATTTTTAAGGCGTCTGTAGCGGGGCTCTTTCATCCATCAGCAAAATGGTGGCGGCTAAGAAAACCGTATGTATTTCTCGCTGATCTTCGTAGGATTCCTCAGTTTTTCTTGGGGTTGCGATTTGTGTTTTTATGGAGGTTAATGGAAGATTGATGATATTTTTTGTTCTCTTATTTTCTGCTTGCGATGAGTTCTTGTTATGGCGATTAATCGAGGAATAATGTTTATGGGTTGTTGCAGAAAAAGGCTCATGAGAGCATCAACAACAGGTTGGCTCTTGTGATGAAGAGTGGAAAATATACGCTAGGCTACAAAACTACCCTCAAGTCTATCAGGACCAACAAAGGTAATATTTTTATAAAAAACTGATACATTTTATATTGGGAGCGTATGAATCTGCAAGTGAATTTGAAGGATCACGTCTTGCTTTATAACTTTTTCCAGATAGTTGATTGGTCGCATCTTGTAAAAAGAACTGTATTAAAATTTTCATTATTTTTGGGATTTGGAAATTAGCTGGTTCATAGGGGCTGTATGGATTTCATGAAAATATATTACGGGTTTTCGTAAATATCTGTACCATCAGAGTCATGCCTCCGGGTGCTCTGCAGCTAGAGTTGTTGCAGCACGTTAGCTAAATTATGCGCGTAAAACTGAACTACAGGCTATGAGAGCTCTGCTGATTTACTACGAGAGCATTTCAAGAGATTATCCCTATTGGAATAGCCAATTTATGCTAGTGAAAAATTGAGGGCACTCGGCATTAGCCCTCGCATAATCTGTTATTTTTTTGGGATATTGGAAAGTAGCGGAAACAGTTTTCTGGTCTTTTGATTTAGATCTGCCTTGCATACTTTTAGGGCAGTCAATCTACCCTGAAATTTCATCTCTTTCATCACTGTATGAGATTGATTTTTATGCACTTGAACATTGCTTTTAAATACCAAAATGGTCGGGCTCTCCTGATTGATAACTTATGCGATAGGGTTTTTGAGAGTTGGCTACTCTTTATAGTTGTTAATATGATAAACTTTTACCTGGCAGGGTGATCTTTGAGTTGCTTTCTCTTCTCTTTATTAATCCAGATCCAGAATATTATATAACCAATCGGTACTCATGGGATTTTAGAAGTGCTTGAAGTCATTGTGTTTTATTATGTTATACATATTTAGACAGATAGAGCAGATGATCTTAGTCTGTTTATCTACATACATAAGTCGATCAAGTACACCTAAAAAGAAATGCACCAAGTCTCTGATTTTTGAATAATTTTTTAACAAGTTGGATTGTTTGCTGAGTGACATAGTATCCTTTCTAACATACAGGACTAGAAGGCAATATTTCAATATGTAGGGGGAACCCTAGTGACCACAAGGAGGATAAACTTCTTTTGTTGATGAAGAATCCTGATTCCTAAAGCAAAACTAGATTGACCTAAACAATAGTACCTGAAGTTAAAAAGTCCCAGCTTAAGCTTTTCTGTTTTACTGTCACAACAAGCAATGTGATTTGTGACCACTAGTCTCCCAGTCGAAACCATAGTCTATGAACTTGGTGAGCCAAGTACTGCAGATTAATGTGTAGATTTCTCTTTAAATCTCTCTGCAGCTCTTTTGCAGATTTTCCTGTCAAGCTTGTCACTAGAAAAAACTTATAGACCCTTTATTTTTTTGTGTTTTGTCTTCAATGACTAGGATTTATTGATTTCTCTAGTTAGTAAAAGGATAGATCAACAGTTGGAAAAGCTGTAAAATTATGAAAAATGGATGTGGCATGTTCTCTCTGTGGCCTTGAAGTCCTTAATTGGGGCCTGGTGCTGGGGTACTGCTCCTCTATTCGGCCCTATATTGCAGCAGGTAATGTGCCTGGGGAGCCGAATCTTGTTCCAGCTGGGGGCTGCTGACCTCCCAAGACCTCTGGGGTGGTTTTGAAAGGCAAAACATAAAATTCATTTGGGTTGTTTGGCAAGGAAAAAAGTACTGAATTTATTTCTTTATTTGGCATGAACATTTTCCTCTTCTTTGGAATTTTCTGTGGTTTTATCTCCTCGTGGTTAAATCCTGGGTAATTGAATTCCTTTTATACTTTTGGTTTGCCGAGTCAGTCATGATTATGAGTAATTTGACTATGATAAAAAAGATGTACATGTTCGCTGTCTTCGTTCTTTGTGTGGCATACAATACTTAGGTTTATTTTGTGTTTTTTTGTTGTAATTTTGTCTGCTTAGATATTGCAATATCTGAGTTTTAAATGTTGTCAAAATTTTGTCTCAGTGATTCTTCCTTTTTATGAGTATATTCTTCTTACTAACAAGCTAATATTGGAGACTCGGTGCTACCCAAATTGGCTAAGTTAATTTTGTGATTTTATGTAATCTTTTGTCTGCTGAGATTTTGCAAAGTCTGAGTTTTTAACGTGGTCAAAATATTGTCTCAGTGATTCTTCCTTTTCGCAATTATGTCCTTCTGACTAATGAGCTAGTATTGGAGACCCTGTGCTACCCAAATTGGGTACAAGTTGGCCTAATGTAAAGTGCCATTACAATGATGACTGTTAATAAATTTCAATCATGAATTGGTTATAAAATTTCTCAAATGATCAAGGAACATCTGGAGAATCTCATTTCACTGGAAAGAGGCATCTAATGAATGTGAGAGATAAAGTAGGAAAAACCAAAAAATGAACGTTCATCTTGAATATGTAGGATTATTTGTTTTAGGGGTTTTGTATATTTCTTGAGATCTTAGGAGCTATGCGGTAGAGAATTAAGAACTTATGGTTTATGGAATCTAAATTTATAGTTGTGCATGTCCAGTGTTGAAGAGAATGGGATATTCATATGTTGAAGAGTATGGGTTTTCATTACATTGTTTTTTGTAAATGACAGGTTACTGACTATTGTATGCATTATTGGTTTGCAGGAAAGCTTATTATAATTGCAAACAACTGCCCTCCTCTTCGCAGATCAGAAATAGAGTACTATGCTATGCTTGCAAAGATTGGGGTACATCATTTCAATGGAAGTAAGTTAATTCTTTGCAATCACATTAATGGGAAATATTAGAAGAATCTGATATGATCCTTTTGGACCTGGATTTGCCTTGTTTAGAGTGGAAATAGGCATATTATTACAACAGATGCATCATTTTCGTCTCTGTTTGATGATCTGAACCTGAAAGATGTCTCGTAAATCTTGCATTGGTAGTTTTTATTTGTTTCTTTTTTTCCTCCTAGGCTTTTTGTTGGATTTACTGATTTTGTTCTTTTCAATATGTTTTCTCTGACAATGGTGTAGAATGGTCCATTTAAATCAAACCAACATGGCTTTGTTTCTGTAGTCTTTTATATTGTAGTTTTATCAATTTACTTGCTGCATCCAAAATTTCTTGCTTAACAATAATTCTTACTCTAATTTTTTTATATTGTTGCCTTGTCAGTCATTATTTATGAAGTTTTACATCTGGGACATATGCATTACATAACTGAAGTTTCCCTATAATGTTCTAACTTCTAATAATTTCTCTTTGGAAAGCCAGAGGTTTATGTTAGAAAGTTTAAAGTGAATTAGACAATTTAATTGTGTCCATTGTTTACAAAGAAAACTTCGAATGCTCTTATAAATCACAATCAATTATATGTCTCATAGTAGTATAACTTCCTGAGAAACTTCAGTGTTGACAATGGCTAGTCATTGATTGTTTCTTTGGACCTGAGGTTGGAGGAATTATTACTAATTTAGGAGCTGTAAAGTGACAAACTGAATTTGAATAAATTTTGATTTGTTGTAGTCCTTTCAAGCTTAATTGTGTTCTCAATCTTTTTTGTGTGTTTGTTCTATTTAGTAATTTACCAATCCTGTATTTTTACACAGTTGTGGAAATGAGATCTGTTCTTGGTTGCAGCTTCTTTCCTAATCTGGTGTTTTGACCAAAAGTGTATAATGTTGTGACTTGGTTATGGTGTACAATTGTTTTACACCTAAAAAATGTTTATTGCTGTCATCTTGCTCCATGGTATTATTTAATATGACCAGGACAAATTTTGATGACAGATTTTTCTTCAAATAGTTGTGAAATGTCTGTCAGATTTGTGCCTTCAAAGCTCAAACCATCCAGGGGGCTTCATTTTTTTCTCAGTTTATAGTTACAAAGTTGAAGCTCTTGTTTTAAATTTTTAATGTTTGACTAATATGTAAGTATTACAGCTCACCTGACTCTTGTCGAGCTGGCAATAGAATAGATCTTTCTTGCATCTTGGCAGTAGAACTACTGTCAATCTTGTAACTGCTGTATAAGCTCAAACTATTTGAACATTTTGGAACGAATTTTATAAATCTATATGAATAGACTTAGGATGTATCCTGAAAGTTTTGTGATTTCAAAGTGTGCTGCCTTTTGGGTAAAAGAACATGACATGAATTGTTCAGCAAGACAAGAGTCATGTGAGCTGTATAACAAAAGAACTAGGTTTATTAAGACACATACTTTATAGGATTAATATGCCAAGTTTTGCCTCATGCTCTGTTCCAAGCTGAATATTTATTGTTCAATGTTTTGACAAGTGTTTTAATTAGTCTTTTTGGTTTTGTGAGTTGAACCAAGTATTCTAAATTTTGCTTAGTTGAGTTGATGGTTGCAATCTTTGAAAAATGAATTTAGTATCTTTGTCTGTTCAACAGGCGTAGACAAATTTTCCCATCAGCATCTGATTCTTTAGTTAGCAAAATTGCCTGGTTTTTCTTTTCCTGTCGAACCATATTTTGTTTAGGGGCATTTCTGTGTTTCCAGATATTTATTTTGTATATCGTGTTGGAACTGAGCAAAATGTTCTTTGCAGACAATGTTGATCTAGGGACGGCTTGTGGCAAGTATTATCGGGTGTGCTGTCTCAGCATTACAGATCCAGGTATCTATTGACATGAAAAATGGATATATGACATTATTATTCTTGCATTTTTTGCTTTCCTCATCTAGTTTTAGGTTCCTTCCTCCAAAATAGCTCACTCTTGACCTTGCTTGCATGACTTGTCTTTTCAGGTGATTCTGATATCATCAAGACAGTACCATCAGACCAGTGAGTGCATAATTCTGATGATTTGGTCAGGAAATTATTAATTTTCATACCTGCCCAAGATGTTAGGGAGGAGTAGGGAATTAGTGGTAAAAACTCAGACGAGATTCATTTCAGTTTTTCATTTAAACGGCAAGAAACACCAACCCTTTTTTTTAAGGTTTGAGTTGTCTTCTGATTAAGAGGGCTATTTATGTTGAATGACCGAAATTTGTAAATCACAGAAACTAAGGTCTCAATCAAATCTTTATTCCTTAGTAGTTTTCCCAATTGCTGATGCAATTTTTCATAAAGCTCTTGTACACTGCAATATAAGTTTTTATTTAGAAAATATTAATTTTTCCTGGCAAGTTATGACAATTTTTTTTTGAAACAAACATTTTGGAAACAAGGGATTTATTCTTTTTTAATTGGGCATAACATTAGTGTCTTAGGTTGCCATATGAATGGAGTCTGTTCTTGTACACTGCAATATAAGTTTTTATTTATAAAATATTAATTTTTCCTGTTAAGTTATGATAATTTTTTTTTGAAACATACATTTTGGAAAGAAGGTGATTTATTCTTTTTTAACTGGGCATAACATTAGTGTCTTAGGTTGTCATATGAATGGAGTCTATTCTAGGGAAGGTGACTTCGCAGATTTAGGTTGTCTTGGATGTGTTCATTAATTTCACTCAGTACAGGCGAATTATGCAATTTGTGTGCTAATATTTACCTTTATAGTTTATAGGTCTTACAAATATGATATTGTACAATAGATTTTGGGACATGCAAGCAAGTTTTTAAGAATTGCTGACTATGACTTCTGAGATCTTTTAAGATTGGGTGTTTTAGATTTTTGCCAAGATTAAAAATTATTTCCCCTTGTTGATTAGGCAAATTCATTACTCTACTCACATTTACAACCAGTGTTAGTCTTTATTTTGCTGAATGTTTAATTGAAAAATTATTTTGGGTATGCTATGCAAATCATGTTAATGGAAAATTCCTTGACAAATTATGATTGTGTAATTTTTCTCATGATATCTACCATTATTTGTTTCCTGATCAAGGATGATTTTCATGAATGAGCTGCTTTGCCAATGAGTTGAATGTGAATATTTTTGTGATAGATGGTTGATATGGAATGATGGTAGATTTGTCTTACGAATAAGTTCCGTTTATATGTTTAATATGTTGATGGTAAAAAGAGCATTTCATTTGAATAGGTGACTTAGTGCAGGTTGTCCTCTATTGTCTAACCCAATTTCAGACGGCCCTCCATTGCCCTCATTAGCCTCCATATTTAGCTAGAATGGAATGATAGTAGATTTGTCTTTCTTATAAGTTCCATTTATATGCTTAATATTTTGATGGTAAAAGGAGCATTTTGTTTGAATAGGCGACTTAGTGCAGTTTGCCCTCTATTGTCTATCCAATTCCAGTCGTCCTTGCCTTGCCCTTATTAGCCTCTATATATGGTCTGCTTTGTATCAGATCTTTTTGGTGGAAATATATGCAACTTGTTTGTAGAAACGTCTGAGTGAGAACTTACAATCTAAACACACTGAATACAATATGCAACTGGTTCATGGAAACATCAGTGAGAACTTACAATTTAAACATACCCTGAACACCATATGCAACTTGTCTGTCAAAGCATACAGGAGAATTTTAGATCCATATATGCTCAACACCTTATGCTTTTGTTTGTAAAAATGGACAGGAGAATGCTAAGTCTGTATGCCATACAACATATGCAATTTAGATCTGCATGTCTATATTCAATTTTTTTAATGAAAATATACATGAGAAATTAAAATCTGTAAATATCGAACAGTTTAATGTAGAAGCAATCATTTTAAAAGATATTCAGTACCCAAGTGAATAGCTTTTTCAACTTGCTTGTGGCACCTTTTTCCTATATATAATGCATTATGCGGAAGATGGTTATGGCAACTCTTTACTTAGTTAATGCTTTAAACAAGAGATTGCATTATGATAGCAGTTGCAGTGAGTTGTATATACAAAATTTGTCTTTAAATGATTACAATGGCCAAGGAGAATAATAACTATTTTTTTGCAGTAACTAGACAGTAATAATGTAACTCTTTTGCTTGCTTTTTGAGATAAATGTTCAACACTGAGGACTTGTAATGTGTAGTACAAGCCAGATGAAGATCTGTAACACCCAACTAATGAGGCTGTATGGCTTGTTTTTGTTTCTATTTTTAATGATTTGCCGTGGCTTGTAAAAAGCAACAACAAATTTTGGAACATTGGTAAAACATATAGAGAGGGTGTGTAATGTATTGCACATTCAAGATTTTCATTAAATAGGTGTAATACACAGCAAAACAGAATATTGGGACTTGCTTTTGTCTTTTGAAAGTTGAATGTTTTAATTTTTAATGAATTCCAAAGGGTTACTGAAAGCAATGGTATTTTAAATATCGGTAAAACCGAAGAGAGAGTGAAGGTAATGTAAATGACAATTTTTGTCAACTTAAATACGATGCTAGGAAATTGCAACATTCATCAACTTATCTACACTTTTGAGACATCTATATTGTCAATTTTATTAGTAGGTCAATGCAAGACTTTCAGCTTTTAATGACCTTAATTTTTGCTCTATATGCTCTTGCATAAAACATTAGTTTTGGACACTAAGTTATCTGCATTTTCTTATTGGTTTTGTAGTATAGGTAAGTCAAGTACATTTGTGAAGAGGCGAAGCTCTTACAAGTTCACTGTTCATGTAGCAGGGAAGGAAGACAATTCATTATAACGGAAACTGTTAGTGATCTTGGGGTAGTGATATTATCATTCTATACAACTTGAACACCTCACTCTAAAAACTTGCTGGTGGGCAAAGGAAGACGCTTCTTGAGAAAGGGCAGGGGTGATAAAAACACCTGAGATGCGGAAGTAGTTATTATGTAGGATAATAGATTAACCATAACTAGTTCTAGGACCATCAAAATGTCGACACATTAGAAATGTGGTAACACCAGTTGAAAAACCACCACCAATCGCTCCTAATTATTGCTTCGAGTCAACTACCCTAACCTAAGATGGTCTTGCTTGCCATAGGTACACGATAATATTATTAATAAAAGTATTATATAGAAATCATTGTTCAGTAATCACTCAATATCTCTTACCTTTAGATGGTTCAGTTTTAAGATATATGAATAACCATTGATTCGAACTCCTCGTATCTCTTACCTTAAAGTTGGATCTATTAATGTAAAAGAATTTAAGTACAAGAAAAGTTATCATTTCCCATTGTTGGTACATCCTTACAAACTGGTTCCATTTCTAAATTTCTTAACATAAAATATTGAAAAAAAATTATAAACACAAAATTAAAAAACATTATATCCAAATCTTTGGAACATCCTTTTATTGATTTTGCATACTTTGAACTCACAAAAATTAAGTGTCCAACTCATTTTCAAGTTGTATAAATAATCCGTCGGGATTCAATATTTGAGTGTCAATTTTTTTATTGAGCCCTCTCTCTATGTTCATTTAGGTTGTTGTGACCCTTGTTTTTAACCAATTCAAGAATAATTTAGGTTTGTTGGGACCTTCATTTTTTATATGAAATAGTAGCCAAACAAAGATGTTGGCCCTTACAAGGCAAACCAAAAAGGTCATTTAAAACAAGGTCAAGAACAAACCATCAACAAGACACTCGTATAATAGCTAGTAACCCACATCAAGATTGGGTTGACAACTCACAATGTGGGGAAGAGAATGAGAAACTAAAGAACGATCTTTTCTATGTCGACAGACAACCATCTAGCTGATACTATCACTAGGATCTCCCTCAAAAGGGACAAGTGGGGACATCCTTTTTGCGAGTTGACAACACAAGGAGGTGTAGAATGCTAACAAGGCTGCGCATCGTTAGCCAAAGGCTGGAGCAGAGCAAGAGTAATAGAGGAAGAAGGGTCCATGTGGCTAGAGGGGGTCACACTAGCAGCGAGAGGTGGGGTAGGATCCACAGGGTTTGAGGAGGCCAAATCATCAACATGAGCATCATCCTGGCGGGAGTCATCATTAGCTTGTGAAAAAAATTATAAAAAAAACACAAAATTAAAAAATATATTATATCCAAACCTTTAGAATATCCTTTTATTGATTTTTCATACTTTGAACTTACAAAAATTTAGTGTCCAATTCATTTTCAAGTTGTTTCAAGTTGTATAAATAATCTATCGGGATTCAATATCTTAGTGTCAATTTTTTCATTTAGTCCCTCTCTATATGTTCATTTAGGTTGTTGTGACCCTTGTTTATAACCAATTCAAGAATAATTTAGGTTTGTTGGGACCTTTGTTTTTTATATGAAATAGTAGCAAAGCAAAGATGTTGGCCCTTACAAAGACAAACCAAAAAGGTCATTTAAAACAAGGGCAAGAACAAAACATCAACAAGACACTAGCATAGTAGCTAGCAACCCACATCAAGAGTGGGTAGGCAACTCACAATGTGGGAAGAGAATGAGAAACTAAAGAACAATCTTTTTTATGTCAACAAACAACCATGTGGCGATACTATCACTAGGATCTCCCCCACAAGGGGCAAGTGGGCAAATCCTTTTTGTGAGACTGACAACACAAGGGGCAGAGTGTTGACAAGGTTGCACATCATCAGCCAAATGATGGAGTAGAGCAAGAGTAATGAAGGAAGAAGGGTCCACGTGGCTAGAGGGGGTCACACTAGCAGCAAGAGGTAGGGTAGGATCCACAGGGTTTGAGGAGGCCAAATCATTATCCTGTGGGGAGCCATCAGAGGAAGAGTCAGAAGTCACGACAACCAAATGATCAGCATTAGCCTTCTTCTAGCAAGTGGCATCACCTTTACGATGTAAGAGAGAACAATTTATTGCCAAGTGATTAGTATAGAAACATTGATGATGACGAAAGAGGAGACCCTCACAATCCAATGATTCAATCCATCACCTATCCCCAACTATGGGAACCACATCCCCATAAAGAGCTATGAAGATCTCACTATCCACCAATATGCATGCAAAGGTAGATCCATTGAGGCCATGATATCATCCACCTTTAAGAAATGATCGTTAGAGTTGTTGATAGGCTAAAAACAAGAATTCTCCCAAAAATAAAGGGGAAGATTGAGAAGACACACACTTGACACACATTGAACGATTTAGTAAGAGGGTTGAAGGAGATTTTCCAAGGTTTGGCCGAAAGAGAGTGAGTCCCCCAAGCCCACATCTTTCACAACACTAGATCTCAGTCATCAAAATAAATAACGACAATAAAAATCCCTTAACATGAGAAAAGCTTAATGTTGTAAAAAATCAAGGGCTCCAAGAATTTGTCACCCAACGATGAAAATCTAGTTGAGAAGGCCAACAAGTAGCAAATCTACAAACCGTCTTGAAACATTGGTAGAAGTCCACATTATCCACCACATCAAGGCCATAAACCATCACAAGGGAGGTCTTGCCACAAGCAAGCGGTCAAGATTTCCCCGCGGAAGGAAGAGCAACAAAAGATCTAGCAACATGAGAAAAGCTTCGCCCATCAACAACAAAAAGAGGCTTTTGGGGGCGGGGATCCCAATATTTACAACATTAACAAACCTAGGAACAAGTCTCCCAGAAGAGTGCCCAATGAGAACATGTGTAGAAGATCCAAAATTAGCAAGCATCACTTTAGTAGAACCCTTGTACTAGAAGTAGTGTTGTGCCTCACAATTCACGCTCCACTTGCCTAGTTGGCCAAGTCAAGATCCCCCTTTTTCTTTTCTTTTCTTTTTTCCTTTTCTTCTTTTTCTTTTTTGCCTTGTCTTTGTCTTACAAAACTCGATTGGGTTTTTTAGTACTTTCGAACCCGTACATGTTATGGTTAGGTAAGAGGGTTGGATAAAGACCCTAAGGCTTGGAAGCCCCTTTTCCCTCCATTTCTCTCCCTTTAGATGTCTTCGGTTCTTCCAAGAAAAATTCTCAACTTCTTTGTCATCAGGTTTACACATCATCAAGTGGGTATCTATAAAATTACCACCATTATCTCACACGTCTTCTCAACTTTCTAACCATATAATTTTTATTATTATTTTTGGACATTAGAATAATAAACTTTAATTTTCTTTATCAATGTCTTTACAGTTCTCAGAGACATGTCTACCATTTTCTTAATAACTTTTGATATATTTGACCAATTTCAAAATAAATTACATATTATTATTCTACATTTTTTTCTATACACTTTATTTTTATTTTTATTAAAATTGCATTTTTGATTATTTGCAAGTTATGCCCAGTGCACGGACATACACCTAATTCTCAAGATGCATCTACTTCAAAAAATCATAAAAAAAATACTTAAAGGAAAATTACAAAAAAATACACAACTTCTAGCTCTCACTCTTACTTATCATTCTACCAAAGGGTTTTGCAAAATACTAAATCTAACTATATCTTTTGTGATGTGTTAGCTATTTTTCTTGCAAAGGTAAACAACTAGACCATAACCCGATCTCTCCCTTTTGATGCTCTTTTCCTGGCAAGAGAAATACTAATTAACAAAGATGAATCCTTCTTCACTTCGGGCTCCATAGACCCAGGTGGGTGTACCTTACTTCTCTGCTTATGCAAATTGATATGAACTAATACAAACACCTAATAAGCAGATTCACTAATGGATTAAATAGAATAAATATGTCCTGCAACAGGATTCATAATTGAGATGAATCTCTATTATGGGAAACCTACCCACATGCTCAATCTATCTTTCAAACTCATCAACAGAAAGAGAAAGCTGATTGATTAAATTGATGCTAGTTTGGCAAATGACTTCTAACAGTAAAGATCAGTGCCTTCAATCCGGGCATGAAGTCAAAACCAGTAAATATAAACCCAAACTACAAACCATGTTTCATTGATTAATATCCTTGCATTAATGCCTTACATTAATACATTTCCATCACTCAATATGAAGAATCATACACATTCATAGCACCGATTAATTTCCAATCTGCATTTAAGGATTTTACAATCCTTCCTTGAAGGATATCCAAATACAAACAGATACATTCTCCCTTGGAGAAGACAAACTCAATATCCCTTGAACACTAAATTCATATTGAAATTGAAACTCAATATAATGAAGACAATTCTCTGAAAACCATACATACCTTACATGTGTTTCGATTTGCAATCAAATTTACAAATACTTGTATTAAATCTATGACATAAAATGAAGAGCGCAAACCATTACACTTAGACAATCATGAACCAAAATGGAATTTCATTTGGACCCTTCTCTTGGAGAACCCCCTGCTAGAATCACCACAGACCTGGAACCATTCAATGGATGTTTACCCAGAATCTGGAACCTAGACTAGAGTTCTTCCAAAATTGGAACCCTCTACCTTGAAAGAATTGCAAAATAAGAAGGAGAAGGAAGACTACAGAAATCATAAAAAATCGACACTTGTCTTCCTCCTCTCTACTCATTGGATGAGTCATCCGCCTTCAAACTGGAAATGGGACCTGCTCTCAACTCTGGAAAGCACCTGTCATATCTTCAAACAAACTGTGAATCACCGGATTAAACAAAATAGATATTTTCAAAATATCTTCCCGACCCCCTATTTTGTTCAACTGCAAATATCACGAGCAAATGACCACCTGTGCAAAATCTGATTCCAAAATTGGAATCCTTGTGTCGAGACCTTTTCGACGGTATATGATACTTGCTATCTGGGCGAAAAATAAAGCCCCCAACTATTAAACAATCTCCCAGCTCTGCCATTTTGATATTTGAATTTTATCATATAGTTCAAACTATATGAATTTACATTTATAACTTTGATTTTTTGGACTCTTTGAATGTGCGGAAGAAAAGAATAAAATACTATTTTTGAATCCCCCTGTCGGGACCCACATGCCATGTGTCAGCACCTAATTCTCCCGCATCGCTGACCTGGGTGCCACCTCACTGGCCAGCTGCCACGTGTCGGCCTGGCGCATGATCGCATGGGCCAAAAATGGCCCATGAGATCATGCAACCACCATTGATGGTCCCACAAATCCCACCGCTGTCGGATCCACCATTTGTATACTTCATCAAAATTTAGTTACCTTTTCATGGGGCCCGCTGCTCTGTCATCACCAACTCATCACCAAACAAACACCTTGATATCCGTGCTCATAAGTAAGCCACTGCCTGTGCGTCCACCTACAACCTCCTTGCCACCTCATCAGGCTGCCACATGTCAACCTGTCGCATGTTCGCAAGGGTTGAAGTTCCTCCTTGCGATCATGTGACCACTTGACATGTGTCCACTTCTGACCAGTCACTGCCACCTCTGTCCACTCTGCATCACACTGCCATGTTATTGAACTGACCACCACCTCATCACTAGCTGCGACGTGTCACCTTGTCGCATGATCGCAAGACACCCTACTCACCCTTGCGATCATGCGACCGCAACCACTTAGCCGCGCAGTTGCGATCACAAACCCTTCGTAAGAAAACTCAGCCACATCAGCACACTACAACCAACCAGAACCAAGCACGTTCGCAACACTAACATCGTGGACCCATCATAAAACTTCACATCAATGACACCTCTCAACATTTGTCGCATGATCGCATAGCCAGAAAAAGGGCTATGCGAACATGCGACAAACTGCCTACACTCATCACCGTTAACTTCCCTTGGGTATCGGACCCATGACGTGTCCTTCCTCCCTTTCTAGCTTTGCCAATCATGATGAAACATTTCAGTGACACCTGGCAAAATGACCCCACAATCCTCGGAAAAACTTTACAGTGAAATCAATGGTTGTCAGATAATCACATAGAATCCAAAGATTCCATGCGATCATGAGATTGCCGTCAAATCTAATCCTTGATACTGCTTTGTAGATTCTGACATTGGCCCCACAAGGACCAATGAAAAACTGCCAACTGGGCATACGTGACAGGGGGACCCACGAAGTACATCTCACTGCCTGGAAGATCGGATGGCTGTCGCATATCCACATAGCATGAAAAGATTCTATGCAGATATACGCCAATCATCTGATCAAGAATCTTTGAAACTTAACCCAATCCCGGACCCTGGTATATCTGGCGATCACACGACAAAAGGATTTGTGAAGTCTTGAAAACATCTACTTAACTGGGGTCACATTCTGAGAACTCGCGACTAAGGCATTCTCTGGGTCACGGAATGATTTCTTAACTCTGGGCTTCATCTGGAGATTCAGCGACTGAACATCATGAAGAACTGGGCCCCACCAACCGATTGCACTTGCACACTTAAGACCGACAAACAAGGAATGCTGACAAAAGGGAAGAAATGTGAGGTCGAAAAAATCTAAGGTTTTCGGCGAAGGATTGAAAACATCCAGGGTATTCGTGCAGACCAAAAAGAAAACATCATAGGTTTTCGACACTTTGGCAGATTCTGAGACTGTTTCCTGCAGACCATAAAACTTGAATATCTCCCTAGGTTTTATGAATTAGGAGATGCGATCTGAACTGGAACAAGGTGATACATTAAAGAGCACAGGGCTAAGAGCACAAACCATGAAACATTATGGATTTTTTTCGCACATTAAAACAAGCTTGCAGCAGGGCGGGACAACTTCAAAATTAGCAGGGAAGAGGCCATTTTCATAGGATTTTGCATTGACTAGAAAATGGACTAACATGATGCACACAGAATACATTATGTTATATTTTTATGAAAAAATCAGGAACAATTTTTTGTGCGTAGCAGGTTTGACCCTCTTAACTTATCTTTAAAAAAAAAACAAAAAAACTTTAGTAGTTTAGAAATTAGGTTCAGAGTAGTACAATTCTTATTCTTTGCACAACTTCTAAATTTGAGTGCATGACCCTCGAATTTTTCTTCGAAGTTCAAGTTTACCCGATCTCAGAAAAATAGTGGCCACTTACTTATACCCCCTTTTTACACACCATCTTGGTGCACTTATCCACTACTACTGTGAATGATGTGGTTAAAGTTGTGAATACCTTCAAAGTCACTTTCCTTGATCTCATTGCACATCTATGAGTTAATAGAGATGAATTTTACTATCCATTTTGTGAATTTTGAGTCGGCAGGTAAGAGAAAAATGTAGGATGAAAGACAAATCCTATTTTTGCTACTTTTGGTGATATTTGAGCATAGAATATCTTCATAATTTCTTGATAACATGTCTCTATATCTCCCCAAGGGTCGTGCAAACATGAAGCCTCAATTTACTAATATAACAACTCATGGAAAATGTTGAAAAAGTGGATATGAGCGAGTGTTGGATGTCTTTAGGATATTGTCGGAAGTCTGTTGAGCTAGTCAGAGTTTGGTGTTTTTGTGTGCTGACATTAATGTTTTGTCATTGATGTCAACATACTAATTTTTGTTGCAGATAGTGTGTTCAATATTTTTTTCAGAGATTACATTGAAGAACTTGTGTTGCGATCATAAGGTATGGTTCAGATGTGCCTGTAGTTGGTCTTCAAAGGTTCGTAGAAGTTTGGGTGACAGTTTGAGGAAGATATGACTGATTTTATGGTTACTAGTGTTACGATGTTCTTGTATGTAGTGGACGATTGTTTAGCTCGGTATGTCTTGAATTTGATGTGTTATGATAGAGTTTTATATTTTAGTTTTCCTGTCGATCAATGTTGAAGATGAGTTTGGATTCTGAGTTGGAATTGATGCGAAGGTTCTGAAGGTATTCATGTTTCTTGTTGGTGTTCTTGGATCTTGTGATGATCATGTTGTTGGTCCGCATTGATTGAGGACATTAGATTTTCTATTTTGGTGGCATACGTATTAGCATTTCTTCATTTAGGTCATAGCCGACTTGGTGAAGTAACGTGTTGCGACTCTTGGAGGTGATTTGGTGAAAATGTAGTGTGTTCGAGGATAATGTTTTGTATCCTATCTAAGTCTTGGCCAACTTGATTTGGATCGTTTTGTGATTTGAGCATAATGTTTATATGTTTATTTTGTAATAGGTCTTAGCTAACCTAGATGATGTTTAATATTTGTACTATGTATAAATGGGCAATCATTTTGTGATTTCGTTGTATGGGTATGTATGTGTGAAGGTGATATACTGGTATTTATATTTTGTATTGGAGGTAGAAATTGTACTTCGTAAGAATTATATCGACATTGAGGATGCTATTAGTCAGTTTGGTTGTAAAGGACTGTATGTCCACCCTATTGTAATAAAAGCTAGATCATTGAACCTGATTGAGGGCTAGATCTATGATTGTATGGTGAGCAGTGAGCTCTAGGCAGTGGGCTTGTGAGTGCATGTGCATTCCTCTTTTGTTATTTTCATTTTCTCTTAACTAGGTAGTACTTTTGACAAAGTACATCTATCTAATGGGTGTCATCCCCACCGAAGTTTTTCTCTTAATGAGGTTTCCTCGAGAACAAAAAAATGGTGCTTTGTATTATATGTTGTGGATCTTGGCTCATTGTTTATCTTTCAGATTATTAATTGGTTTAAGTAGATTTAATTTTAGTTGTTGGTACATAACTGATTCACCCCACCTCTCAGTTGTGCTTGCCTCCTTTTTGGCCTAACAATTGGTATTAGAGCTAAGTCCTTTTGAAGAAGCTTAATCGCTTGAAGGAGATACAACATGGTGAGCATGAGGAAAGAAAGTCCTAAGTTTGATGGAAGCAATTACTTGATATGGAAGGATCAAATGACTACTTATCTAACATGCATGAGAGATGAATATTGAGATGTCATAAAGAAGCCATACACCATCCCTAATGAGTTGTCTCAAGCTATAGCTGATGAAAAGAAGAAATTTAAACATAAGATGTTAGAAAGGGAAGCTTTGATCAGTGCCTTATCAGATACAAAGTATTCACACATTTATGGATTGAGGACAACACATGAGGTATGGACTAAATTAGAAACTATTTACGAAGGTGACAAGTATGTTAAGAAAGCTAAGTTGCAGAGTTTTAAAGGAAGATTTGAAGATATGAAGATGAGTGAAAGCAAATCTATCTTAGTCTATATGCAAAGAGTAAATGATCTAGTTTGTGACATCAGATGTGCTTGTGGTACTTTGACTGATGATGAAGTTGTAAACAAAATTTTGAGATCTTTACCCGCATGTTATAGTGAGAAGGTTGCAACTATTGAGGAATTGAGAACTATTAGAGACATTTCAATAGAAGCTTTGGATCATAAACTTTGTGCCTATGAGATGACTACTCTTAGCAAAGAACTTCCAAAGGTTGAAAGTGCATTTAAAGCTAGTATAATTAAGTATGAAGAGGGTGAGAGCTCCTCTAGAGACAACTTCTACCACTATGCAAAGCAATGTGACGAGATCATGTAAGAGGAAAGGAAGATGGATGTGTTAGAAATAGGAAATACTGAAAGGGGAGGGTGAATCAATATTTCACAAACTTTAACTTTTGCCCAAGTATGGATATTATTAATTAACTTGTAACTTTCATAAGAAACTAAATTGATTAAACTGAACAATAAACACAACCATAAAATGATGGAACTCATAACACCATATTTGTTATCAATGAAATCATGGCCAAGGGAAAACCCTAATGGGGATGGTACCCACTTTTGATCCACTAATCAAAAGTATCTTGTGAAAGATATTGACCCTATGAGGAGTCTATTACATCTGCATAGTGTCTCAGTCCTAATGAGAGGACTTAGGCCTTGTTAGAAGCGTCAACCTTGTTAGGAGTTGGTATTACAAAATACAAGAGTATGTATGCAAGATGAGCTCACTGCCCAAACATGCAATGTACAATGATAATCTTCAATACAAAAGATAACGAACAAAACCTTTCACTGCTAGTGAATATCTTCAATATTTTGATTTTCCTTTGATGCTCTTCACAAAACTTATCACAAACTTGCACTGCTCTGATCATATATCAGAATTTGCATAATACATCAATAGAGTTACTTACTTTTTCTTCGCATTACAACTTTCTTTCCTTTATACAAGCCATTAAAAAACAACCTTTCAGTCAACCTTCAATTCATTATACACTTCCCAAAACATAAAGTTACTTCTTGCTGAATTAGGGTTAACATCTAGGATGTCATCCCTAATTAGTTAAGTCATTATTTTGATAAAACAAAATAATCCCTTAACCCAAAATATCCATTTACTTGTTGTTACTCTGTTATGTTAGCTCAACACTATTTATGTGAGACAATAATAACTCTGTCCATATAGGTCATACAATCACACGCTTTTCGCTATAGGTTCTACACATTTCATACTATCCGTACCCAAGTGTGCACGCGCTAAAAATATCTCTGTAAACTGCACTAACCAAAATAATCTCTATGTTGATAGATAAATTATGTGATACTTAGACAATTTTCTAAGTCATTATCCCAAAACTTCATCCTTAGGTCCTGCTAACTTAATATTGATCATATATTTCCATAAATGACAACATCATGATATCCTACCTAGCCAAATTGCCAAAAATCTCCCCCTTTGTCATTAATGGCAACGTATGGAAAAATTGGCTAAGTCCCAAAACATCAAAATTCATAACTTCAAAAACTTGTAACATTTTGTAACATTACGTTACACGTCCATTACAAGATTTTCAAAAGTTTGTGGATCGATCATTTATATATACCATCTTTACATAGGGATACTCCCCCTTTGACTATACTTTATCCTTTACAGTTTTCTTCATTATTTACTCCCTATTACACTTTACATAGTATACTTTGACAATTTTCTTCTATTTCTTCCCCTTTGACATCAATGACAAAGGTGATGTCAAAATTTGTATATACAAGTCAAAATTTGTTACCTCTTCTATACTGGTTTTGATATTATTGAGATGTAATTAGAAAAAATCTCTTTCAGGTTCTTGAATTCTTTGCCCCATGTGATTTGAACTGCTTCAGATACACTGATAAGGGCACATAGTCCATAAGATGCAACTCCAACTACATTCAAATATAAATATGCGAACTTTTCATATGGATTAGCCTTAAGGCATTCATCCAATTGCTTTTGTACAATGACTATCTTTATAGTTAAGTGCCCTCTCAACAATGAATTTTTTTTTAAAACTTTCACTTTTCTAGCTCAATCAGAGTTATGTCATTATAAGTCTTTGCAATTCTGCTTCCCAAATCCTCAATCTTCATGTGAGGTTGTTGAAGTTCTTTGACCAAGTTCTGTAGTTTTGCCTCTTTCTTGTTCAGCTCCTCATTAATGTCTTTGACAAAATTATGTGCTAATGTGCACTATCCATATAATATCTTTCCCTCAATTGCACATCTCCTTAATTCTTTTATGCTAGAGTCGAGCACAATTAAGTCATTTCTAATATTCTGACAAACAGTGTCAAACAATTGTTTATTATGTTTGGTTTGTGCTAAGGGTGGATGCTACCTTAGATAAATGGGTAAACCCTTTATCAAATGCCTTAATCATTGCACTTGCTCTCTCTTGTGGCCGAGTCTCAGATACTTTCTCTATGACTGATACCAATGATTTTTGCAAGATTTTTACTTGATTATTCTTCTAAAAGATTTTTCTTAATGATGATATCAATTCAACTTGATCATCATCTCCTGATAGATTCTACTGTAATACCCCAAAAATGGGCTATAAGTTCATTAATCTTCTATATCAACAATTCGAACGAAATCGACATCAAAGTCCTAACCTAAGGCACATCTAAACATCATCGAATCCTAATTGATTATCTTAAATTTTGCATCAGGGAATATTCCTAGCAATATTCCTAATTATCTTAATTATCTTTAATTTAATGATTATTTGGCAATAAATCACATTTATCCTAAGTTTGATTAATTGAATATTTTCATATTTAATTAATTAGATTTAATATCTTGCCACTTAATTGTGTAATTAAATTTAATTCTATCTATTATTAATTGTATTATTTAATTTTGACAATAAATCTAATATCTTATGAATAATTGATTAAATTCTTATTTAATTAATTAAAGCAAGTTGTCATTATTTAATAATATAGTTTTTAATAAAAGTTTGATTAAATAATTGATTAATCCATAAATCAATTATTTATTTTTAAAAATCAGTTAAGTTGAGCATAAATCACTTTATTTATTTAATTAATTCATAATTATTATGCACATTCAAAAGAAACAGTTAAACTTCAAATTAGAAAATCAATGCAAAGTGTTGACTTTTTAGAACTCAACATCCTTTTAGAGTTCAAAAAGCTGATCTAAACTTCTAATTTGAGTTAAAAAGCTGTTTTGCATGATTTGCATATTTTTGTGAATTAAATTATTTTTATTATCAGATAACTCAAAAATCAAGCTGAGTTAATCTGAGTGATTTATGGCTTTTATCCATGCACCTCTAAAGCCCTGGATTTCTATAAATTAAAGCCTCAGCTCATCTCAAAGCATCTCATATTTTTGCACAATCACATTGGAGAATTGCAATTGGAAGGATCAAAGCTTATTGTGAATCAACATTGTTGTGAGATCACTTTTGTTTTCATATTATTGTTAGATCATTTTAGCAGATCAATTTCATATAGATTAGATTTCATATCAAGTTTTTATCATTCTTATTGCATAGAAAATCCAAAAAAAATAGATTACTTTGCATTCATATTTTATATCATTTTTGCATTCAAATCCTTCATTTAGGTGTCGTCTAGGTCACTGATCTCGATAACAATCTGAGAACATCAATCTCGCACCTACTAGAAGGCAGTAAATCGCTTGGTTAAATTAGATTTCAATTTTGCATGATTTTGATTTTTGCTAACCTCTAATGTTTTACTGAAGTGTTGTCTACAGATCAGGTACAATTTTCACACACATTTCTGGCGCCCACCGTGGGGCCCTGAAATGGGCTTCCCTTCATTTCTATCAATCTTCTATCATTTCTCTATCAGAACTCCCCTGCTGTTGCCTATTTTTCAAACTGTCATTTCATCAGACACCTAGTGTCGTACAATTTTTTCGGACTGTCATTTCATCAGACACCTAGTGTCATACGAGTTTTTCAGACTGTCGTTTCATCAGACACCTAGTGTCGTATGAGTTTTTTGAACTATCATTTCATCAGACACCCAGTGTCATACGAGTTTTTTCAGACTGTCATTTCATCGCACACCAAGTGTCATCTGGGAGCATACCCACTGTCGTACGACAGTTGATTTTATCAAGGATCATTTCATTAGGTACCCACTGTCGTTTGGAAGCTGGATTTTCATTTCATCAGACACCCATTGTCGTACGAGTTTCCAGACTGTCGTCTGGGAGCATACCCACTGTCGTACAAGTTTCAGACCATCATCTGGTAACAGACCCACTATCGTACGAGTTTCAGCATCAGGTTTCAATTGTCGTTTCATTATTCAAGGTAGTTTGTCATATTTGGTTTTTAGATTTTGACTAACGACTAATCTTAACAGTTGGAATTCTCTATTTTTGATTGACTCTTGCTGGTTTTGATTGGAAAAAGCTTAAAGTTTGCTAAAATTAGGTAAAAATCTACTAAGCACGTTGCGAGGATCTCAGGTATTCCACTTGTGCTGATAATATTTTGATTTGGGCTTAAAATAAATCTCTCGTGTGTCTAGCTTGGGTGATTCTTTTCATATTTTTGTTTTACACACTTGCATAATTGATACTAGGTTGTGACCCCTTAAGGATTCATTAAGTAGTCTCAGATACTTGTGATTGATCTTGATTGCTATCTTGGGTTATTGGACTCGCTAATCCGCCGACCCCTCATTCCGCCCCGTGGTTGCAATCTCAGCGCCATAAAGGGGAGGGGTCTACAGGAAAGAAGTGTTAAGTGTTCCACCAGGCAACCCATTTGTGCTTTTAGGAACTCACTTGTTTTCTAAGTTGGGGACTCATTTTCAGCTTGTGTGAGGTGTTAAGTGTTCCACCTTGTGGACTCATCTCATATTCGCTTTAAGCGTTAAGTGTTCCTCTTTCTGCTTTTTGGGTACTTTTGGTAGATTTGCTTTTGGAAACATACATTTGTGCTCACATAGTAATTAGGCCCTATGAACACTATTTGTGATTCTTGAGAGATTGGATTCCCAGCGAAATCCTTCTTGACGACAGAATCCATGTAGGTAGGGAGGATACTTAGTGTGTTTCACATTCAACTTGGTTAGTGCATCTTCTCTTATTGATCGATGCATTCTCTCCCAGGAGAGGTTGATAGATCAAGTGGGGTAGACATCATGAGATTTTGGTGAATCAAAATTGGTTAGTGTGTCTTCCCTTATTGATTAATACATTCTCTCTCCGGAAGGGTTGATAGATCACGTGGGGTTGATATCATAGACCTTGGTGAGACAAACTTTGTCTTAGCATGTCAGATTTATCTACTTGCTTTGTTTGGGTTAAAAGTGAAAAGGTGTCAAAAACCTTGGATCTGGAGCCAAGTCCCCTTGTGGTATACTATTGTGAGTCACCTTTAGAGAGGGTTAACCATAGCGGACAATCCCTTCACAGGGCAAACTGCGTTGATGAAACCTCAAGCAGTAATAGCCATTTTTGTCATGGTAGTGACAGCCGCTATATAAATGTCCTTGTGGAAGAAATCTCCACGGGTATGGTTCATTATTGGGTTGTCAGATCTCCCTAGCAGCTCCTGAAGATTAAGTTCTCAGACTGTGTCAAAACCCTGGTGCGCCGGGATTGGAGTTCACCCCTTTGGATCATAAAAGTTGTAGAGTCAAACCATTACTAAAAACCCTAGCGAGGCCAAATTTTCATTTTATAGGGTATATGTGCGTTATTGCAAAATATTTTTGGAACATACACAATAGCGCTTCTGAGGATTAGAACGAATAAAATCACTTGATTGTTCATGCGCAAGGTTGTTTTTGCCCTTACTCATTATTTTCAGACATGCTTGAAATCACTTGCTTGTTGTTTTGTGTGTTTGCTTATCTATCTGGTTACTGAAAATGAACAAATCTGTTACAATCCTCAAATCTGGACATTGAAATTTGCAAACAATCCGAATCTACAAACTCAAAATTTTGCAAAAATTGATGTAAAATCCTTTCTGGAGTCAAAAATCATTTCAGGAAGTCAAAAGTCATACGAGTTTTTCCAAGTGTCATTTCATTACAACCCATCTGTCGTATGATTGAGTACCCAGTGTCGTACGAGTTTCCATGCCAGCAAATTCTCAAAGTCAAAATCTTGCAACTGTCGTATGAGATTTTCAACTGTCATTTCATTGCTACCCAACTGTTGTACAAGTTTTTCAACTATCGTTTCATTGCTACTCAACTGTCGTACGAGTTTTGCAACTGTTGTTTCATAGCATACCCACTGTCGTACGAGTCTGCAGAGTGTCATTTAGGAAAATTTAGAAAAAGTGTCAGAAAGTTGTCAAAATTGCCAGATACCCAGCTTTTTCAGCCTAGTTCCAGAATCTATCATACAAGTCACTATGTCGAGAATAGAGCAGTAGCCATTGAAAATCAATATACATGTCTCAAAGAATCAGTACACATGAGGAAGAAATTTTAATCACCACTATGATGAAGCAGCTGCAAGCTATGCAAGTTGAACTTAACAATCTTAAGAAAGAAAAGGAACCTAAAGAGTTCTCCATGGAATCTCTATACTCTTTTCTATTTGATAAAGACTTGTACATGTCACCATGCCCCCGGACAGAATTTGAGCAACATGATAACCCTTATGATACCTCTTCCACGGAGAGTGATACATCTAGCTTTGGAGACTATGATGACTATGATGATAGACAATATAATGATACCTATGACACCTCTATTCCTAAGAGTCCTCCTCATCGTGTGTTCCTGCTTACTACAAATGGGTCGTCACATTGGATAGATCGTGATGGTGATCCATATGATTCTGATTTTGAAAGAGATTTTGACAGCTTTTGTGGACAATACCTTGATTATGATCCATCTACTACTACTGAGGACTATAAAATGCATCGTGTTAGCTCGAAGCATCAATATTATAAGAATCCTTCTCTTAAGGACTCTCCTATTGAAAAGAAAGATTATCTTCTCAAGAAAGATCATGTTAATGTTGAACCTTTGTCTGGTGATTGTTCCCTTCCATCCCCTACTTCCTCCAATACCCGTACATTTCCTAAAGCTTCTGAGTCTTTCAAATCTTTCATAGAACCTTCATCCGACACAAGCCCTGATACTTTTCATGCAGGTCCCTATAGTTATCCTCCAGGGCTACCTCTTAAAAAAACTCAAGCTAACCTTCACTTGGCTGCAAATACTTTCAATAATGATAAACCTAAAGAGCCTAAGCCTTCATATGCTATAATCCCTACTTCAACTAGTCCTCCACCATCTCTTCCAAAGTCATCCATACAATCCCAACATGCTTCCTTGTCCTTAGAAGTGGCTCCATGTCAAGAGGACTCTAAAAATGATGAAGAAAAGAACATAAAGAAAGATCAAGATCAAGAACCCTCTATGTCATCCACTCCTTTTCCCGATGTCTCTTATCCGCTTCATGGTTCTTTTGATCCTGTACACCCTTTTTCATGCATTCCACCATGTCTTAAGTCTTCTCCTAAGCAAGATCAAGCTACTACTTACACTGTTGAGCTTATTGACAATTAGAATAACCTTACCCCACTTCCAATTTCCAAAGATGATACTTCCATTAAGGTTGGTAAAAATGGTGTTGCTACTTCCAATGTTAAGCCTATTGAAAATCAAGAAAAAAATTATGAGCTTATGCTATCCAAAGATCCTTGTCAAGATCAAAGTCTTCCATCTTCTTATTCTACCACTCCATGTTCATTTCCACTTTCTACTCTTCCTAAGTCTTCGCAAACTTTGAACAATCCTATCAAAGAAGGTGCTCATATTCAAGATGTACTTGATTCTATTGAAAATTCTAATGCTCACTCTAAAGATGCTGATATCCTTGGTTGTCATATAGATGCTGATGAACTTATTGATTATCCTTTTGCATCTTCAACTTCCATCCTTGGAACTCTTCCACCACTACTAAAGGCTTCACGTCTGCCTTCCATCTTGGGTCCTTATGTCCCTTCACTTTCCCCTCCTAACTCTCCTAATTCACCATCTATCTTGGGTCCTTACATCCCTTCATCTCCCATCTTTCCTCAAGATCAACATAGATGCATACCCTTGAATCCTTTTTATCCACCCACCCATCTAAACCAGTCATATTCTCCTTCTTCTTCCACAAGTCCCAAGTCTTTTGGAAGTAACTTGAATGTTCAATACAAGAAAAAGAAGCAATACAAGAATCCATCAAAAAAGGATCACCATGTCTCCTCTAAACGACATGGAGGCATAAAGTCAAAAGAGATATCTAAGACGAAAACTACAAGACAAGTATGGGTTCCAAAATCCATCATTAAAGATATTCTCTCCAAATTACCAAAAAGAAATAAAAAACCTATAGCTATATGGATTCCAAAGTCTCTCTTGAAAGAGTTTGGTGTTGAGCAAAAATTTAAGTTGACATTCAAGCTTCCACTTCATCTCCCTACAAAAATATTTTTTCATTCCATGCGCCTAAACCACAACCTCTACTATCCATTCACCATATTCCTTCACGTTTTCCTTCATTTACATTTCCTACATCCTCTCGCCACCCTTCAAGGTATGTGTTGACGCTGATCTTGCCTTCCTTTCCACCTACCCTTTCACAATCTTTCCATGCATTATCTTTCTACCTTCTATCATTTTTCCTCATTTGCATATTCCTCCTATCTTCCAACCTCACTCGCTTTACATAAAACCTAATCCTCCATTTTTCTCTTACATCTCCCTTTTCCTATCAGCATCTTTGAGCATATCATTTTAATTCCTTAGCATATCATGGTTTATCCTTTCAAGGAGCACTATCTAAAAACCTTACCTTCTTCCAAAAATTCAAAAAGAAATGAAAAATTAAAAAAAAATTGAAAATGTGCCTTGGTGAAAACCTGGAAACAGGCACCTTGGTAGAAAAAGTAAAGAGAAATAAATTCATCCTATGGTGAAAACCACTCCCTTGTGGCGCCTTGGATAAGTACCGTGATGAAAACCTGGCAATCAGGCATCATGCGTAGTTCTTCTACATATTTCATCCATTTCATCTTCTCTCTTTGATCTTGACAATGTTGATCTATACACGAACATTTGACTATTTTGTGAGCTATCTTACGATGATCTTGCTTTCATTCCTTCCATGTTTAGCTTTCATATCCATCTTCCTCCATTCATTTTCACCTATCGCTATCCTTTTCCCCTTTGGTCTTGATCTAATAAAAGAAGAAGAAAGAAAGAGTAAAACACAGTGCTATGAAGCCTCTTGACATGTCTACTCTTTTGGACTACATCCTTTCCTTCCTTGGGCATTACACTTTTGTGACTTATCCTATGCTGGCCTTTCATTGCTTGTCCAAATGCGCTTTACATGACAATTTTTCCCTAGCTTGGGTATTCTTGAGGAGTTTGCCCTTGAGGATTTCTTCCTTTCATTATCCTTCATTCTCTTGTCTTCCATCTCTTCCACCAGCTTGCCAATCCCTCTTGTTCTCCACCTTGCTAGACATTGGGACTGCACGATATGATCTTGCTTGGGAGTTTGCAATGAAAAAAGATGCTATCAAGTATGCAAAGTATCAGAACAAGTATCAAAATTAGTATCAGAACAAATATCAGAACCAATATCAGAACCAATATCAAAACCAGTATCAGAACCAGTATCAGAACTAGTATCAAAACTAGTATTAGAACAAGTATCAGAACGCCTACAGGGGCTACACCTTTCGCTTTAGTTTATGGGTCTGAGGCGGTACTACCTATTGAGGTTGAAAACTCATCACTAAGAATCAGAATGCATGGTCTAGTAACTAATGATGACTACAGAGTGTCTAGGTTGCAAGAACTTGAACTACTAGATGAGCGCAAACAAGCAATGTATGATCATCTTAGAGTATATCAAAAGAGAATGTCTAGAGGCTACAACAAGAAAGTTAGACACAAAAAATTTTAGGTTGGTGATCTAGTCTTGAGAGAAAATCCTAAAAATCAATCACATCGAGAACGCAAGGGGAAGTTTGAACCCAACTAGCTGGGTCCCTTTGTTATCACTGCTACTTTTGGCTCTGGTGCCTATCAACTCTCAATGACTGAAGGAGAACAACTCTGAGAACCAATCAACGTTCTCCATCTAAAGAAATTCTACGCCTAAGGCATTCAATCTATGGTAAAATGTCCTAAAAAAATCTTTAAAATTGAAAAAAGTCCTAAAAAAATGAACATCTTGGTGAAAACCTAGCAATAGGTGCCTTGATGATTCACAAAAAAATTGAAAAATTTCAAAAATTCAAAAAAAAAATTTATAAAAAAAAGAAAAAAGAAAAGTGCCTTGGTGAAAACCTGAAAACAGGTGCCTTGGTAGCAAAAATAGAATCTCTACCAAGATGGTGAAAATCTGGCAAATGGGTGCCACTTGTTTCAAAATGCTCCATCTATCAGCGCAATCTTGGTCTTTCCCAGCTTTCAGTCTTACTTTAGTTTATACATATCTCTCGGTTTGTTTTTGCATTTCCAATTTTCAATAAGTCGGTCTGTACACCAATAAGCTCAAGCGTCTATATCCGATCAATGCTTAACACTTGGAGGTAATCAATGTCATATCCTATGGTCTCCAGTATATCTTAGACGTATCATATCCAGTCAGAGTCCTTTGAAGCTTCATTTGAGTCAGTCAAGTCTATCTTGTCTCTAGAAAGGATTTTGCATCTACAACAACACAATCAAACACAAACTGAAAATGATATGTGCTTCATGCTTTTATCTCCTTGTATGCTTACTGATTCGCATTGAGATTTTTGCATATTGTGTCCCTTCGAGCCCTTCGATGATATCCTTTACAGGATTTAGAGAGTCATGACTGAGGGCATAATCTTTTCTTTGTTTTCTGCTTGTATGTGAAAATCTAACAACTTTGGAAATTCTGGATTGAAATGGTGTCCGACTGGAAGAGCTTCTATCTCGAATTGGATGGTCATGCATACCTCGACCATTGATACCTAGAAAATTTAAGGAAGTTTGATCTCACTATTGTCTTTTTGAGTAAGTTCTTTCTCCTACTGTGAAACGCGATCTTACTTAAGGATGTGAACGATAAAGGGTCATTACAAGTAATTCACACTGGATTTAGAATGATCTCTTGACTATTTGACGTGTTTGTCATACAAGGCATATTCAGGTCATCATGACGTTTATGTTTTGATGCTTATACAAATTGCTATATCAAAATGGACATGATATTCAAGTCATCCTGGCGTTTATGCCTTGGTGCTTATATCTAATCTGACATTCTGAATATAAAACCAATATTCATATGTCCATGGTTGTTTTGGACCAGTGGGTGTTGTATTGGTTCTTGGGTGTTACAAATCGATATTCATATGTCCATGGTTTCATAGCTAGTGGGCATTGTATTGATTTATCCGGTTACCTAAAAGTTCAATGATGATAACAAATTGACACATGATTAGTGACTAGGTCCTAGGTCTTAGGTTGCATTTCATTTTGCATGTCTCTTTGCATTTTTCATGTTGCATGATCTCACAATGGCTAAATGAACTTCAATGCTTAAACAATTCTCCACTCGCATCTTCAAGTCTAACAAGAGCCAAATCTCACATGAAGGTTCCTCCAACGAAACAACAAGTAGAATCATTTTTCGGGATCAAAATCAAAATTTGAGATCATTTAATATGTCAAAATCATGATTTAAAATTTTTGGGCCTAGGATGGTCTACTGCTTGCATAATCGACCTTCCATCATCACAGAAATCTAATATTCAACTTAACTGATTCTCTTACATCAAACTATCAACATTTCAACTTGGTCAACCATGGTCGACTCATGGTCAAACCTTGTCCAGCATGGTCTCCAGGACCTCTAAACGATGCAGAATGCATTCTCAGACGTGTATAACCACTTTTCAAATCAATTAACATGATTCTAAACTTTAACGCTAACTTCTCTTGTCAGATTTCAATTTTAATCTCGAAGGGGGCATGGTATTGCACATCATTCAAAGTCTGTAAATCAATTTCTATCAATATCTTTCATCAGTAATCAAGACAACAACCACGTCTAGTTACTGATTCATCAAAAGACCTCATTGCTCAGGGCAAATCTATCATCACTTGGGGCATATCAGATTCATCAAGATCCATACCAATCTGATATTCTCCTAATCTTGTAAACTGTATCAGTTTTTGCAACCATCAGATCATAGTGTTCTTTCCTTGGTTCTTCGGTAACTAAAGGATTTGGATGTGATACCTGCTAGTTCTGCTAAGACAATCAAATCTAGAACCGGTCACTCACTTCTTTGTAATCCTAAGGTTTGGAATCAGGCGTTTTGACACTCTTTCGTAATCATCAGTTTATTTGTTGTTATAGTGAACATTATCTTTGGTCATTCAAGACCTATTATCTCCATATCAAATCAATATCAATCAACTTCTGTCTCATATCAATTATCAATTTTGAATCCATTTCATATCTTTATCAAACACAGACTATCTTTGAACCACTGCGCTTCGCACAGTAATTCAAAGAGGGGCAAAATGTAATACCCCAAAAATGGGCTATAAGTTCATTAATCTTCTATATCAACAATTCGAACGAAATCGACATCAAAGTCCTAACCTAAGGCACATCTAAACATCATCGAATCCTAATTTATTATCTTAAATTCTGCATCAGGGAATATTCCTAGCAATATTCTTAATTATCTTAATTATCTTTAATTTAATGATTATTTGGCAATAAATCACATTTATCCTAAGTTTGATTAATTGAATATTTTCATATTTAAATAATTAGATTTAATATCTTGCCACTTAATTGTGTAATTAAATTTAATTCTATCTATTATTAATTGTATTATTTAATTTTGATAATAAATCTAATATCTTATGAATAATTGATTAAATTCTTATTTAATTAATTAAAGCAAGTTGTCATTATTTAATAATATAGTTTTTAATAAAAGTTTGATTAAATAATTGATTAATCCATAAATCAATTATTTATTTTCAAAAATCAGTTAAGTTGAGCATAAATCACTTTATTTATTTAATTAATTCATAATTATTATGCACATTCAAAAGAAATAGTTAAACTCCAAATTAGAAAATCAATGCAAAGTGTTGACTTTTTAGAACTCAACATCCTTTTGGAGTTCAAAAAGTTGATCTAAACTTCTAATTTGAGTTAAAAAGCTATTTTTGCATGATTTGCATTGTTTTGGTGAATTAAATTATCTTTATTATCAGATAACTCAAAAATCAAGCTGAGTTAATCTGAGTGATTTATGGCTTTTATCCATGCACCTCTAAAGCCCTGGATTTCTATAAATTAAAGCCTCAGCTCATCTCAAAGCATCTCATATTTTTGCACAATCACGCTGGAGAATTGCAATTGAAAGGATCAAAGCTTATTGTGAATCAACATTGTTGTGAGGTCACTTTTGTTTTCATATTATTGTTAGATCATTTTAGCAGATCAATTTCATATAGATTAGATTTCATATCAAGTTTTTATCATTCTTATTGCATAAAAAATCCAAAAAAAATAGATTACTTTGCATTCATATTTTATATCATTTTTGCATTCAAATCTTTCATTTAGGTGTCGTCTAGGTCACTGATCTCGATAACAATCTGAGAACATCAATCTCGCACCTACTAGAAGGCAGTAAATCGCTTGGTTAAATTAGATTTTAATTTTGCACGATTTTGATTTTTGCTAACCTCTAATGTTTTACTGAAGTGTTGTGTCTACAGATCAGGTACAATTTTCACACACACATCTACAATACTGCTTCTATTTGCATCTTTGGTTTCACTGGAGTTTGGAGTAATATATCAGCTTCATGTTGGAACAATCTTGTCAACCTCAGTTTTAGTGTGCTTCAGATGTGGTACAACTACTGATTCTTGTACAATTAGATTCTATTTATTCTACATTTCCTCTATGGATACTTTAATTTTATCCTCCTTTTCTTTTTCTTCATCTCTTTTTCTCTTTTCTTCCTCCTCTTTTTGTTTCTTTTCTTTTTCTTCCTTAATCTTTTATTCTTCTACTCTCTTCTTCTCATCCTCTTTAACTTTCAGTCTTTCCTTTTCAATTTTCTGTCTTTCCACTTCTTCCTTCTTCTCCAACTCTTCTTCTTCCAAACTGTCAACAATGTTTCCTCCATAGTCCATAAACGGATCTTCTGTAGTATCAATTGTAACACTCGTGCTTTCAATTTGCATACGATCATTTTCTATGGTTACTTGTGGTACTACTGTAGATGTTGTTGTCTCAGTGGTTTGAATGGTTGACACCATTAGTGTATGCACCCTAAAATGGTCGCCTAGACTTTGGGCCCCATTTATTTGATTTATCAATCCTGAATCATTTTTATCAATAATCAATATTTTCAACATTATCAATTCCTTGATCAAGTCTTAATTTCGATCATATATTGGATTTTATCCTATGGGCTAACCATTTATCCTAAGTTTTTATTTACCTAAAAGGAATATTTCCTCCCCTTTTATTAAATAAAAAGCCCCCACTTTTCCTCTAATCCTAAGTTGCACAAATAAAACACTATTCCTATTTTATAAAAAGAAGAAAACAATTTTTGTCTCATATGGACATAAAGTCAACTCCTATTTTTCTATTGGAGGATACTTGTGCACATGGATTGCTCCTCTTTCAAGCTCCACCACTGATTGAGACTTTTTGCCTCTTAATCTCTATGGTCCATTTCACCTCATTTCTTATAAAAGGAGAGCTCTCTCCTTCATTTGGATATCCACTTATTTTATGCTAATGTTATGCTGCAGGTTTTAGGTGCATTTGGAGTTTGAAGACATTGAGGACTTGTTGCATTTCATTGTAGTTGCATATTTCCATTCTTAGTTGCATGATAATGGCATTCTTAGCTTAGTTTCCTTTTATGCAATAGATTAATCTCACATAGCTTAATAGGAGGAATTTGTAATACTTGTTCTTTCCTTTCATAGCTTAGTTTGTACTTCCATTTTCATGCGTAGCTTGCACATTTGCATCTTCATTTTAGTTGCATTGCATTGCATTTCATAATGATTCTTGGAGATATTGGCATTGTTGCCCTTGTCTTCACTTGAATCTCTCATTGTATGGTTGACTAGCAAGGTCACAAGATTGTAGCTCTAGCTGAGAGCAAACACATCATAGTCCCTTGCAACTCCATGCATAGAGAGCTATGAGCCGCTTTGTGAGGCCTCACTCTTGAGCAACCTTGCATGTAATGGTTCATAGAAGTGCACCATTTTAGTGTGTACAATTAGCACTACAACTTCCTCAATTTTCTTATTGACTTCTTCATAATTTCTTCCCATAATTAGTAGTGCTCTTGTTCTAGTTCTCATGTGAGGTTCAAGTGTCTTCATGAGACTTTTAAGATGCTCATCACTGTTTACTGCACATAATTTTCTGATCATATTCTCTCTAATTTTCATGTCCTCATCATGAACTCTCATCTTTCTTTCTACAAGTCTCTCATATAAATTAGTAGGAATTTGTCCTTTAATATCCTCAAATTTCTTATTCTTTAGAATCATATGTCTTATTACTACATTCGCTAATTGAAATATATCAAAATTATCATACAAATCATAAAACTTGTTCAACTGTAAAAAGTTACCATTATTAATGATTGCACTATTGATATTTTCAATCTTAGGCTTCCATAGTTTTCTACCTTTTCTCGCACTATCTGATTCTATATTTTTCTCATCTTTCTTAGGGGTTCTTGTCTTTTTCTTCTCAATTGGTGTTAATACTTTTCGCCTCTTGTCGAGTCCTGCTACCATCTGTTTCATTCTTTTGTGCTTGGGAGTCTTTGCAGGTTCTTTCTTTACTTCAACTAACCTTGCTAATCTTCTGGTGGCCGGAGAGGTGTCTGACTCCACATCAAGAATACTTACATCTTCTTTTATCTCTTGTTGTATGGGTGTGAATTGTGTTTGTTCTTGTGATACAACTACATATGGTGTTGCAAGTGATTGCACAAATGACATTGCAATTGTTACACCTTCAGTTCTGATAGATAGTGGTTTGACTAATATATCTGGTTTCCCACTTTCTCTTACTATATCTTCAATCTTCAAAGCTTCCCTATATTCATCTCTTCTCATTCCCCTTTCCTTGAAAATGTTGTCAAATTTTTTATCAACATTTCTTTTAATATCCTTGGCATAGAATTCTTGGTAGACTTCTTTAATCTTCTCTTCATAGGTGCCCCATCTAGGATGCTCCTTATCTTTATTTGATTCAAGAATTATCTTTGCACATCCTTCAATTACTTCCATAGACATTTCATAACCCATAGGGTCAATTAATTTCACCCTTAGTTCGATTGCTTCCATGCATGTCATATCGGTCTCTACCATGAAACAAATATCATTTTTATACTTCTCTACTAAGGCAGGTGGAACTCTAAACCTTTGTTTCATCTCTGTCTGGAAACTCTTCATCATTTTAGTTATATCTCCTATGATTCTTTCTTTTGAATGCTTCCTGTAGTACCGTGTTACTACATCCATTGTGCATATTTTTTATTTCCATTCATAGTTCGACATACCAGAGAATTTCTCTATCACCTAGAAGAATAGGTGTGTCAACAAAGACTCAAATTTGAATGATGCATTCTTTATCTTCTTCAATCTATCTATGTTGTCAAATAATTGTTGTCTCAAAATATCACACATGTTTACTTTCTCTTTCTCAAAAATCATCATATATGTTGCATGTATGAGTCATGCTGGGATAGAGTTCAATCTGGAACTATAATTCATCTTATAGCCTATAATACTTCTTACCAATCTGATGTCTACTTTCTCTATCATGTCAACTTTCATGTTCCTTCCATCATGTTTTATCTTTAGGTTTTCCTCAACTAGTTTCTTAACATTATTAGCATTCTCAGGGTTGCTACCTTCATTTCTCGAAGCAATGAGTTTATGAATCATTTCACTGTCAATAACAATAGGTACATCTCCTACCCAAAACATATCTTCATGAATTCAACTCAAAATGATTTTCGTCCATTCATGGTTATCAAAGTCAGTAAAGAAAATCTGCTTGGTAATGTTTAAATCATCTAAATGTTCAAACCCTTCCTTGAATGACAAGTTGTTCTATACAAGGTTCAAATATTTATGGATGTCACTATCATTGATGCAGGAGCATCTTGGGTGGCCTTGCTATCCTGCTCATCTTTGTTCATTCTGCCAGTAAGTGCAGAGTTGCAGTCATTACCGAGCGTTCCTGTATGTGCCGAGTTGTCTAGTGTTGGCCAAGTGTTCCTTCATGTGCAAGGTGAACCTGATGTTTGCTGATACTCGACTCTTCTTTGACCGAGTCTGTCTATGATTGGTTCTTCGTTGGAGCCAACTTATGTATTTAATTTAGGTTGTGAATTTAATGTAAGGATCTTGTCTTGAGATGTGTGCAAACCATTTTGAGGTCGACCTTCTATTATGTAATGATCTAGAATCTTCTCTAAGTCATTTTGGCAAGTATAAATAGGGGTTTCTAGGTGTAGAAGAAGTGATAGAGAGAGAAGATAGAAAAGAAGTGATAGAGGGAGAAGATATAAAAGAAGCGAGGGAGCTAGAAATCAGAATGAAGGATCTGTGAACATTCTAAGTCTGGAATTTCATAAATCTTGTTGGTCGTAACCCAAAAGGCCTCACAATTGGGCATGTATGTGGATAATTGGATGAATTAATAAAGTATTTGTTGTTCATTCTCTCCTTGGTGTTGTTCTCTGTGTTGTTTTATTCTATTGAGTTTACTCTGCAAGGTGGTTGGATAGTTAGGTGTGCCCTTGGCCCTAACTATTCACATCCCTCCTTGTGCTAGGTGGTATCAGAGTGTCAGGTTTTTCCTTGAGGAGATTGGATTGTGTAGGGTGGCAGATCTGTGGATTTGACTATAGATCTATGAATTTGGCCTATAACTTGCAGAGGGTTATGATCTTGCAAGTTATAGGTCAAATTCATAGATCTAGGGTGGATTTGACCTATAACTTGCATTTGAACCCTGAGTTGGATTTGGTTGTAGGGTGGTAGATCTACGGATTTGACCTATAACTTGCAGAGGGTTACGATCTTGCAGGAACCTATTTATCAAGATGGTTCGAGGTAGAGGAAATGTTGATAATGCCATAATGGACATGTTAAGAAAAATTGCAGCCTATTAGATGCTGTACAGACAACCCAAAGGAGAGGAGCACATATTGATGATGTGAGTGATGATTAAGCAGTGGCACTAGACCCTAATCCAGAGTCTTTGGAAGATCAAGATGAGAAAAGATTGTTGAGAGTATTGACTAGGGAACATTCAAAGCCTGGTGTTGAAGTTACTCCTTATGGCAAGTTGGATACTAATATTGTGTTGGATTGGATCTCTGATATGGAAAAGTTCTTTGATTTTGAAAGAAATCCTGATAATAGGAAGGTGAAAATTGCAGTCACTAGGTTGAAAGGTCACGCCTCACTGTGGGTGGAGCATTTGTAAACTGATAGACAAATAAGAGGAAAGGAAAATATCAAATTCTGGTTGAAAATGATGAACAAGGTGAAGAAGAAGTTCCTTCGTACTGATTGCCAAGTTAGCTTGTTGAGGAAGATGCAAAACCTCAAACAAAAGGACATGACTGTGAAGGAATACACTGAGGAATTCTATAGATTGGACATCAGATCTAGACATGTGGATGATGAGGTTGAGAAATTTATAAGGTACATTAATGGATTGAGATCTGAAATTCAAGACAAAATAAGTATTGTGAAATTGGATAGTGTGGAAGAAGCATATCAATATTCCTTGAAAGCTAAGGAGATCTTGACAAAGAAGCATGAACAAAGACAAAGAGGTAGAGGTGGTATATTCCAGAGAGGCAGAGGTAGATCCTATGGTGAAGGTGCTAGATCTGATAATTCTGTGCAAGATAAGAGAAAATATGAGTGCAAAAATAAAGATAAAAGCAAGACCAAGTGGAAATGTGGTAGTTCTTATTGAGGAGGTACTAGTTCATACTGAGAAAGAGGTAGTTCTTATTCTAGAGGTGGTTTTAGTGGTAATTGTTTCAGATGTGGCAAAGAAGGCCATAGATCCTTTGAGTGTAGACACTCTGATGGAAATGAACAAAGTCATAGAAATGCTATGGTACAAGAGAATATTGAGGATTCACCAAGTGGACCTAAGGTTGGAAAAAAACCGATGGTAAGGAGAATTTCGTGTAATAAAAGAGTTGATGAAGAACCTATCCTAAGGAGAAGTCTTTTCAAGACTAGGTGTAAGATGAAAGGAAAATGTTGCAAAGTGATTGTTGATAGTGGCAGTTCAGCAAATTTGGCATTAGAGGAGCTGGTTGAAAAGTTGCAATTGCAGAGGTTGAGACACCCTAAACTCTATCATGTTTCATGGATCAAGGATGAACATAAATTGCTGGTAAGTGAGCAATGTATTGTGAAATTCAAGATTGGAAATTACTTTGATGAAGTTCTATGTGATATTATGCCTATGGATTGTTGTCATATTCTATTGGGTAGACCTTGGAAGTATGATAGACATGATGTGCATGATGGTAGATTGAATCAATATACTCTTTGGGTGAATGGAAGAAAAAAACATTGTTACCTTTGATTGAGGTTCTAGATGAGATAAATTGTACTATTGTGAGAATTTGCATGGTTAATGGAAAGCAATTTGAGAAATACATGAAGAAGAATCAAGTCTATTTTTCTATAATTCCTAAGGGGCCGAGTTGTGATAGTAATGGCTGAGTGACAGAAAATAGTAATGGCCTCGAGCAACAAAAGACAATAGGGACTGAGTGCAAACAAAAATTGAAAACTCACTGAATGAATACGAGGAGATTGTTGCAGAGGATATTCCTAATGGTTTACCACCGGTAAGAAGTATAAGTCATTGTATGGATTTGATTCCTAGAGTTAGTTTTCTGAATAAAGAACCGTATAGATTGACACCTACTAAGAATGAAGAACATGACAGACAAGTGCAAGAGTTGTTGCAAAAAGGTTTGATCAAAGAAAGCTTGAGTCCATGTGTTGTACCTATTGTGTTAGCGTCTAAGAAGAATGGAGAATGTGTACTGATTCCAAAGCTATCAACAAGATAACAATAAAGTATAGGTTTGCTATGCCGAGGATGGATGACATAATAGATTGTTTGAGTGGAGAAAAATATTTTACCAAGATTGATTTGAAGAGTGGTAATCATCATATCAGAATCAGAGAAGGTGATGAATAGAAGACTTCTTTCAAGACAAATGATGGTTTGTATGTGTGGTTGGTTATGCCTTTTGGTTTGACTAATGCACCTAGTACTTTCATGAGGTTGATGAATGAAGTTCTCAAGAAATTTTTGGGTAAGTTTGTGATTATTTATTTGGATGATATTCTGATATTCAGTAGGACTAAGGAAGAACACCTTGAGCATATTCGACAAGTGTTGCAAAGACTGAAAGAGGAGAAGCTACTGATTAATTTGAAGAAGTGTTCCTTTATGCAAAAAGAGATTGTGTATTTAGGATTTTAAATTTTAGTTGATGGTTTGAAAATGGACCTTGAGAAGGGTAAAGCAATTCTAGAGTGGCCTACACTTGAGAATGTGGGTGAGGTAAGATCATTTCATGGTTTGGCTAGTTTCTATAGAAAGTTCATTAAGAATTTCAGTTCTATTTGTAATGCTATGACTGAGACTATGAGAGGAGATAAAAAGGATTTTAAGTGGACACATGGAGTTGACAAGAGTTTTGAGACTTTGAAACAAAAGGTTGCTGAGTTACCCGTGTTAGCTTTACCTGATTTCAATAAGGTATTTCAAGTTGAGTGTGATGCAAGTAGTAGTGCAATAGGAGCTGTTTTGAGTCAAGAAGGTAAACTTGTTGCTTTCTTTAGTGAGAAGTTGAATGATGCTAAAAAGAAGTATTATGTGTATGATCAAGAGTTTTATGCTATTGTTCAAGCTTTGAAAAAGTTGAGACATTATTTGATTCCTAAGGAGTTTGTGTTGTATACTGATTATAAAGCTTTGCAGTATTTGGGAAGTCAACATAAGTTGAATCAGAGACATATGAAGTGGGTTGAATATTTACAGAGTTTCACATTTGTGATCAAGCATAAGAGTGGAGTTACTAACCAAGTTGTAGATGCAGTGACCAGAAGATGTTCTTTGTTGACCGAGATGAAGGTTGCAGTTCTTGGTTTTGATGAGATGAAGGAGTTGTATGATACTGACCCTAATTTTTATGAGGCATGGAGAGAGTGCAGATCACCAAATATATCAGAACAACTAATGAATTTTGAGGATTATTTCATCCAAGAAGGTATGTTGTTCAAAGGAATTCAGTTTTGTATACCAAGAAGTTCCATGAAAATTAATTTGATTAAAGAAAAGCATTGTGCTGTATTGGCTGGACATTTTGGAATTGATAAGACATTGAGTTTGATTAAGAAAAAGTATTATTGGCCACATATGTATAAGGATGTTCATAAGTTTGTAAGGAGTTATGGAATTTGTCAAGTTGCAAAAGGAGTAAGTCAAAATACTGGATTGTATACACCTGTTTCTATTCCTAAGAAATCTTGGAGTGACATCAGTATGAATTTTGTTCTTGGATTACCTAAGACAAAAAGAGGCTACAATTCCATATTTCTTGTTGTGGATAGATTTTCTAAGATGAAACATTTCATACTATGCAAGAAGACATTAGATGCAGTGCATATTGCTGAGATTTTCTTCAAAGAGATTGTTAGATTGCATGGACTATGAAGCAATATTATCTCTGACCAAGATAACAGGTTTGTTAGTTATTTTTGGAGAACTTTGTGGAAGAAGATGGATATTGAGTTGAGGTTTAGGTCTACATTCCATCCAAAAATAGATGGACAGACAAAGGTTGTGAATAGAAGCTTGGGTAATTTGTTGAGATGTTTAGTTGGAGACAAGTTGAGTAATTGGGATATGGTATTGGCACAAGCTGAGTTTGCATATAATAATTTTGTGAATAGGAGTACAGGAAAAACATCTTTTGAGATTGTTACTCGAATACGACCTAGAGGACTATCATATTTGAGGGATATTGTTGGTGAAGAAAAGAGAAGTGTTGAAGGGGAAGTATTTTCTGATTTTATGAAGTCTTTACATGAGGAAGTGAAGTTAAAGTTGGAACAAAGTAATCATAAATATAAGGAAAATGCTGACAAGTCTAGGAAACATCATTTTTTTGAAGTTGGTGATGAGGTGATGGTTCATTTGAAGAAGGGTAGATTTTCTGTTGGAACATACAATAAGCTAAAAATGAAGAAGTTTGATCCTTGTAGAATTTTGAGGAAGTTTGGCAGTGGTAATGCTTATGAAGTTGAGCTACTTGACGACATGGATATATCTCCTATATTCAATATTACTGATTTGCATAAGTATCATGAGTCAGATGATGAAGTTGTTATACTAGATGATTGTCCTAAGAAGCAGGTTGAAAAGGTTGAACAATTATTGGATTAGAGGATTGGTAAAAGCACAAGAGGAAAACATTACTATGAATATTTGGTGAACTAGTGGAAGAATAGACCAGTTGAAGATGCTACATGAATTTCTCAATATGAGTTGGATTTAGCTTGGGTTGTGACATCTCAATGATTTAGGAGAATCATTTCTTTCAACCCCGGTTGTCTGATGCAGGAGCATCCTGGGTTGCCTTTCTATCTTGCTCATCTTTGTTCATTTTGCTAGCAAGTGCCGAGCTGCAGTCATTGCCGAGTGTTTCTGTATGTGTTGAGCTATCTAGTGTTGGCTGTGTGTTCCTGTATGTGCTGAACTGTCCAGTGTTGGCTGAATGATGCTTCTTGTGCTGAGTGAACCAAATGTTTTCTGATACTCGGTTCTTCTTTGACCGAGTCTATCTATGATTGGTTCTTAGTTGGATCTTACTTATGTATTTAATTTAGGTTATGAATTTAATGTAAGGATCTTGTCTTGAGATGTGTGTAGACTATTTTGAGGTCAGCCTTCTATTATGTAATAATGTAGAATCTTCTGTAAGCTATTTTGGAAAGTATAAATAGGGGTGTCTAGGTGTAGAAGAAGTGATAGAGAGAGAAGATAGAAAATAAGTGATAGAGAGGGAAGATATAAAAGAAGTGAGGGAGCTAGAAATTAGAATGAAGGATCTGTGAAAAATCCTAAGTCTGGAATTTCATAAATCTTGTTGGCCGTAACTTGGAAGGACTCACAATCAGGCATGTATGTGGATAATTGGATGAATTAATAAAGTCTTTTTTGTTCCTTCTCTCCTTGTTTTTTTCTTCCATTGAGTTTACTCTGCAATGTGGTTGGATAGTTAGGTGTTCCCTTGGCCCTAGCTATTCAGGCTCCACCTTGTGCCAATCACCTATTGACTCAAACTTGTAATGATTATATGCACAAACATCTTTGACATGTAAAACCCTATGCGACACTTGTAAAAATGCTCCTAGTGGATCATCTTCTATAGATATGTATGGGTGTTTCTTAAACTTATACCTAGGTCTCTCATTCACATCAGTAACCATAGATGATTCCATTTCTTTTAATAAGACCTTTCAAAATATAGCTGCACAAACGATAAAGACCTTAGAATTATGAAATTAGGGTTGCTGATAAATGCTTTCAAATATGCTCCAAACACTTCAATTCTTCTCTTCAATTCACTCTAAATGCTCCTTATCTCTTGCACAATCAAATGGCACTTACACATTTTATTTTGATCCATAAATAACCTCAAATTGATCTTCACATTAATTGTGCAAGTACACAATTGCTAAATAGTTGTCTCTATTCATTAGTGAACTTCTCTCACTTTGTACACTGTCATACAAGCTCAGAATCTCATGCACCCTTAACTGTAGCTTCCTTACATCATTTTCTATCACATACTAACTGCGCAAGACCTAATTCAAATTATGCTATCTCCTATACTATTCTGATGCTTATTCTATCATTTTAATTGATGAAATATGATGCTCAATCAGACTGAGATGGGTTTAGGGTTGACTCTAACTTACTTTTAGATGCTTCACTTTAATGACTTCCCAATACAATGGATGCACTTGCTGGATCTGTAGCTTTGACAAATACAATATCTTCCTTGATGTTGCTATTTCCTTTTTGACTATTTTTGTTATCCTCATTTCTCTTGGCGTGGTTCATATTTCTTCTAGGATTAGGATTCCTCATATTTTTCATCGTGCAATATCTTGATGTGTGTCCCATGTTGTTAGAATATGAAAAACCATAATATTGTTTCCATATCTTGGTCCTGACTGACTGATATGTGATCTGTAATTTCTAGTAATATGTCCAAAGTTGTTGCATTTATAACACATAACTCCATTCCTTATAGTATTGGTTACTTCAATAGGTCTCTTATCTACAGGGTTAGCACCTCTAAACATTCTACTATTATCTTTATTACTAGATCTTGGTTTCTTACAATCAATAGCTCTATGACCAAAACCATGACAATTATAACAATAACCACAGATAAGTTTAAATTGCTTACTTGTACAATCCCTTTTCATGTGTCCAAATTAATTGCATGCATAACATCTACCTTTGAATTCATTTCACACTTCTCTAGGTGATTCAACTTGCTTAGGTTGCTTAGGTACATCTTCAGATTGATTAGACTCAATTTTGTTCTATTTTTCTTCTTCCTTGTTCTCAGGCTGTTGGATTACATGATCTGGTTCTTTACATTCTTCAGTCTTCTTTGAAATTTTTTCTTCAAGATATCCAAGACCAGTCTTATCATAAGAAGGTCTCTAAAAAGAAATTTGTTCATCAATCAATTCATTACTAGAATACAATTTCTCAAGGTGTTGCTTAGATTGAGTTAGCTCTTCTTTCAAAATAGTATATTATACTTCTCAAGTTCAGCATACTGCATCTTTCTAGTGTCAAGCTCGTATGTCACTTTGGTAAGATTAGACCTTAGATCTGCATTCTCAGACTTCAAATTTGACTCAATTTTTCTGCTATAATCTTTCAATCTTAACTTTAGATATGTAATCTTTAGTTCATGCTTCAGAATCTCATTCTCCTTTTTTAGTCTTGAAACTTCATCACTATCCTTGATCTGATTTTTAGGATCTTTCTTTGATTTAAGATCTCCTATCTTATCTTTCAACTTCTCAATGTAATCTTTTGTGCTTTCATACTTGTTCTTCAGAGTATCTCTTTCTTTAGTAAGAATATCAATCTTCTCAAGAGCTTCTTCTAGGTTCTTCTGCAATAGATCCATATCCATAGAGATCTTACTCAAGCTATTATGTCTTCTCCGAGTAACTGTGCTCTGATACCAATTGTTAGAAATAGGAAATAATGAGAGGGGGGATGAATCAGTATTTCAAAAACTTTAATTTTTGCCCAAGTATGGATATTATTAATTAAATTATTGTTGGAAACTACAATTGAAGTAATTGTTATATTTTCATAGATGTCAAACCTTAACTGGTAAGACAATTCCTATCTAGTAGAGTACCATATCTTTTTATTGATGAAGAGGATTTGAAAAGAGGAGAGAACAAGAGGACTTAAAGAAATGTTGAGTTATGTGATACTTCAATGGGTACTTGATTAGTTGGCACATTGACAAGGTAATGTGTTGTTTATATTTAACACTAAATGAAGAAGAAAGACTGGAAACATAGGCTTAACCGAGCAAAAGTGAAGAGATCTAGTTTAAGCCAAGTGATGCTTGTATGCACCCTAAAATGGTCGCCTAGACTTTGGGCCCCATTTATTTGATTTATCAATCCTGAATCATTTTTATCAATAATCAATATTTTCAACAATATCAATCTCCTGATCAAGTCTTAATTTCGATCATATATTGGATTTTATCCTATGGGCTAACCATTTATCCTAAGTCTTTATTTATTTAAAAGGAACATTTCCTCCCCTTTTAATAAATAAAAAGCCCCACTTTTCCTCTTATCCTAAGTTGCACAAATAAAGCATTATTCATATTTTATAAAAAGGAGAAAATCACTTTTTGTCTCATATGGACATAAAGTCAACTCTTATTTTCCTATTGGAAGATACTTTTGCACATGGATTGCTCCTCTTTCAAGCTCCACCGCTGATTAAGACTTTTTGCCTCTTAATCTCCATGGTCCATTTCACCTCATTTCTTATAAAAGGAGAGCTCTCTCCTCCATTTGCATATACCATGTTTTTATGCTAATGTTATGCTGCAGGTTTTAGGTGCATTTGGAGCTTTTGAGGATATTGAAGACTTGTTGCTTTCATCATTTAGTTGCATATTTGCTTTCTTAGTTGCATGATAATGGAATTCTTAGTATAGATTTCCTTTTATGCAATAGAATAAGCTCACATAGTCTAAATAGGAGGCATTGTAATCCATTGCTATTTCCTTTCATAGATTAGTTGCATTGTACTTTCCTTTCATAGCTTAGATTGCATCCTCATTTTAGTTGCATTGCATTACATCTTCATAGTGATTCTTGGAGATATTGGCATTGTTTCCCTTGTCTTCACTTGAATCTCTCATTGTGTGGTTGACTAGCAAGGTCACAAGCTTGTAGCTCTAGCTGAGAGCAAATACATCATAGTCCCTTGCAACTCCATGCATAGAGAGCTATGAGCCACTTTGTGAGGCCTCATTCTTGAGCAACCTTGCATGTAATGGTTCATAGAAGTTCACCATTTTAGTGTGTACAATGCTACTGTCGACCGAGCACTAGTATATGACGAGAAAATCTAGTGTTGACTGAGCATTAGTAATTTTTGAGTGACAAATTAACTGAGAAAAGATAGTGTTTGCTGAGAAGGAAAGTTTTAGTGATGATTGAGATAAACAGTAATGACCAAGGAGATGAACACAGTATTGACCGAGAGTCAGTAATTTATAGTTTGTGAAAGAATTGAGAATCCTAGCCGATATAGTTGAATTCTTGGGATATGTAAAACGTGTTGAAATTATTAATGAATGATTTGGAGCATTTAATGCATGGTAAACTATTTTCTTATGGATTCAAAGAGAAGTTTGGAGATGTATCTAGAAGAAAAGTAGGAAAAAAAATGATGGAAGGATTCGATGAATCTGACCTAAAACTAAGATCTATGGAAGAGATTAAGCGGCAAAAGATTAATCTACCTAATCAAGAAGGTATAAGGATGACCTAATTGTGAGGTTAAATAGAATGTGGAAGAGGTTGATGTTATTGACTGATGAATCTAAGTAGAAGGCTAAGGTGAAGCTGTGAAGAGCTGATCAAAGTTGTGGTGATTGCTTGAAGAGAATTCCGAGCAGATCAGAGATGGAGATGGAAATGAAGGTCAGTCAATAAATCAACATATGAGCGAATTGGATCTGTATTTGCAAATTTAGTTGTATATTTCAGATCAGAACCTATTATTACTTTCTAACCATTACATATCAATCTAAATCCTTTAATCAAGGTTGACCTAATAGTCATTGTGTAAAACCTTTAATCAAGGTGACATTCTGATGGAATGTTCTTAATCTCTCTAACCAGGCCACTCTTAATAGGGTGATTAAATCCTTTAACAGGGTCACACCTAACAATGTGTATTGTAAACCTTTAACCAGGTTGGCTTCTCATAGAGCTCACTTCAGAAGAGTGAAAATCAGTAGCATGTTACAAGTAGTTTTTCCCAAATTGGGTTTCCATGTTAAATCCTGGTGTTATACTTGTGTAAATGTTATTTGATGTGAATGTTGTTGAAAGTTTTATATTCTGTAAGTTAATTACTTTTGGACAGTGGAATTCAAGTTTAATGTAACTGATATATAAAGACCGAGTAAGAAACTTAGGAAAAGTAAGATTTATTTGGATTTGAATATGACTGTACGATGGTCTATTTGGGGGAATACTTGTGGGTCATGGCAGTGTGGAATCTAAAAATCGATGGAGAGGCTTATAAATATAGAGGTCTTGTATGGGGATCGTCATTCTTGAGAAAATGGTGTATCATTTCATCCCTTTGTGCATGTGTAGAAATGAGACTAGTTTAGCCCAATGCAGAAGGATTTTCAAAGTACGTAGTGAAAGTATGTATGAGGATATCTTGATGGTGGCTACTAGGCACCTTAGTGGAGACAAACATTGGTGCAATAGGTTTATCTATAAAGCGGTTTTGTGCCCACTGGTCGACATAATTCCATCTAAGGAGAGATGTATTGATTGTTAGTATACTAAGGATCTATTTCAACAATGACAAATATGTGTTGGATGAGGATGAGAATGATTCTTAGGAATACTGTGAATGGAAGGATAAGAAAATGTGTTATATTGACGATGTATGGGAAGTATACTGTATTGGCATCATTGATAATAACATACTTCCCTTCTACAGATTATTCGATTTTGAGTACAAATGGCTCTCATCTGCTGGTGAAAACAAATGTATGGAGTATGGTCAGGCACTGACAAGAATATATGGATCATTGTGTGAATAAGTTTGTCTTGGTCTATGTTTTTTTAGTATTATAGGAGAGAGACATGATATAAACATGTTAAATGATCTTGAATGTAAAGGGAGCTATCCCCTTTTGATATATAGCACACACACAAGAAAAAATATTTAAAAAATAATAAAAAATGCATATAGTTATAAGTAAAAGTTGAAAATATGAACCTAGAAAAAATATATAAGCATATATAAACAATGTGTGTGAGTGTGTAATTGTGTATATGCAAGTATGTATATATATATGATTACAAATATAAAGAGTGTATATATATATATATATATATATATATATATATATATATATATATATATATATATATATATATATATATATATATATATATATATATATATATATATATATATATATATATATATATATATATATATCTATCATTAGTCTACACACACAAGACTAACAAAAAAACATAACATTAAGAATAATAAAAATGACATAAGGAGAACAAAGGGAAACTAACAAAACGAGATAAACACACAAGGACAACAACTCTTACATTTTCTTTTATATGTAGGTTCATATTTTTTCATTTATAAGTATATGTACTTTTTAATTCATTTTTTTGGTAGTGTTGTGTGTGTGTATATACATATACATATACATATATATTCTTTAGCTTATGCATATACAATTATAAAAAACATAATGTAATAAAAATGACATTAGGAGAACAAAGGGGAAGTAACAAAATAAGATAAAAACACAAGGACAATCGCTCTTACATTTTCTTTTATATGTAGGTTCATATTTTTTCATTTATAAGTATATGTACTTTTTTATTCATTTTTTTGGTAGTGTTGTGTGTATACATATATTCTTTAGCTTATGCATACACAATTTTATTTTTTCTGATTAGTTTTCTCCTTTTTTGAATTTATATTTTGATTTGTATGTGTTTTGTGTGTATGTATGTATGTTTATTTTTTATATATTGCTTTTAATTTTTTTTAAAAAATTTATTTCTCCCATTTTTTATTTTTGTTTTTGTTTTCATTTTCTTTTTTGTTTAGCTTGTTCAATTTCTCTATTTTCTTCTCGTGTGTGTGTGTGTGTGTGTGTATAATTTTTCTTATTAGGTCTTTTCTATTTCTTAGTGTTTTCCTTTGTTCATTTTTGTACTTTATCTTTCTTTTCCACTTGGCATTCTCCCCTCCCTCCTCTAACCTCTCTCTTCCTCTTTTTAGCTTGTTGAGCCTCCTATTTCTCTTATTTTCTTGGCATGTTCTCTTTCTTTCATCCTAATGATGGATCACAAAGTGTGATCCAAAATGTTGATGCAAAAATAATTACACAATCCAATCCATAAATGATTTTCAATTGATCTCATTGATTGTGTAAATCTACTTGCTCTCAAAGCCTTGAAAATAAATCACCCTACTTAAAATTAGATCCATGATAAAAAAATGCAATGATTAAAAGTCCTACATAAATATCTGAAAACCATTTCATGTAAGTCCAATGTTCTTTACCAGGATTTTCCATAAATCTACTAAGAACTCCCACTGCTTGGGCAATATTTAGTCTTTTACAGACCATAACATACATAAGGCTTCCTACAACACTAGCATATGAAACTTTATGTATCTCTTCAAGTTCATCATCTTTTTTAGGAAATTATTCTAAACATAGCTTAGTGCCTACTGAAATGGGAATATAACCTAGTTTACAATCATGCATGACAACACAACACACAATAGTGTTAACATACTTCTTTCGACTTAACCATAATTTTTTGTTAACTCAACCCTTATTGATTTCTATACCCAAGATATATTTTGTGGCCCCTAAATATTTCATATTAAATGTACTAGATTACTGACTCTTAATTTCCCTAATCATCCCTTTATAATCTCCAATAAATAATATATCATCAACATAAAGGACAATAATTAGTAATTGATCATTAATTAATTTGAAATAAAAATAATAATCTTCTTCACTTCTAGTAAAGTTATGATTTATTGCACAAAAGCATACAATCTATGAGACCACATTCTTGGTGACTGCTTCTAATTGTACAAAGATCCCTTCAACCTCAAACTAGGTGTTCTTGTCCCTTCACAATAAAATTATTAGGTTGTTTCATAAACATTTCTTTATCAAGATGCCCACGTAAGAAGTTTGTTTTAACATCCATTTTCTCTACTTCTAAATCAAGACCGGGACAAAAATAGATAAAGGAATCTAATGGAGGTTATTTTAGCCATGGGAGAAAAAAATCTCACCAAAATCCATTCTCTCAACTTGTGAGTGACCTTTTCCCACAAGTCTAGCTTTGTATCTTTCTAACTTAACATATGTTGATAAATTTCTTCTTAAATACCGATTTTCATCTAATGCATTTTCTCCCCTTAGGTAGCTCAACTAGATCCCACCTGTCACATTTGTCTAAGGCCTTCATTTTATCTTTAATTGCCTCTAGCCAAGACTCATGCTCATTTATAGATAATGCCTCTTTCACAGATCTAGGTTTGTTGATAGCACAAGATAAAGAAAAAACACAACGAAAATTTGATGGACTATATCTATACCTACCAATAGGTTAATGTTGCTTAGTGATCTTCTTTGAGGTGTAACAATATGTTTTGGTAGTTCATCATTAGAATTATATTTAAAAATAAGTATATACATGTTTCACAATGAATTTAGAATTAAAATTCATTAAGTACAAAACTAAATTTAAATAGCATACATACAAAAAGTGGCTTATCTGCTATGAATAGCGCTAGAGGAGCACTTGCTACAACCTTAAGTGGATCCAATGTGGAGGTTGGGTGACCTCCCTGTACTAGCATTACTATTTAACACACAAACAAGTTTAGGACTTAATTACAAATTTAAATTAATTTTAAATTATTTAATATATTTAAAAATTAAATCTATTTATACCTCATAAGGCATGCTGAGTTGCACAAGTGTTGTTGGAAAACAAAATTGACCAAAAGAAGAAGTTCATGTTCCCATAGCCATCATCTACACCAAACAATAGGTTAATTAGTTTATTTATATATATGTTAAAATTATTTAAAAGGTACACTCTTGCAAAATGTCTAAATATACATGTGTAGGATGATCCATTAGATGATCCCCAACACATGGAAAATATACATTTGAACCATTATCATCTAATGCTCCACATGCACTTGAACTAGACGCACCATTGGTGAGGCCATAACACAATCAATGACAACTCATACAAAAATGAGGTGTTGACACTCATGAAATGACACTTATAAGACTAACTCTGGACCTAATGATCTTCTATGGTTACGACCAAAAACATTAGCCGCCATCTTTTTAGCCTGACCATAGAGACTAGTAGAAAGTGCACTCAACCCTCCTAATGTTGATATCACTACAAGTTGCTAAATGGGTGTAGGTATAGAAAGAGTAGGAGGATCCACTAGAGGATGAGAAAGAACAAGTTGATTGGGGCCAATCCATGTCCCTAACCTCTATTGGGGCATGCCATCACTAACCCCCTAGAATGATATGAAGTTGAAATAATTTAGTTTTCAACCCAACACAAATTTTGCATATAATTTCCTCAAAAAAAAGGAGGAACCTTGAATTGGTATTGGTGGATGGTCAAATACCATCCACCATCAATCCCAAAAATTATTGGACATCCCAAGATGCTAATACCACTTTACAGTCTTGTGTTTTTTGTTTGGTAGGATGAGATTATTGGTGATGGGGTCATAGAAGATAATTTTGGGGTCCAAGATATCTTAGTATGAGAGACCATTAAAATACAATTGTATATATAAAAGAGTCATCATTTTCATTGAGTATGTCTCTCAAATGAGCCTCATCAAATCAAAACAGTGGAGATGGAGCTTAAGGTCAAGGTGGAGGTGGAGTAGGTGGAGAGTTTTGAGGTTGAATGGGGAGGGAGGGATTAAGAAACTCATTTATGTAAAAATCATTCATCATGTAATTGAGAACCTACATGTGATATAAGAAAAATGGTTATTAAGGGAAGATCCCCACTTCCCATATCCATTGGAATACAAAACCCACCCTTAGGCCAAATCTAATTAGCACAACCCAAAGGGATGAAGGGGTGCTAATGCACGAGATAGAAAGATGGGTGATTTGGTGGATTCCCTATACGGATAAAAATGTATGTATATGAAATGTAAAGTATGCAATGGAAAAAGAAATGACAACCAACAAGATATGATATCAGATCTAATGTATCAAAGTAAATTCTCAAGGAAAATAAGAAGAATGAACTCACCTTGAGGGCTAGGATAGGAAAGTGAACTTTAGATTTGTAATTGACTATCAAAAACTTGTCAAAATTGGGAACCGTTCTAGATCTAGAACTCTGTGAACTGCAAATCTTGAATGTGAAATCCCTGAAAATTTGGATCTGCAACTTCGCCACCCATTCCTACACAATGGGAAAAAAGAGAAATTTTTGTGGAAAGGGGCTTGCCTTGGCCAAGCCTCTTTATAGGAATTAACCTTGAAAGGAAATAAGAAATGCATGTAAAACAAGACAAATGTAAGTATTCACCTTGCTTGTCAAACCCTCATGGATGGATGTTAGGAGTTGATAAAACCATGAAGATGTTTGTATGCTTGAAATGTGTTGTAGAATCAAGGATGTCCTCACAAATGCAATTGGTCTACACTTTCCAAATCCTATATCTTGAATGAATGTATACTTGATCACTTTAATGGAGGAGAGGAGGAAAGAAAGACTGGATAAGGATCTTATTGCTTGCTTGATAATTCCTCTACTTACCCACTATGGAAAAGAGAAAATTGCTTCAATGAGAGAAGATATCCTTTGAATGGAAGAAGACTTAGAGATCTTGAATTGGATGATTTCTTAGAGTGTGCCATGTTTTCTTCAAATTGCTATGCGATTGTTAAAAAGGGAGCAACTGTTGTGGTTATAACTTTGTGCAAAAATAGGGCCTGCAATTGGAAAATAATAGGAAATAAGAGTGGAAAAATGAGAATAAGTAGATAACATTTTTTCCTGGTTGATTTTCTTCTAAACGTTGAAGGAAATGAAGAGTAGAAAGAGGAAACCCATAAAACTTTCTATCTGAACTCAATTTATTTTTAATAGTAAGAAAAGTGAACTCAAAATATGTTCTAAATTATTTAGAAAACCTGCTCTTGCACCTTAGGAAATATGAAGAATACTCTTGTTAAGCTATCCTAACAACTTCATAAGTGTAAAGCAACCAGCTATTAAGAATCATATGAGATTTCACAACATATACCTAAGAAAATCTTATCTAGAATATACGAGCAAGCAAAAATGGGATTGTGAAGCAGAAATGATTTGAGAATCGCTCTTAGATTTGACAATGCCCATTGCAATGGGGAAACCTTAATGAAAAATTCCTTTGATCTTTGTGTCAAGACCTCTTGTTTGGCCTAGCGTAATACTTCCCATGTTATGTAGATGATAGCAGAATGAACAGTAGCTCCAAATTTTTTGGAGTAGATGTTGATTAGAGCAGGCTTGTGGACACAAGAAGCATTTTAGTTCGAATACACATGCCAAAAGCTCAGTCCAATTCATTTTCCTTAAAGTTGGGATTGAAGGCGTGTTCTAGAAAATTTAAAACTAGGAACCTCCATTTTTTATCACAGAGTGGACAACTTTTCAATGCAAACAATTACAATTTGTTCATGGGTAAAATGTTCTCTGTTGCACTAAGTTTTCCAAGTCTTAATAGTGTAAAACACATGATAGTTTGAATGATCACTGGATCACAAGTGCCAAAAGTAGGTAATAGAGAAGCCAAGGAAAAACAGACAAGTCAATTGTATCATGTTTAAATTGGAAGAAAATGGAGTAAATATAATTGCATACAAAATAAACTGGAAATAGAGCAGGTCAAGCAGACATACAATTAAGTCATCACATATTTATGCAAATATTGCTACTAAAAGAAACACCAAACTGAGATGATAGAAATATATATGTTATGGTAATTACGATTTGGGTACTCACCTTTTAGCCAACTCAAGGTCAAGCTTTATCACATTATATTATCCACAAACAGAAAAAAATAAAACCTTGCCGATCCACATGCTCAGGATTAAGTTGATTTTCATAGGGGATTAAATTAAGATTCCAAAGTTGAAAGGCATTTTTTTGGGTCATCAACTTTTGTCAAGTATTTAAAAGATGATGATTGTATGAAATTGTAGAGATCCATGATCTCAAAGGGAAAATAACAATTACAGATTATTTGGCTCATAGGGAAATGATTGTTTTTGGAATCATGGATATATTTCAGAATTTGCTTGACAAAAGATATAGGTGCATTAGAAACAACAAACGAAAATGAATGAGTATTTCTTGAAGACTGCTACAGTTTTCAGTATAATTTCTTCAACCAAGGAAATTGCAGTTAGTGGAAAAATGTCAAAGGGACTATTATCACTGGGAGTTACTGCATGGCCCCATAGTTTATCTAAGAGGCAAATAAATTCTATATCTGTGACAATGAATTCGGTTGCTCCTATTTACAGTGCTTGAGATTGTGAAGTCCTTTGAAGTGCGGCATATGATTATGATAATTGAAATCCCCTAAGTTTGAAATTGAAGTGTAACTATGTACAACCAAATATGAACTAAAATTCAGAATAAAACCTTAGTAGTAAAATCCTACTTCATATCTAACAAATACCTTAGTTAGACACTTAGAGCCAGAACCTGTGAAAATATGAATGAAAAAAATAAACAAATATGTTTGATTGACTGATCTTTGAATTGGGGACTCTTGAAAATGGATTACGAATGGTAGATTATAGGTTTGAAATAGGGTTGATCAATAGTCAAGATTACGAGATGGAGGGTGGAAATAAAAGGAGTTTTTAATTTTCTTTTGGATTTTCAAGTGGGAAAATTGTGGGATTTAATAAAGAATATTTATAAAAAAAATGTGAAGTCTGAAGGGGACTTGTTGGTTAGGGCATATGAGAATGGGCTTAGGGCATACCTTGATCTCTTAGTAGTTGGTAGAAGCCGATGCGGAGCACCTTCATTGGTTTTGGATCTTGCTGGCAAACAAGTGCCCCAAGATCCAGAACTCGGCCCAATTGGTGATGCTCTGGCATCTTTTCCTTTGATTAAAGCTTCCATTCTGGTTGTGCAGCGCCAATATAATAGTTCTCTTGAATAGGAAGCTTCTCCTCATAGTGATGCTGCCACATGGAGGACCCTTTATTAATAGGCTGTTATGAGTTGAGCACCTTAAATTGTACATAGAATATAAAATTATGTTAACCACCATTACCATAGTCTTTTGTCTGTAATTTACTTGTACGAATGTCAAAGCATATGTAGTCTTAACCTAATGTTTTCACATTTAACGTTCATGCTCATTTATAAAACAAGGGTGAAGAATTATGGGGAAGAAACCTTTCCTCCTCTTCAGTTTACTCCTTTAGGAGATAGATGTATCTTTTTAAAATTACAATGTGGAAATTTTTGAAATAAACTGAAATGTAAGTGATTTTTCCTTTGATTGGAAAATAACCATCAACTAGGGAACAGACCAGCAAATCATCAGCTACAGATTGTTTGAGAAAGCAGTACAAAATGGACCACCAAAGATTACAACCATAGTTGCAGTAAAAACTATGAAACATAGGAATGAAACATGTACAGAAAATTACAGAATGTTTGAGAAAGAAGAACAAAACGAACCAGCAATGAGTTCAACCAGAGAAGTGGCATTAACAATCAATCTTGAAAAAATGACCTTAGGCCCTGTGTCATGATAACCTTCCTTTTGCTGACGAGTAGCTTAATCTGTAATTTGATTTGTTGATTCTAGATATCAATCTTTAACTTCTTCTCAGCCTCGGCCTGTAGTTGAGCAGTCAGAGATTGATGTTTGGTTAGAGGCAAAAGTGCATTAAGAGACTTCATAATCAAGAGCATTAAAATGGTGATAACAAGAATCATTCGCTGTTAGAAATCTTCCCCTATATGTGAAGCTTAACTGGATACCTATGTTAAAGTTATGAAGGCTTTAAATCTATATCTTCATTACTAATATTCTTAAGATTTTTAGTCTTCAAAGTATTTTTCTCAGAGTGGTTTTATGTGGTCGATTTCTGCTTAATTTTTAATGGTACAGTTAGTTGAAATCTATACCATCTCTATTGTAGGATTGGAATTTCACCTGTGGATAAGTAGTAAGGGCTAAAAATTATGGAACAGCTGTTTAATGGGAAAGCAATGAGCCATATGACTGCACATATTTACTTCCATCTTTTTAATATTTCCTTGTAAATTTAACTTTCAAAATTTCCCTTTTTAACTTCCAAAATTTTCCATGACACACATAAACACATCTATTAGGCTACCCTCCATGCAGGGGGTTTATTGAAGTATTTCATTGCACCGAAAATATTTCATTGTGCTGTTAAAAATGTTAGGATCATTTTAAAGCGGGTGATACTTGAATTTAGTAATGTTTTTTTTGAAATGTTAAAAATGTTAGGATCATTTTAAAGCGGGTGATACATGAATTTAGTAATGTTTTTTTTGAAATATTGAACAAAGCAATTTATAATGAATACAAATAGTTGATAAAAAAAAATAAACCAGCCTATCCATAAATACATTGCAGCCACGAGAAGGCTTGAAAAAACAGTCATTCAGCCCATTGTAATACTCTTTGATTTTGTCCACAACTTTTATACAACTTCATAATTTTATTGCTTGGATTTTGATATAATGGAGCTGGTCCATGGCTTTGACATTCAGAACAAAAAAGACAAACTGCAAGTGCAGTAGTCAAAATAAAGCCTGAGAATTACAGTTGTCTTAACTTAACAATAGTTAAGAGAAGACTACATCTAGTTATCTAAATATACCTTAAAATGAAGTGTCTAATTGAATCAGCAAGCAATCACATTATGAAAATCAAGAAAGATTGGGTTTTCTTACTAGTTTAAGCTCTGCCCCCTCAATGCACTCCCTAAATTTGAAGACTAAAAAGTAAGGAGATATTTACCTATATTCTAATTTAAATTGTAGTAAAAAAAGATTTGTTTCAAAAGAGACCTCCTCCATGAAAATAGTGTTTATTTCTTCCAAATTAAACTTCCAAAATTTTCCTGCTCAACATATGGTCACAAAGATATACATATCTATTATTAACATCATAATTTGATAATAATATAAAATAACATGGAATCACTAACTTTAAAATGAAATTAACTCTGTCAGCTTCTGATGTATATGTTTAACAAAAATGACAGCTAAGTGGTGGTTGTACCAACAAAAATGACAAAGGCTGTCAGTTCATTTGAAAATGTTGATTTCCTATGACTAATGCTCGTCCCCCACTATTGGTCGTTGTTACAAGGCTTCAGAAATTGATGATATAAATTCTTTAAGGATGCTGTGTGTCAGAAGAAACTGCTTCTCATATATTTTAAGATGCTTTTCTGCCAAGACCTTTAGGGTTTTGTTTCAACCCTTATTTCATTCATTTTCAGAGCCCACGACTGGTAGATTATTTAGCAGCATGCTTCAAGGTCATTAAATTTATCTGGAGGTGAACATGCAAGACCACTTTTAGCGAGTACCCATGTGTGATTTCAGACTTCTTTAAGATTAGTTGAATTAAGAGTGAGAAGATTTTCATAATTTATGAGATAATATGTATATAGCTTTTGAATTCGATTGTGTGAGTGTTTTCAAATAAATATTTCATCTATTAGAATGATAGAGAGCATAAGGAGAAAAATGATGATGGATCATGAAGTATGATCTGAAACATTGATGCAAAAATACTCACGCAATCAGATTGAGAGGCTATATACAAAGTAGTTGAGTTGCTTGCTTAAATAAAAAATCAAGTGTTAAGTGTTTTATTCATTCTCATAAATAAATGAGTGCTAAGTGCAATGAGTGCCAAGTGTTTCATTCATTCTCATGAGAGATGGGCTCTTTTGAACCACTAGTCATGAAAAATAGGACAATGAATTTGACTCAAAAGCTGCATAGTTAAATCTTGATAGCAATATCACAATCAAATGTATTTTTAGGAAGTTGAGTTACTACCTTTAAAAATAGTCTTTTAGATAACTTATTTTTAACTATTTAGTTAAGAACTTTCTTTCTAACCTTATTTTAGATTGGTGTAGTTCTCTTAAAATTTTTCCAAAAAGATTATAGGAAGCATTGAAGTGCAATACCATAAGATTTCCTATATGTTAAACCTAAATGAATAGTAGATTGCTCCATTTAGTTATGAATATTAAAGTAAATAAAACATGAGTGATTGGATAATTGAAATATAAATTAGTGGGGCTTACATGCAAAATTTTAGGTTTAAAATTTGAAAAATATTTTGAATCTAAGCGACAATTTTAATAAGACAACTACATGCAAGGATTACTTGAAAATATTTTTTTATTTAATTTTTAACAAGGAGAATTAAGAGTTTAGCTCAACAATTCGAAGCACACCTCTTTATAGTGCAACCCCCCATAATTTCTTAAGCAATGTTCAACAAACCCTTATCCGCACCAAAGGAAAATCAAGAGTTTAACCCATAACCCGAATTACCTAAAGAATTGAGCTAATCGGAGTGTCACTAGGAATCAAACTTGGTTATAGGAAGCACTTCTAAAATTTGTAATTCTAAGAAACTATTAAGTTTAGTTAGTAGAATGAAACCACTAGCTCTCTCAAAATGACATTTCAAGTTTTTGTTCTTCTTGTTTTTTAATATTAAGAATATAGAATTTAAAAAGGATAATTTGACATTTCTCGTTCTAATTATACTATTAGGATCTTCCAGTGCATATGGAGGACATCCTACCATCTTTATTAGAACAAAAGGGAATTGTATTACATTACGAAAATGTATATTTGAATGTTGTATAATATATAACTAAAATTCTATTGTATTTTAGGTCATGGACTTAATAGTGTGTTTGTAACCAAGTAGAGCAACGGGTAGATTGTATTATATACTATCTACAATTAGTTGTACTTAGAGGTAGATTGTATTCTATACAATCTACAACTAGTTGTACTTGTCTAACTTTAAATAGTAATTTGGTAGTAGTGCATTGAACATGATCAAAGGTAGTTATTCCCTTTTGAGGGGTTAACAAGATGAGTTTGTGTTTTCATTTCTCTATCACAACATTCTTTCCTTTGTAATTATTATTTATGTTGATTATAAATAATGCAATCCTTATTTGCATTTCTTCTTAATTTCTACTACTATTGTAGATGAGATAACAAAATAAATGGTAACTTGGGAAATCGGATCCATGCCTTTGTTGGCCAATAACAATTAAAATATAAAATATTGAGAGAGGTGGATTGTTTTTAGAGTGGTTTATTGTCCATTCAGGAAGTTTCAAATAAGATCATAGTCTCAGAATAATTGCTAGCAATCTCTATATTTTCAAGTACAATGCTAAAGTGATCTCAATTTCCTAAAGTCATACCTATATTTTTTGTGTTAAATATAATTGTGTAATCAAATATTTTCTAATGACTTTATAATCATGAGCATTTGTAACTAACTAGTGCTTGCACCTAAAATGGTGCAAGGCACCAAGACACTCCAAGACACTTCAATGTAGGCATGGGTGATAGGAAAGGATAGCCTAGGAGATAGGATCCATTTGGGGTCCTAAGATGTAATAAAGACCAAGTGTGAGGTCAATTGGCACAATGGTGAATTTATAAACCAAGTGGCTCAATTGGACCAAATGGTCTAAAATGTGTAGATTTAGTGATTTTTGATAAGTTTTGATAGTTTGGGCTTAGAATGGATGGGTTAGATCCATCTAGACCTTGGTGGGGTCTAGTTAGAGCCTTAGAGCAAAAAGTTGCAAAAGTTGCTTGACAACTTTGAAAAGTTGCTCACATTTTGTAAATCAGTTAAGAACACTGAATCAGGTGGTTCTAACCATTGGGATGGATTTAAAATCCATGAAGATCGATCAATCAAGAGGTTAGATCAATTTGTAACCAGAGGCTTGAAGAATTGAAGAAGAAAACCTTGAATTTCTATAAATCTGTGTGTTACCAGTGGATGGTACGGCTTCGTACGGTCTGATAATGATTGCTTAGTCATTGAGGGAGTAATAAAATTGTTTTTGGAAGTTAATGCTTTTTGTTTGAGTTGATTTGGGCATTCCTATCAAAAGTTGTGTCCATTTTGGTCTTGGTGTTCCTGAACAACCCTGATTTTTAGGGACTCAAAGAAATAGAGCCCTAACTTACAATTCCACTAGTGGATCCTCATGAAACTAAGGGGAATGTAATATAGGAGTATGGTCTCAAAGAATCCAGAGGCTAGAGATGTGGTGAGAAGGTTTGGTAGCCTTTCAAGCCAGCCCTAGGTCAAACATCTCTATGTGTTTGACTAGGAAAGGAGTACCAAAGTGGAGACAGACCTTACAGAGGACTCATAGAACCTAATGAATTGTTTATTTCAGTGGTATAAGGTGTGAGAAGGATTTCCATAAGGTTTGGGGGTCTTGGGAACCCATCCTATTCATTCTCCATTAGGAACCTAGCCTAACTTGATCAATTAGGCCTGTGTACTTAGTGAGGGTTTGGGGGTGTCAGATCAAGATCAACCTGGATGCTTTTTGGATCTTTAGGGGGATCCAAAAGGGTGTCCTAATATTTTTTTATTTTCCTAGGTTCTTAAGGATTTTTGGGAATTAAAGGCCTGGATCAGGTTTTGGAGGGCTACAAGGATTGTAGGCCCAAAGAGTAAAATCGGTGTTGTGGGTTTGTAGGATTCAAATTGGTTGTTGATCCTGATTGGATTAGGTCTTAGAAATTTGTCTCCACTCTTGGAAAAAGGTGGTTTGAATCTATAAGGGAAAGTACCTTATAGGGCTCATCAATAGTGTGTACCCGGTGTGGGTAAATGGTCTAGATTTGGACCTTAGAATCCATTGTTGAGTGGATTAGACTAAGTATAGACCTTAGTTTGGTGGTTGGCTGTACTGCTCTACATCAAGTGGTATTAGAGCCACCAAGGTCTTGTTTGGATTGCAGATAAAGGACAAGATGTTTGAAAATGAAGAAGGGGAGAGGGTGATTCCCTTGAGAATCGCTAATGTGGAGTTGGCCAAATTGGTCAAAGAATAGATGGTTGAAAGTAGGACCATCAGAGAAGAGAATAGGTCCCTAAAGAGGGAGATGGACAAGTTGAAAGGTAAGATGGGTAGAGAAGCCCAAGAAGACTCCGAAGTAGAAGGAGAGGATGAGAATGTTGGAGAAGAGCCTTGGAGGTATAAGCTTGGAATAGATGTTAATCAAAGAGTGTTCCTAGAAGTCCTTGAGAAGATGGGAAGAAGGGACACCAAGGTAGACATCCCTACCTTTTGTGGCAAGCTTGATCCAGAAGATTGTGTGGACTAGATAGAAGCCTTGGACAATCACTTTGATTGTGAAAGTGTGTCAGAGGGCCAAAAGGTGAAGTTGGCCATGTCTAAAATGAAGGGCCCTGCCCTTAGTTGGTGGAATTACCTTTAGAATGAGAGGGTAGATGAAGGAAAGAACCTGATAGAAACTTGGAAGATGATGAAGTCTAAAATTCGGAGATAGTTTATACCAGAGGACTCTGAGGTCACAGTGCATAAGAAGTTGCAAAGTCTTAGGCAAAAAGACTTAGATGTGGGTGCATACACGTAGGAGTTTCATAAACTCTCTCTAAGGGCTAAGGTGACTGAGAGTGAAAAACAAAAGTTAGCAAGATACTTGAATGGACTCAAGTATACTATTCAGGATGAACTAACCTTGTTCAATCCAAAATCGGTGCACTCTTGTTTCCAAATGGCACAAAAGATTGAGGATAGGCAAAGAAGGAAGGGTGACTCTCAAAATAAAACTAGGGGAGACAATAATGGAGGCAGAGGAAGATTCAATGGGAGAGGATCCTTCACCAGATCCCAAGGGAAATCTAGCAAGCAAGAAAACCAAGAAGGTGAAGCCAGTCCTAGAGGAGGCTATAGAGGAAGAAGAAGTAATAGTAGAGGGAGATCAAGAGGAAGAACTCCAGGGGTATTCACAAGAAGGTGTTTCAATTGCAATCAGACTGGACACCAAGCTTCTAGATGCCCTGACAAGATGGGAAACAATCATCAAGGAGGAGACAAGAGGGTGCACCTAGCCCAAGAAGATGATGTACAAAGTGTGCAAGGAGCAAGAGGGATTGCAGACCCTGAGCAAGGGGAGTTCATGATGTTCAATAGGACCTTATTGAAGAACCCTCCAGCTAAGGAGCCAGCACAAAGAAAGACACTATTCAGGACCACATGCAAGGTGAAAGGTAAAGTTTGTAAAGTCATAATAGATTTTGGATCAACTGATAATCTAGCTTCTATTTCCATGGTAGATAAACTTGGATTGAAAAAGATACCTCATCCTAACTCATACAAAGTGTCATGGTTGAAAAAAGAACAACAAGCTTTGGTGAATGAGCAGGTACATGTGGAGTTCAGGATAGGACACTATCATGACAACATCTTATGTGATGTGATTGATATGGATGCCTATCACCTATTACTAGGGAGACCTTGGCAATATGATGTGGGTTCCCATCATGATGGGAAGACAAACATCTATGAGATCTCCAAGGGGGGCAAATAGTTCACCATGAGACCCCTGCTAGATGAAGGAAAGGAGGCTCCTCAAGCCAGCATCATGCTAGTTGTAGGGGAGAAGGAGTTCTTGAAGACTATCAAAAGGAAGGACACTCCATGCTATGCCATTGTGGTGAGACCTCAGGAGGAGAGAAAGGTGTGTAGTATAGAGAAGGAAGAACCATGGAGGATACTGGGACCCAAGGAAGTGCAAGAGCTGCTACAGAGATATAAGGGTGTGATTGCAGATGGAAAAACAAAGACCCTTCCACCTGTCAAAGATGTAACTCACTGTATTGACTTCATACCTAGTTCCACACTTCCTAACAAGGTAGCATACAAGCTCACACCTAGTCAGAATGAAGAGTTGGCCAGGCAGATTAAAGAACTATTGAGCAAGGGGTTTATAAGGAGTATTAGTCCTTATGTAGTGCCATCCCTGTTAGCCCCAAAGAAGTAGGGTACATGGAGATTATGTACTGACTCCAGGGCTATTAACAAGATTACTATCAGATATTGGTTCCCAATGCCAAGAATGGAGGATTTGATGGATTGCCTAGGAGGGGAAAAGTACTATTCTAAGATGGATTTGAAGAGTGGTTACCACCAGATCAGGGTGAGGGAAGGAGATGAGTGGAAGACAACATTTAAGACCAATGAGGGGCTTTTTGAGTGGATGGTAATGTCCTTTGGTCTCTCCAATGCACCAAGAACATTCATGAGGCTCATTAATGAGGTGCTCAAACCATTCATTAACCACTTTGTTGTAGTTTACTTAGATGACATTCTCATCTATAGTAAGAGCAAGGGAGAGCACTTAGATCATTTGGAACAAGTTTTGAAGAGGTTGCTAGAAGTGAAAATGAGAATCAACTTAGACAAGTGTGTCTTCTTGCAGGAGGATTTGATCTTCCTAGGATTTGTTATCTCCAAGGGAAACCTTAAGATGGATCCATCCAAGGTGGATGCCATATTGGATTGGCCCACTCCAAGAACAACAAGTGAGGTCAAAATTTTTCATGGCCTAGCAAGCTTCTATAGGAAGTTCATTAGAGGCTTCAACAATGTGAGTGCTCCCATGATAGACACCATTAAGGGAGGCAGGAAATGTCAATTTGTGTGGACTCAAGAAGCTGATAGAGCTTTTGAGTTTTTGAAGAGGAAGGTGGCAGAACAACCTATCCTAGTGTTACCAGATTTTGGCAAAGTCTTCACCATTGAGTGTGATGCAAATAATAGGGCCATAGGAGGAGTCCTAAGTCAAGAGGGAAAGCATGTAGCCTTCTTCAATGAAAAGCTAAATGAGGCCAAGAAAAGGTACTCTACCTATGACTTGGAGATGTATGCAATGGTTCAGTCTTTGAGGAAGTGGAGGCACTACTTGTTGCCAAAGGAGTTTGTTGTTTACACTGATAACCATGCCTTGAGTTTCTTGAATAGGGAGGAGAAGTTGAATCATAGACATGTGAAGTGGATGGAATATCTCCAATCCTACACATTCACTATCAAGCACAAGAAAGGGGTAGAAAACAAGGTTGTTGATGCCCTTAGCGGGAGAAATCTGACTATCCAAGAGGTAAGGTTAGAGAATGTGGGATTCCATTCCATAAAAGATATGTATGGTGAAGATGAAGACTTCAAGGAAGCATACCAGGTCTGGAAGGACATGACATGGCAATATCATAGTACTTTCTCTGACTATATGTTGCGGGAAGGACTACTCTTTAAGGGGAGTCAATTGTGTATCCCTAAGGGATCACTTAGAGAGAACATTGTGAAAGAAAAGCATTGTGGGGGCCTGGCAGGTCATTTTGGGTTAGACAAGACCCTAGAGTTGGTGAGGAGGTTCTATTATTGGCCAAAAATGCCAACAGATGTAAGGAAGTTTGTGGAGGCTTGTATGGTGTGCCAAAGAGCAAAGGGCAAGTCTTCAAATGCAGGTCTTTACACTCCATTGCCCATTCCCAATAGGCCTTAGTATGTTTTCAATCTAGACTTTGTGCTTGGACTACCTAAGACCAAACAGGGGTATGATAGTGTGTGTGTGGTAGTGGACATGTTCTCTAAGATGGCACACTTCATGCCATGCAAGACTAGTCATGATGCCTCACATATTGCAGGGATCTTCTTTAAGGAGATCATTAGACTACATGGATTGACTCTATCCATAGTCTCAGACAGGGATCCCAAGTTCCTTGGTCATGTTCGGAGGACCTTGTGGAAGAAGCTTGGGACAGATTTGGCTTTCTCATCTGCATACCATCCCTAATCAGATGGCCAGACTGAAGTGGTTAACAGGTCTCTTGGAAACCTATTAAGGTTCCTAACCAAGGAGCATGGCTCAACTTGGGATTCATTCATTGCCCAAGAAGAGTTTCCTACAATGATTCTATGAACAGGAGCACAGGACAAAGCCCATTCCAAATTGTCTATGGCACTCATCCAAGGGGTGTGATGGAATTGAGAGACATCAAATCTATGGAGAGGTACAGTGCTCGGGCTAGTGACTTTGCAGAATTCATGAGGGATGTCCATGAGGAGGTGAGAAGCAAGTTGGAGAAGGTGACAGTGAAGTACAAAGAAGCTGCAGACAATAAGAGGAGAGATCTCTAATTTTTAGTGGGAGATTTGGTGATGGTTCACCTAAAGAAGGAAAGACTACCTAAGGGAAAACATAGTAAGTTAATGATGAAGAAAATAGGTCCTTTCAAAGTTTTGCAAAAATGTGGTCAGAATGCTTACAAGGTTGAGTTGCCACTAGATATTGGGCTCTCAAGCACCTTTAACATCTCTGATTTGTATGCCTATAAGGGACCTGAAGTGGTGGATACTAATGAAGAAACAGTGCCCAAAGATGATCATGAGACCATCAAGGCCCTTCCTAAAACCCAAGCACCTGAGATTGAATGTGTTCTAGATAAGAGGGAAGGTAAGAAGACCAGGAGGTAGGTATACTTGGAATATCTCATCAAGTGGAGGAACAAACCAGTGGAGGATGCTAGTTGGTTGACTGAAGCAACAATCCAGAAGTTGGGATACCAGGTGTCCACTCTACCAACTCAAGAGACTTGAGTTTTATTAGCCTAGGGAGTATGGTGTAGGGCACCAAGGCACTCCAAGACACTTCAATGTAGGCATGGGTGATAGGAAAGGATAGCCTAGGAGATAGGATCCATTTGGGGTCCTAAGATGTAATAAAGACCAAGTGTAAGGTCAATTGGCACTATGGTGAATTTATAAACCAAGTGGCTCAATTGGAC